>CP135566.1:3568551-3636611 GCA_032401905.1 Swietenia macrophylla | reverse complement strand
CTTCGTCTTCTAAAAACAGGCGTTTCTACAATACCTTGAACAATTACAAGATGTCGGAGAACACGAGCGTGAACGAACACTTGCGGAAAATGAGGGTGATGATTAAGAAATTCGAGTTGGAGGGATGTAAGATATCGGAAAAAGAGAAAGCATGTTTTGTAGTCAATAGTTTGCCGGAGACGGAGAGGTGGGGGCATCTGATTATGCAATTGTCAATTCAATTGGATGGTGAGAAGGGATTGAGTTTGGAAGATGTGGAGCAGAAAGCGTGAGATTGGGAGGAATTTCTTAAGGGTCGCGATGATGAGGAAAAAGGATAGATTTCCGGGTCGAGTGGCACGAGTATTAGAAGGTAGGATTTCCAAGGGATTTGCTATCGTTGTGGGGAGAGCTGACTGTAGTTATCACGTATGTGTATTTCTGTTCCTTTTTATCTCTTGTAGCAGAATTTGTTGGTAAGTTATTTATTTAATGCAGATGCAGTGTAGTTTTACCAAAAAAAAACATTTAGTTTTGGTGATAAGAGTTGTAAATATTAGTTTACTGATTTCCAATTTGTGACTTGGTCTATTTGAAATGGGTTAGGTTGGTTCACTTTGTGATATTAGGCAGTAAAATCCTTCACCGGGTCCGGGAACACTCAGGCTCAGCCACCCTGCACTTTACATTGAGAATTGATAAAATCTAGACTAAGAATCTGGTCCTTCACAGCGAAGGACTTCTATAAACTGATATTATATGCAATCAACAATATTGATATTGGAATTCTGTAAGTGAAGCATCAAGTAGGTATTATTATGTATATTCTCAAATTTCAAATTTTTAGCCGTGAGTGATGTTGAGGGTGAGGTTAGATTAGGTGTAACAGAGCAGTTCCTCTCCTTAGGTAATGCCATGCCTCCGCATAATGGAACTTGAACTTGTTTGTGCTGTGTATGAGCAACAATTATGTTTATGTATTTTACTGCTAGTAATTGGAATGTTCATAGGGAATAGGTCATACCCTTGATTATAACTTTTCATTAACTGTGAGGAGAAGAAGAAAAATCTTGTGTGTAGTGATGAGATGTGTCATGTAACGTTGGATTTATTCTTGTGATATCAGCTCAACTCCTCAGCATGAACCTGTGTTAAAATTCCTCTTATGTAAGCAGGGTTCTAGTGGACTCTTGTCATGATTTCATATTCATTTGGCTCTAATAAGATATGATCATGGCTAGGTGGTGTGAGCAATGAACTTTGTTGTTGTTGTAAGTTGCTACTGATGATTTTCTCTGCCTTGACTACATTAACCCTTGTTTATTCTGATCTCATTAATAAACTCATGTCATTATTTAAGTGCTAAATACAATTTTCTACTTGCTTTCATTCAGGAGTTTGATGAGCATTATATTAGTGAAGAGAATCAGCAGAGAGCAGACCCAGGATGATGCTGAAGATAGTTTTGAGTCGTACGGCTTTACGTGTCCATAGTTGGATTGCTTTATGAATTACAGGCTGATGCTCTTTTCTGAACTTAAAGATTGTTTTTGATTGATAGAATTTGCCCAGTTATAGTGCTTGATGCTTATTTTGCAGCTTGTTGATTTACTTGCCATACATACTGATGCTATTAGATTCCATTCATTCTTGTTTCTGTTATCTCGAGTCTTTTTCATTCATTGATGCGGAATTAAAAGGGGATTGAATATCAGTTAGTTCAACATTTGTTTCTGTTTTATTAGGATTTAAGGAACTAAAGTAAGCTTGAATGAATCAAATAGGGTTCAATGTATCAAGAATAATCTATAATGACAATGTGAATGTTCCCAGTAATACTGCGATACAATGCTGTAGCAATGTCACCACTTCATTGGCACAGAACACCAAACACCAGAACATTCCGTTTTTATCTTATTTAATCGCTGAAACCAAAATCTGTTAAATTTTCTTTGTCGGAGATGGGAACAGAGTAATTTCATAAGCTCTACCAACCAACCTTTTCTTCTTAAATTGTATTAACTAAAAGGATCAGCATCCTCGACAAAGGCGAAACTGAACTGAAACACCCAATATTTAGCAAGCCCTTTCTTTGCTTCTTCTCTGTAATCGATTGCGAAAGCAAAAATGTTTGGAGCAATGGTGGAAGATGTATACCCAGAACTCCGAACGACAGGCGGTCTCGAGATCAGCGGCTTGGGCGCCAAATTCCACATTTGGAAGTGCAAACTGGACTTCGTTCTGGCCGACAAAAATGTCAAGTACGTCTTGACCTAACCCATCCCCGACAAAGAAAAAGACCAGGTTGCTCGCCGGAAGTTCCTCGACGATGATTTGACCGCTCGGAGTATCATTCTCCTCTGTCTACATGACAACTTTTCCATGTCCTACGAAGAACGCGACGCGGCCAAGTCTTTGTAGTGAATATGGTAGTGAACATTGATTCGGATGAGAAGGGATCGAGTTTGGAAAATGTGGAGAATAGAGTAAGAGCAACCGGAGGATGGAAGGAGTTTAAGGCACGTACTGAGAATGAAGAGACCAGTTCAATGTCTGGGTTCAGTGCCAAGAGTTCTAAAAAGGGGTTGTTTAAAGGGAAGTGTTATGGCTGTGGCAAGTTTGGGCATCGCTTATCTGTTTGTCCTTGTTAAGTTGGTGAGGTATGTATGTATATATGTGATCCTTATATGTGCATGGTTGATTGTTCTTTTAACATGATTTTGGACGATGATGATGATGATGGTGGTGGTGTTTTATATGATTAAGAATAGAGGAGCTGATAGAATTGTTAGCATATGCTGGATGCAGTGTAATTTTACTGAATTTAGATTAGTTACAAGAATGTAAAACTTACATTTGGATTTTGCATCTACACCCAAGTAGGTAGTTAGTTTTGGTTCATTAATGTCTGGCAGTGTGGCTCACTCTATCTAGCTTTAGATGGATTTGTTCAATTTGTGATTCCATAAATAGCTGTTACATATTCTGAATCACATTGTGATTCTTTATGTGAATCATAATGTGCGTAGTTAGAATGCTGGAATGGCAACTCTTAAGAGTTCAGGAAGGAAGTTTAAATCTCATGTTGGTGTGGCGCATACGATGTGCTCCTCACAGGCTGTCATGCCCATACATCCACCACATTACACCTCGTGCCTTCGTTTTGAAAATGCTTATGTACTAAATTGCTGATGACTGCAAGGTTAGCAGAGAATGGGTGTTGGCCATGATAATTAAAGACCTTGACGGGCCTGATATTAAAACAGCCCATGCCAATCACCAGTAGCCCATCACAGCCCAAGTTCTACGACAAATTCAACTGTCATTGTCTTTACTTCAGCTTTCTGTTATGACACTTAGCATGCCCCAAAACGCGGTCATCGGCACCTCACCTCTGCTCTGCTGATTTTGTAGCAGAAATTAATCTGTTTGATCCTCCTTAGTCTGCTCATTTGTTTTCTAGTAAAGACCATAATTCGTGTGTGTCAAGCAAAAGTTGTATATATATACATAGAATCTCTCTTTTACCTTTGGTAGTAGGTTATATTCACCAGGGCAGTAAGAAATACAAGAAGAATTTCTTCTCATTTTGCTCTATTTTTCTAACTCGGTATCAGAGCAGTGAGACATCCTGTTGTCAAGGCCTCAATTACTCAACAATCAAATACATTACCTACGGGAAACACAACCTCATTGAGTGCACCAAACTCAAATGTTAACAACCTCTCCTTCCTTAGCACCATCAAGCTTACAGAAGCTAATTTCATACTTTAGAAGTCACAAGTCTTGCCCAGCATTAAGGGAAATGATCTTGAGGATCTTGTAGATGGCAACATCACTCCATCAAAGAAGTATGAAGAAATTACAGATGAAGCAAGAAACACCACAATCTCGGTCAGTTTAGAATACAAAATCTGGAAAAAGAATGACCAGCAGTTGATGGGATGGATTGCATGCAACCATGCTAGCTATAGTAGTTAGATGCACCACCTTTGCTGAGTTGTGGGCTGCTTTGGAAAATATTTTTCCTGCTAAATTAATGTCTAGAATAGTGAACCTGAAGACCTTGATCTCTTCAACGAAAAAAGAGAGACTCACTATATCTAAGTATTACGTGAAAATAAAACGAATGTCTGATGCTCTGAAAGCATCAGGAGATTTCATCTCTGATACGGATATCATTCTCTATCTCTTCGGAAGCTTGAGTAGAGACTGTGAGTCTGTCATTGTTAATGTCTCCTCACAACCTGGAATTCCGTCCCTTGAAGAAATTTGCTTCATGCTTTTGAGTCAAGAAAATAGGATCAACAATTGGAATGGAGTACTTACTGCTGGTTTCCAACAAGAAATCTCTGCAAATCTGGCTCAAGGAAGCAATGAGCAAAGGAAAACCTGGAACTCAGGTTATCAAAACAGACAGAACAATATTGGTAGAAGAAGAGGAAGAGGTAGAGGTGGATCGGGTAGAACTGGAGGTCCTAAACCTGTCTGCCAAATCTCTTTGAAAACTGGACATGTTGCGGATTATACTCCACAACAAAGCAAGCAGGACTCCAAATCTGTATTTGTAGCTACTCTTCAACTTAATCCTGATCCCAACTAATACATGAATAGTAAAGCCATTAATCATGTAACTAACTCACTCAACAACCGGTCACTAAGTCAAAAATATAGAGGAAATAAAAAGCTGGCGGTTGGCGATGATAAGAAACTCTCATGTTGGATGCAGTATACTCAACACCCCTCACACACGCGAACCCTTTAACTCTCAATAATGTTTTGGTTTTCCCTAAAATGACCAAAAATTTAATCAGTGTTTCTCAGCTTCTATCTGACAATGATGTATTGATTGAATTCAATCGAAACCATTTCTTGTGAAGGATTTGAGGATGGAGAGAGTTCTACTTCAAGGAAAGGCTAAAAATGGACTTTTTCAGATGCTGAAATATGAAGTGGTTTGGTCTCAAACACCTAAAGCTGTTAATTCAATTAGTATGTCACAAGTTTTCCCTTACAGATCCAAGTCAGTTTGTAATGAGCCTTACCTTAGTGCATGCTCAAATGATCTGAAAATTCAAAAATTAGTTGATACCTGACATAGAAGGTTGGGACACCCTTTTATTAAAGTTCTCAAGAGTCTCCTCATGTCTTGTAATGTTTTTAGTTTAATGAATGAAAAATCTTCTGTTTCAGCTCATTCTTTTTGTTGAGCCTGTCAATATGGTAAAATGCATGAGCAGCCATTTAAATCATCACAAGTTAAAACAAAAGCACCTTTAGAGTTGATCCACACAAATTTATAGGGACTTGCACCAGTAAATTCAATCAACGGATATAAGTTTTATACAACTTTTGTTGATGACTTCTCTAGATTCACATGGATTTTTCCACTTTTTCACAAGTCAAAAGCATTTGCAGCCTTTAAGCAATTTAAAAATCAAATAGAAAATAGTTTTAACTTTGGAATCAAGTGCCTGCAATGTGACATGGGAAGAAAATTTAAACCTTTCGAAAGTTTATATATGTAATATCCTATGTTGCTTTGGTAAGATATAGAAATGTTTATATAAGTGCTCTAATTTCTTTAACGAGTAAAAAATTTTTTAAGTTCAAGATTTATTTAGTACCTGAATATCAGAAATAAAACTATGTACACTATGACATCCAATATCTTAAATAGTGGATCGAATTATCACATATAGTATTAAAATTAGATTCTCAATCGAAATTACATCGAATTATTAAATATAGTATCAAAATCAGATCCCTAATTGAAAGTGGCCAACGAAAACATTGGACCTTAAGAGCAGTGGATTGTAATTTTTTACATCACTTGAATAATATCTAGGTATAGTTTATATAAGTGTTATAACCTCTTTAACTAGTAAGAGACTTTAAGCCAGAAGCTTGTTTAGCTCTTGGGTGCCATATAAGTACTCTGATCCCTTTAATTAGTAAGACATTTTGGGATCTTTAACTAGTAAGAGACTTTGAGCTAGTAACTTGTTTAGCTCTTGGGTATCATATAAGTACTTGATCCCTTTAATTAGTGAAAGACTTTGGGCCAGCGACTTGTTTAGCTTATAGGTGCCAAGAACCGAAAGGAATAGATTGAATATTTCACATCACTTGGATACCAAGAACCAAGAGAAATAACTCCTAAGTATCATATAAGTTTTCTAACTCCTTTAACTAGTAAGAGACTTTGGACCAAAGGGCTTGTTTAATTTCTCAATACCAAGAATCAAGAGGAATGGATTGTAATATTTCATATTACTTGAATACTAAGAATCAAGAGAAATTGATTGTAATATCTCACATTACTTGGATATGATTTATATAATTACTTTGATCTCCTTAATTAATAAGAGACTTTGGGCCTGAGGTTCGTTTAATTCTTAAGTGCCAATAATAAAATTATGCAGACCGTAAGGCTTCAAAGTAGACAATATTTTGACTAATGGACTAGGTTATCATAACATCTATCTTATAATTTTTCATTTTTTCCAATGATACTAACATATATTTATTAAGCTTTCGTATAAGAGTATTGTCACTGCGTTTCCAGGCTTACCAAATTTCCTACTATATTAGTTACATGCTGTAAGTGACACTGTCCAAACGGGAGCCTCTCAATCCCTTTTAACGCTCCTTTCAAAGTATATACAAGATAAACCGTGGGAGGATAAGGATAAGCACAATTAGTCCGCCACGATGGATACTCCAGTTAGGGTTTGATGTAAAAACTAAAATATTCGAAGGCAAATACGTCTGCATCCACATTTTTTGCCAGCCATTTTTTGGACAGTTTGGGAATTTACATAAATAGAGTTAGTGAGGCTTCGCCATATATGGAATTACAAATAAGAAGCACAAATTTGCAGGGTGGCAATACTGGAAACTGGAAGTAGCCGGTTGACACTGCATGGCTTTCGAGTAAATACCTTTTATAAAAGGAGAGATAAACGTAATCCGGATCACTTGCCCTTGTCATCCTTTTCATTTTTGGCTTGTTTTAGTGTAAGTATGCGCAACAATTTCAAAGTTTCTATGATGTTATTTGTTAAATCTCTTCGTTATAATGAAATTTTGGGTGCTTTGTTTTGTAGGTATGGTATGGAGGGAATGCGGAAGAAATTCGCCCATAAGCTGCCTCCTGTTCTTTTGCCATCATCTTTTAATGGCAGAAACGGTGGTGTTTGCAGAAAAGATGCGGAACCTGCGGAGCCTGAGACTGAGAAAGCCACTGATAACAAGGCTCCTCAAGATACTGACCAAGAAACCAAGAAGCTGAGACGGTGGATTAACACTCCCGCTCTATCTATCTACCTTTCTCACACACACACACACATATTCCTTTTCAAGATTATTGTAATTTTCTTTTTAAAAGATATTTTCGAGTTTCATTGCTCTCCTTGTGCTGCAGAATTCTTGCAAGCAGGGAATATTCTCAGAAATATCGACTGAAGCAGCTACACTATATACTGCATCTCGAAAGAGAAATGAAAGCTCTCCAAGTAATTAACCAAAATATCGCTCAGCTAACTACACACAGTTGTTTGTTTGCGTATGTATAGAATTCAATCTTACTCTGGGCTCCAAATCCCTTTGTATGCAGGCTGAAGTAGCGATTAGCTCTCCTAGGATCAAATATGCAGATCTTCAAAACTCATTGCTGCGAGCAGAAAATAGTTCAATGAGGCAAAAGCTTTCTGCTTTTACCGACGAACTTGCATTCAAAGAAGGTAATCTCACCGTTCCCCCTCTTTCTTCTCCAATGAATGAATAACAAATGAACTCAATAAAATTATCAAATAATTTCTACAGCTCGATATGAGGAACTGAAGCGGGAGAGGCGGGCACTGAATCGTCATTTGTACCCACTGTATCAAGAGCAAGAATAGTCGGAACAACCCGGATCTGACATGAGCCGTCTCAATCAAGGCTTCAATATCATGTGATATAATTTCTGGCATCTGCTTGCTCCTGGATGAATCTCCCTTGTTATTTTAAATAATATGCATGTCTGTTGATTTCCTTTCCCTTCAATGTCGTCCGTACTGGACTGGACTGGGCTTTCTGCCATTTTCTCTCTTGCTCGATTTACATTGCCATTGAAACCCGGAGGGGAGATTATTAAAAACTATACAAAAGAGTTAACCAGAAAAAGCATACAATACGCTAGAACATTTGCACGAAATTGCTGCCTACGTTTGAGACCTTGTCAATGCCATTAGCATCATACCAATAAATCAGTTTTTAAGTTTTGGTCAAGTAATAAATTAGAATATAATTATGCAGGAGGTGGCTGGGTTGGGCTAATTCCAAAGGTAAAAAAAAAAAAATTAGAAAAAAATAAATAAATTAAATTACAAAATAGTTTTTGATTGGCATATTGATTCAAAATTTTGGTACAATAATAAATCAGAATATAATTTCGTTAATTGTAACAAATAGGTCCTCAATGGAGATATAAATAAAATTAAAAAATAATAACGATGATGATTTAAAATTATTAATATACATTCTTGTTAATTATTTTATTAAAACATAAAATTTATATGTTATTATTCCGTTTTCAATTCATGTCCAGTCCTAATCTTTAGCTTTTATGAAACACACATACAAAAAATAAATTATTATAAAATTAAATTTTTAATTATTATTTTGAAAATATTCCTAAAATAGTTTATCTTCAAAATTTTATATTTTTTTATCTCAATAAGATAAAATTAATTTTATATTTTTTATCATAATAAAATGTAAACAACTTATATTTGGTTGTCATTACTTATATTTGATTTTTCTTACTTATTTTTATTTTTTCTTAAAATTACAAAATTTACTAATAATTTGTAAATCTTCAGTTTTAAAATTATTTTGTTCGGGAATAATTTTTTTCACTTTATATTTTAATTTTTTTAATAAAAATGATCACTTTTTATTAAATAGATGAGTGTCCTTTATATTTTCATTTCTACAAGCAAAAATTCTTTTATCATTAAAAGTTATAAAATGATATTTAAAAAAATTGGTCCAATCGAAAATAAATTTATGTTAATATGTGAGAAATTAAAAAAATATATATATTTAATTTGATTATTTGAACAATGGACACTTACCCTCTCTAAGTACAATATTGAAGTTTTTAATATTTTCGTAAACTATTTTAAGAATTTATGGGTGCTAAACTCTCTAAGAGAGGCAAATTTGTCACTTTTTTCTCTATATATAATGCTTTCATGTTCATCACTAATAACAAAACCTTTACATTTTGTATGTCTTTATATTAAATAGAAGCACAAGCATAACTTGAATATGTTATTGAACTAATGTTGTATCTGCTATTATTTATTTTATCGTATACATTAAATCGGATAAAAATTTTATTAATTGAAGTATATGTTGTTAAATTATAAAAATAAATATTAATTGACAAAATACTTTAAAATGTTATTGATAAATCATATTATTATTCTAAAGTACTGAGTGATTTGAAAAAATAATTCACATGGTGTATTAGTTTGTGTGTTAGTAATTACAAAATATATATTTTTTAAGATTTTTAAAATTAGGTTTTTATAAAAATAAAAATATTTCTTAAATATGTTATTAAATTAATAATGTAACCATTAACGCTTAATTGATTGTATGTACTAAATCGGACAAAATGTACATTAATTGAAGTATATTTTGTTAAATCATAAAATTAAACACTAATCGATAAAATAATACTTTAATAAATATGATCGTTAGATCATATTGTTTTTTAAAGTTTAAAGTGATCTATAAACTAAGTCACTGTTACTTATTTGATCACATACTAAATCGTTCAAATCTTTAATTATTAAATCATAAAAGTAAATAATAATCGATAGTATACTTTAAAATATTATTGGTAGATCATTTCTTATTCTAAATTAGATATTTATAAAAGTAAAAGTATATCTTAAATATGCTATGAAATTAATGATGTGTCCACTATAATTTATTTGATTGTACACATTAAATCAGACAAAATATACATTAATTGAAATATATTTGGTCAAATTATAAAAATAAACACTAATCGATAAAATAGTATTTTAATAAATATGTTCCGTTATATCACATTATCATTCTAAAATATAAAATTATTTAAAATTTAAATTATTTAATAATTTATATCAATTATATGTTCAACAGTTGTATATTAAATTATATATTCATAGTATTGAAATATATTTATTAATTTGAAAAAAAAAAACTAAATATTTATAAATTATATTATAAGATTTTGAGTATGTAAAATTCATTAATAAATGAACTTAATGGATAATTAACCCAAGTGTGTGTCAGCTAGTACAGGTGGCATTATTTTGCTGACTTATTGCCTGTACTATAATGATTAGGGTTCCATACTTGCCTTGTATTCAGTCTCAAGAGGTCTAGAGTCTTTCTCTCGCATTCAAATTACCTGAATAGGCGACAGCTATCAATATTCCCATATATTAGAGTGTCTTAATTACCATTACCAAGTTACCTTGTTAGAGAGAGCCAAGGATGATACAAGTAAGAATACCAAGTTTACCAAGCTGCATTATCTCAGCATGCTGCCTGAATTGACCAAAATACTCGAGCCTAAAACCAGTGCAAAGCATGTTCTTCTCATAATACTAGGGTAATTATGTATTTTGGCTATGAGTGTGAATATGAAGGTCATGTTAGGGAAATTGACTGTAATTATCTGTATAAATACAGGACCAGAAGAGCATGTAAACTCAAGTCATTTTCATTATTAAAAACCTCTTAGTGTTAGTGTATGAGTAGAGATTATGTGTAGTCTTTTTATCATTATTATTATTTCTGTAAAGTTTTTTATTTTTTTTGTTCTAACAAGTGTTTCCTTGTTTTGTCTCCTATGCAAAATGCAGGTGATTAATAGTATTGAAAAATGGAGGGGATGAATAATGCAAAGATGGTGCAAGGATTACCACCCCGATGGCCTAAAAGGAAAAATAATAGCCTTCCTTCAGCTACCAGTTCATTTCAAGAGTTGAGAAAACCCTACTTGATGAACTATAATGGTGGCAGTAAGCCATATTACCCACCTTCTGATGCTAAAACAACCCAGAACCCACCTCCTCTGTCTGATAAGAATCTGATTCCCAGTGGTGATGACTCTGTCAAGACTATTGGGCAGTCTGAGCCTGCGGGTGTCAATACCCGCTCCACTCGTACCATGGAACATAATATGGATCCCAGAAAGCTTAGACGGTAAATCCATTTTGTCACACACACACACATATTAATTGATGACCAAGATATTATCACCGTGGGTAATATTGAAGAATTTACTTAGGTCTATCTTAATTTGTCTGCAGGATCATGTCAAATCGTGTTTCTGCACAGAAATCTAGAATGAGGGAGCAGCAGTATGTTACTGATATGGAAAGGCAGGCCAAGGCTTTGGAGGTTAGCAATATATGTGTCTTCTCCATGTGTTTTAGTAATTAATTTGAGCCCACCACAGTTTTAATCTTATCTCTTTACCATTTCATATGCATTTAATTACAGACTCAGATTGCCGAACTCCATCCTCTAGTTTCACACTACAAAAACAAGCAACAGTTTTTGGAAAGGGAGCGACAAAGCTTGAATCAACGTTTGATCACTTGCACCAACAACAGTATACTCACTGATGGTAACCAAGCAAATGAAATTAGCATCTCTCTGTGTGTTGCGCGTCTTTATCTCCATATCAAATTCTAATCACTTTTCTTCAATTAATTCCAGCCGAAATTGAAGTGAACAAGGCAGAAGTGAAGAGACTGAGGCAACTCCATCTAGCTCAAATACAAGAAAAGAAAATGCGGCCTGTTTGGGAATCTGGGATGGTGGAAATGATGAATCCCAATTTATTTCTGACTGAGTTAGGACAAATGGTTTATGCAAATCCAAACCAGCAAGGTAACCTAAAACAGAACATATCAGTCATCAATTAACTCGTTTTTAAAGTAATAAATCTTGGTCACCCAATTCCTTGAACTCCTTCCGTAATTTTGATAATTTGTTTTATCAAAGTCTTAATTAAGCGTCAAAAAATTCTGTAAGATTTAAGGCTACACACCAATAGTACTTATGACCAGAGAGTTAAAAATTGTCTTCACTTGAGACGCTTTGATTGATCTTCCGTTCAAGCTTTAATTTGAAATGGAACCTTAATATCGTAACCTGATGGGCTCAAGGAAATTTCCATTGCTAGTCAACGAGTCAAGAACTCACGTAGCCAGCCATTTGTTAAAGAAAACAATTGACTTGGTCCGACGGTTTCTTCTATCTTTGTCTTCTTATATGTTTAACCTTGATTTGAAACTAATTAACGACTGCAATTAATCTTAAGAACTTCAATTTCTTGCTTTCTTGTTCGTATTTTCACATGACGAGCAAATAAAATTAAATTTGAAACTAATTATGTTAAATCGCCTCTTTTGGTAACTGACATATAATTGCATTAATTAAACGGATTTCTTTTGGTAGGCCAACGCATGCAGAACACAGAAGAAATGTTGAGGGAGAAACAGCTTCACATGAATCAAGTTGCAGCCAGATTTGTTGCTGAAAATGCAGAAACATATAGGCTCGATCCGTTTATCATGAATCAACAACAGCAAAATCCAAAACATGATATGCTGATGATGCCAGCTGGTTGGGAAGCTGTGGGGCAGATGCCGAACCCAAGCTTCAATATTCAGTCTGGGCCTCCGCAAAAGGCCGATATGTTCCACTCAAACCTGGGTGGGATAGAGGAGATATTCGGCTTGAATAACAATAACAGCAATGTGATCCAAGATCCTGGTAATGGATTCATATGAAGCCTTAAAACAGTTGCATGATTCCCAAGAGCATCGTAAATCGATATGACTTCGTTGAACTTACAGGTGTTTGCGTTGTGTGGTTAAGATTGTATGCGATGTTCTGTTTTTGGTTCCTGGACGTGCATTTACAATTTGAGAATAAAAGATTATAAATATATTTTAATTACTGTCTTGTATCTTGAACCATAAGATCTTTGAGCCACCAAATTCATAGTAGCTAGTCTTTGCTATTTGGATAAGATAGATCTTTGAAGGCTAGCTTAAAGGTTCGCCAATTACTTTATGAAACCCCTAAACTCCCTCAAGCTCTCTGATCCACCAGTTCTCTACAACACCATCACGACTACCACATGAACTACTGCTGAAGTGTTATCCTCCAATAACAATGCAACTCCTGAATAGGTTTATTTCCCTTCTTTTTTCTGCTTTCAATAAGACCTAATAAATGGCTTCCAAATTATGAGAACTAAGAAAAGAACACAACAAACTTGTGTGGCTAGAGTTTGCTCAAACATCCATGAGGGATAAGTAAGAAGTTGATTTCCCCTCCCAATGATATTACTCACTTGCAGAGACAAAATATAATACAAAATCTCAAACTTCATTTCGAAACTCTAAAACATTTTTTCTTATGTAAATGTGTGTAGCCTATGGGAATGACTAGACAATATTAATATAGCAAGGTTGTGTTGTCTTATGCAGCAGAATCCTACTTGTCGATGGAAGATATGGAGGCAGTCAATTTACAATTTTCAAAGCTAGATTTAAGCAAAATGAATGAAAATTTTAACAATCTAATTAGAAGATGCATTTGAAAATTAAAAGAGAAATGCTGTATGACATTAGATGATTAATTAAGAGTTATTGGCATTAGTTCACATCACACTATATAACAATGATCTTAATTCAGATATCCTCTTGTACAAGTACCACAGGATCTCACTAGAATTCTCTAATTCATATAGTCAGATCCAGAGTACTTGCCAATTTCGGATTTTATGTACCATTACCTTCCTTGAACATGCCATGCCTTTTAAGATTCGTAGAATAAATGTCCCTAGTTGAAGGAGAAGATAAAGAAAGAAGCAAATTCCTTTCTATTTCTTCTTCATCACCCCAAAGTTTTCTCCTAACCTCTTCTTTCCTCGATTTTATGCCGAGTGAGAGGCTCAAATCAAGGTCTTCATGATCTACAGCTTTCCGTTTTGTTGTGCTTGGCTTTTCTGATCCATTGATACTCCATTTTGAGTTTGGGGTAGTTGGAGTCTGGTAGTAATTAAAGCATTTCATTCTTTCTTCTATTCCAGGCCACAGGGTTGGTAGAATACTAGACCTTGCTTGGGTTTGGGTGGAATCAAAATTGTATGATGAAATGTCTTCATGCCGCTCCTTTGTTCTCCCCATTCTTTGGTCAGAACCGGAAAAGTTATTACTTGTGTAGAGAGCTTCATTCATTATGTTCGAACCAATTTTTCCATAGATTCTCCTGTCCAATAGTGTGCCTCGAACACAAGCTGCGGTTCCAATATTCATATAAGGTCTGGGTATCGAGTTCCCATGACCCGTATTCCATGAAGCATCACTACACCATATTAGCGAGAAAGAGGCAAAGTAATATCAATTGAATGATTGACGGCAAGCTCTTCAAAACAGAAAGCAAAAAAAAAAAAAATGAAGCAAGAATTTCCACACTGTTCCATTGATCATACCTAAGGTTGGGACCAATCCTTTGGTTGATGCTTTGAAGCATCGAGTGGTGCCAAAGATTGTGAGAAAAGTGATTATCTGCAGTACTTCCCATAGGATGCCATCTAGAGTTAATAACTAGTCATAAAAGAGCAGTTCCAAAGTTAGGCAGACCTATAAATTGACTACCAACAAGTTAATAAACAAACCCTAGCTTCCCAACTCTAGAGTGACAACAGATTGACAAAATTGAGTATACCTTGACCACAGGGATCAATCTTCTTGCTCCGATACATCTGCTCTCAAATATCACAAATATCAGACAAATTGAATACTGCAGTTATGGATAATCATTTAGAACTGTAGAGAAATACACGCATGTAGCCTTTGCTTTTAAAATATTTCATGAGTTAATAATAGAACATCTTGCCTGTAAATGACTCTTGACATGAGAAATATTCAGGCCCTTGATGTTCATTAGTTGCATAACCAGTTTGGGTGTTGCTCCTACACCAAAAATATCAAAAACAAAATCATAAAAGGTAAAAATAATGTTTATGAAACAGAAGTAATGAATCTTGTTGCTTGAACACTTTCGATAGAGATAGCAAAGAGATAAATATATAAGGGATCTTACTCTCTTGGCCCCCAAGTCGCTCTACAGCTTGAACAAAACAAAGATGAAGATCAGGAGTCCACCGCAGCCTTGGCACCTTCGATCGTACATATGGCCGCACCCCACTAGTGCTTGCTCTCTTCTCACCTTCCTCGACTGCGCTGTTGCTTGAACTTGCACTAGTTTTAGTCTTGCTTTCATCATCTCCTTGCTCATCCTCATCTCGATCAAATAGATTCATCTCCAAACCATCACTGATCTCCCTTTCTTTCATGGCTCCTTCGAGTTTGTAGCTTTAAGAAAAAGGAGAACGATGTACACTTCAGTAGAAGTGATCGATTCTAATAAACATCATTTAAGCATCAGGTTGGGTGTTGGTTTAATTCCTCCACTGTTTTTTTCTTCTCCCCATTTATCAAAAATGAGAAAAATTGCTAGCATAGCTTTGAATTATAGAGCATGTCTTTACTGCTGAAGAAGCCAAGTAGTCTGCCAGAAATGACGAACCCTAATCCTTGAAGACATAGCCTAGACATATGTTTTTCAACTGATGGGACCAAATGATCTCGTATGGATGACAGACATAAACGATACATGTTAATGTGATATCATCATGTATGTGACCACAGAAAAAGGTAATAGTTAGAGTAGTTGCATTGTTATTGACTAGTATAATATATCAGCAGCTAGCCCCTCCAATGGATAATACACTAGACATTATAATTTAGTCTAAGCCCATTTAGAAGATAATAATTAGGCTAGTACTACAATTGATCTTGGAGGTTCTAATGATCAACATGTGCTTTTTCGACGCAAATACGAACAGGAAAAAGCAACAACATAATGAATTACATGAAACCTAGAAATATGAACTACAGTACTACCGAAGAAGCAAGAGAGCGTGGGGAAGACTGCGCCGATGATTCTTGCTGTCGGTGTTCAAGGATTTGTCTTTGCCGATTCCCATATGACTTCACCTTCACCTTCACCTTCACCTAATAACAACAAAAATTTTATCTAGTTTGCCTTCTCCAAGATTCCTCTTAACTCTTCTGCAGTGGACTCATTTGTATAATGGATATATGATCTGAAATGCACAAGATTCAATGGATTTTCCCCTTATCCGACGGATATTTCTCCAATGATTCCATTCAGGCTACTTCAGATTCTCCCTGTTGCAGGAAAACTAATGACACGCTCTACCCATTTGGATATAATTTCGAGTCTGGTAATCTCAATCGTAAACATTTACAACGATGCCTTAATCAGGCAAAATTAAGTACCAAAAATTAATTAAAAGAGACCTTAAGTACTAATAAAAGAATAATTAACTGTATGTTTATTGTCAGAGATATAACTTTGGTAAAAGTATATCATACTGAGTCTCTGTACTCAAATCCTTACAATAATTAAACCCACATAATTCTGAGTTTTCAAATTCATTAGTAATTAACTAATTTAATAATTGAACACCGTAGAAGAAACATCGCCCAGTTCAAGCTCTATAATATTGATTGATCGTAACAAATCCTAATTATTCATGTGTCAAAGATTAATCCCACATATCTTAACCATACTAATACTAAAGTATTACATATCAAAATTTTCTTCTCTATGTGAATACCAAAAGATGGTGATAACCGTACCGAAAAAGAGAACAATATACTGTTTGGTTGTCTAATGGGCTTTGATAATGACCAAAAAACTAAGATTATAACCAAATTAATCAATTAAATGTTTAATTATAGTACGTTTATTATAAAATTGAGTATGTTCCACAACATGGATCGGTCCATTACCCAAATAAAAATATAATAATTCATCTTAGGGAAGACTTGAGAGAATTAGGCCTTTTGAAGTTATCAAAAGATTGTCCGAAGTCTTGCATGTGAATTATTTTATAACCCAAAACATTTTGTTTGATTTGCTCACTTGTCTCTGAGACTTGAGAAGCAGCTCAAATCACTGTCAGTGCAAGGTCAACTCCCAGCAATATTTCATGTTTATTTAAGGTTGCCACCCAGACATGGTTATAATATGATGCATGAGAATACGTAGCCCAATTTATGCGGATCAAACCACTATTCCAAGAATGAGCATGTTTGTCTTCTTCCTATCTGTCACACCTCCTCTTTATATTATATTGCCCTGAAATGGCTAGTGGCTGGTATCCATCATGCATGTCATCGCATGCTAATGGGCATGCTCGAAAATCATGCGAGGATGCATAAGGCAAGCAAAGTGGGCAACGGCTAAGAAGATGAATGAGGAGGCCCAAAGGAAAGAAATCAAATTTGGGACGAGATACCCACATACAGAGGACTCGGGAAGTCATCAATATAGGTCCAATCCACCTACATGGAACCTTCTCCTTTTCAACTCATGGCTACCCGCCCAAAATAAGGAAAATCGCATATAAATTCATGAACTACAGGAGATTGAATGCTAAATAAAACCATGAAAGGAATCTTTTATCCATTCCTTACCTCAGGAAAGGCAAAATTAAAGTCGGAAAAGAAAATAATGAAGATAAAAATTAGCAGACTCAGATCAGACAGTCTGGTGTATTATGCATTGATCGGGCGAATAGTCTTCATTCGGACACGTATTCACTTGTTAAACTGAAAGAAACATTCGCGCAAAGACAGGCTAGACAGCTTTGTCTTGCTTGCAGTTGGTGTCAAACGAGTGCCATTTGCAACAGCCGCTGTTGCTGTTGCTGTAGCTGTTATGAACCGAAACCCACTATCCCCACAACTCTTCATACAGGGTTCCGATCATCACACGTATCTTTGCCTTCAGTTTCACTACAAGAATAATCGGTCAGTTTTCCTACAAGAATAATCGGTCAGTTTTCACTTCCTTTTATTCATTTCCTTATTTTTCACTCGCATGGGTACTTTGTTGATTTTCGTTCCTGTTTTACTTTATGGAAAACTGGAACTTTAATTCCGGGTTGGATCCCGGGAGCGTTGTAGTAGAATTTTGAGTTTTGAAGTTTTGATTGTGAAGTTTTTGAGATAAAAACCAAAGCTCTACTCTGGGTTGACTTCAAGTTGACTGTTTTGACCTAGCTGACGTGAGTTTTTTGTTTAAGTATTCTAGTTTTTGTTTGTTTTATTTTCTTTAATCGTCCCAGCCACCAGACACCATGCTATCACTTTGTTTCTTATTTTGAAATTTGAAATTTGAAATTTTGCATGTAACTTGGGAAATGGCTTCAGTTACTGAATTTGGTTTTGCATTTTCACCTTATTTTGCACTTCAAATGCATAAGTGTCTTGCTCGTAAATTCATAGTACTTTTATAATTAAACCCACTTCAAGGATTTCTACAAGAATCAAAAACCACCAAAACCCTAGTTTTATAGCCACGAGACCGGGTAAAATTCGAGAATTTAGGTTGTTTAAGTCAGTTGAATTGGACCAGTTTTTAACCAGTGATGATGAAGATGAAATGAGTGAAGTGTTTTTTGAGGCAATTGAAGAGCTGGAGAGAATGACAAGGGAGCCTTCAGATATATTAGAGGAAATGAATGATCGATTATCTGCCAAAGAATTGCAATTAGTGTTAGTATACTTCTCCCAAGAGGGGAGAGACTCATGGTGCGCACTTGAGGTTTTTGAATGGCTAAAAAAGGAGAATCTGGTCGATAAGGAGATGATGGAGCTAATGGTTTCAATTATGTGTGGTTGGGTTAAGAAGTATATTGAAGGGGAGTGTGATGTTGGAGATGTGATTGACCTTCTTGTCGAAATGGATTGTGTTGGGCTGAAGCCAAGGTTTAGTATGATTGAGAAGGTGATATCATTGTATTGGGAGATGGGGAAGGAGAGAGCGGTTTTGTTTGTGCAAGAGGCCTGAGACGAAGGATTGCTTATGCAGAGGATGACGGAGATGGACAGAAAGGAGGCCCAACTGGATATTTTGCCTGGAAGATGATGGTAAGCCTTCTGTCAATTTTTTATTAACAGTATCCTGGCCGTTGAGTGTTGTTCTTTTTTCAGTTAGATATTTGATTTTTGTTCATTATGTATTAAAAAATCTAGAATGTACAAATGGAATTGAAATGGCTTCACACTGCTTGTCATATTTAGATGCCATGTTCTTTGTCTAAAGGGGCATTTCTTTCTTCACATTGCATTACTAGAATTTTATTGGAGTTGAATGCTTCACCAGCTTGTGAGTTAAATTTAACATGTTTATTATCAGTACTTTTGTGATGCCCATGTCTTTGAATTTGTGGCTCAATTTTGTGACTACACTATGCAATTAGGAGTTACATTATTGAGGCAGCAAAATTGCAACAGCTCTTAGTTAGCGAATTCTACCCAGCTGTGCATCTTCTGATATCTAATTGAAAATTGTTCTTCAAAGATAGTTTGTCAGCACTGATTTACTAATTGTGTAACTTTGGTCAAGTTAATTCAGTCTTCTTATCCAGCTTATCATTGAACAAATTATTTCCCTTTAAGTGGGTAGGTTTCAAAGTGCTGGTGGTTGATTGAATTTTATGTGAATAACAACTTAAATTCTCTTTTGTCAGGTTGAAGGTAACTATAGGGATGCTGTCAAATTGGTGATACATCTTAGAGAGTCTGGATTGAAGCCAGAGGCCTACAGTTACCTTATTTCTATGACAGCTGTGGTTTAAGAGCTAAATGAGTTGGGGAAGGCTTTAAGGAAGTTGAAAGGTTATGTGAGGGCTGGTTTGGTGGCTGAACTTGATGTAGAAAATGTAGGGCTTATTGAAAATTATCAATCAGATCTTCTAGCTGATGGGTCACGCTTGTCTAGTTGGGCTATCCAAGAAGGAGGCTCTTCTTTTTGTGGGGTGGTACATGAGAGACTTCTTGCTATGTATGTTTGTGCTGGTCGTGGACTCGATGCTGAAAGAGAGTTGTGGGAGATGAAGCTTGTGGGTAAAGAAGCTGATGGAGATCTATATGACATTGTTTTAGCTATCTGTGCTTTCCAAAAAGAGGGTAGTGCAATTTCACGGTTGCTTACCAGAGTGGAGGTTATGAACTCTCTGCGTAAGAAGAAAGCCTTGTCCTGGTTATTGAGAGGTTATATTAAAGGAGGGCATTTCAATGGTGCTGCAGAAGCACTGAATAAAATGCTTGATTTGGGTTTGTATCCAGAGTATTTAGACAGGGTAGCTGTACTGCAGGGATTGAGAAAAAGGATCCAACAATCAGAGAATGTTGAATCTTATCTTAAACTTTGCAAGCGTCTCACTGATGCAAGTTTGATTGGACCTTGTCTTGTATATCTGTTTATGAAGAAACATAATCTCTGGATAATATAAATGCTTTAAGTGACTTGGACAAACAGCCCCAGAGATTTGTTTCAATAGATGATGATTTTACTACACGATCACTTATTCTCCGGGCAATTTCTGTATGTGTGAATTTGTATAGAAGTGTATGGCTTTGGAGTGGTTATGCTGGTCAATCATCGAAATCAGAAGTAAATTTGAGTTTCTCGCTCTTGGTCATGTAAACACTTGTACATTCGGTGCCTGCTGTATAAATTACGAAGTATATTGTACAAGACATAAGTATGTTCCAATAACAGTCTTTTTTCGCAATACATTGTCTTGAATATCAGTGTCTTCTTTGAGATATCCAAATTTCATATCGGGTTGACGGATGCCGTAAAATTGTGGGTAAAAATTATCACCCACAGCAGAATACACTGTAACTTAATGGCTGACATGGTAGACAATATGACTTTGTGGCTGACATTGTAGACAGTCTTAACCATGTGGGCAACAGCCAAACTGGATGATGCGACAGGTACAAAATCTGTTTGCATTAAAGCTGTTTGTTTTGAGCCAAACCTTTCAACTGCGTCTTTCTTATTTTATTAAACTACCGAGGTTTGTAGAGAATAATAACATGTTGGCAATGTTATTAGCTGTTTTTGAACTGTAAGGTGTACAGTCAATTGGCTTTCCTCGAATGTCCAAATCTGTTTTGGTATTTTATACAATAAGACTTGGTCTTGGTCCGGGGGGAAATGATGGGTGATTGAAAATATGTAAATTTAAATGCTATTTGTTGCATAGATATTGAGGAAATGTTGATACAACAGTGCATGGAGATGTGCACAAGTTGCTGCAATTTTGGCCCGTTATCCTTTGCTGTCTCAGTCAAGTTGTCTAAGCAAGAAAAACTCATGAAGAACTGGCTGATTCAGAGCTCCTCACATGGGGTCTTGGACACGTGATTACAATTCTTGGCTCCTTGCTTCTTTTGATTTAGTCTTCCAACCTAACTTAGGCATGTTACATACAGATTTCTTTTACATTCAAAAATTTTGTTACTTATAATTAAAACAATCTGTATACAATTTTAAAATATTAAATTATTTTAAATTTTTGTATATGTTATTTCAAATTATAAATAACAAAAATTTGGAAATATAAAGTATACTGAAACGTAACATAGACAATTCTTTGGTTTAATACTATGTTCGCAAGGTGTACTTAAGAGCCACTGTCTACCAACACCCCAATCATTTGGTCCATGAATCACCCATTTTCATTTTTTTTTATTCAGACAATAATTGGCACCGTAAATCGACACAAGCATGTGTTCTCAAGAGGTGGTGCAGTATAACATACATATAAATACACACACACACACACACACACACAGATACTAACACTGTAGGTGTGATGTATTGGCTTAATTTAAATCAGATAAATGGTTCTGATGGGGAAGTGCCTTATTATTTTAATAATTTGGAGGACTCCTATCTGTTCATGATTCGGGCATTTTACCAATGGACCAAACTCATCTAATTCATGAGAATTACTGGTCAATGAATGATGACAGAATGCCATTTCTCTTCTTGTTTTTACAATTAGTTCTTTCACTTTTATGGGAAATGATATCTGTAGGATAAACACAAAATCAAACTTAATGTCCCCAGATTCAAATATTTTCTACTAGCAAATTGGTATTCCCTATCATCCTCACCTTGAAATTTGTTTGTGCTGAAAGCCAATGAGATTGAAAACTTCAAAAAGGTTTCCTCAACTGTAGGATCCTTTTGGTAATGGTGAGACTCGTATTAAGTCATTTTCACCTTTGCCTAACAAGCAATTTTGCAATTGGCTAACATTTTGCTGTCAGCAATCCATCAGATAAGCTGAAGATATCTTTAAAATAAGAAGAAATTAAGCAAGCATTAATTATCCAGTTGACCAAAATTCCCATATCCATGTGCAGATGACGTGGCGATAATGCAGTGGTTAGAGGGTACTGAAAGTCTGAAACTCCTTTGCATTGGAGTGAGTCGCCTAATCAAAAACAAAAAGGTTCTGGTAACAAAAACCGACAAAGCTCAGAATAATATGGAACCATATTGTGTCTCGTTGAGAGAAAGGGATTGAAAGGGAGCTCTCGAAGAAGAATCTATTCCACCATGGAAATAAGAGTGAGGAAATGCAAACACTGAAATTCTTTTAACAAATCTTCCTCCACATTCCTGAGAAACAATCACCCTTTTGAGCCTATAGTCTGCAAGACGTTCCTTTCTCTTTCATTCATTCTTTTTTGGAGGTCTGGTGGTGTTTGCACTTTCCTAGTAGCCAGAGGTAAATAAACTTCTCGTAGACACCTTGATTATTTTTCTCTCTTTTTGTTTAAAGACGGAACATTTCTAAATCGGGGACTACTTTAATCTCATTTTCATTCAGATATATATACACACACATATAAGCACACAACATAATATATGTTTTTGTGTCAAAATGCGTGGTCTTAAGCTCATGGAAAGATTCAAGAGCACCCAAGTGCACGCATTAAACCCACCAGACACCTCCACCGGTGGCTCTTCTGGACGTGCCACTGGAAGTAAGCTTAACAATCGTAAAATAATCAAATTTATTGGTCTAAAATCGTATAAGACCAACACTGTCTCAGTAGATCAACCTCTACTTCCTTATGGACTCCCAACAACGGACCTCCTTGAGCCTTGCATAGACCCTCACCTCAAGCCAATCCATTTAGTAAAAGCCTTGGCTGAACTTTATCGAAGGCTTGAAACATGTTTGGAGTCCGATAAATCTTTGCTATGCATGGAGCAGTATGCCTATTTGTATGGTTTAGGTGATGCCAAACTGTTAAGAAGGTGTCTCAGGTCTGCAAGGCAATATGCTATAGATGTGCACTCAAAGATTGTGCTCTCAGCCTGGTTAAGGTTTGAGAGGAGAGAGGATGAACTTGGGGGTGTATCATCTATGGATTGTAGTGGATTCATTCTTGAGTGTCCTAAGGCTGCATTAGAATCTGGGTATGATCCAAATTCAGTCTATGATCACTGTGAATGTTGTGAGGAACATACGAAGACAATTCGGGCTCCAACTGTCGAGAAAAGCGACTGTTTGAGTTTGGAGGACAATAATGGTGTTACGTTTTGTATTGGCGATGAGGAGATTAATTTTGTTCGCAATAAAATTGCGGCACTTTCAAGCCCCTTTAAGGCAATGTTGTATGGTGCTTTTGTTGAGTCTAAAAGGGAAACGATCGACTTTTCACAGGATGAGATATCTCCCGAGGGAATGAGGGCTGTAGAAGTGTATACTAGGACTAGAAGAGTGGATATGTTTTGTCCGGGGATAGCTTTGGAGCTACTTTCTTTTGCAAATAGGTTCTGTTGTGAGGAGATGAAGTATGCCTGTGATACTCATTTAGCTTCATTTGTTGGTGATATAGAGGATGCGTTGATTCTTATTGAATATGGTTTGGATGAAAGGGCAAATCTTCTTGTAGCTTCTTGTCTGCAGGTGTTACTTAGAGAGCTCTCAAGTTCTTTGTACAACCCAAAAGTGATGAAAATATTTTGTAGCTCTGACGCCAGGGAGAGATTGGCCAATGTAGGGCATGATTCTTTCTTGTTGTATTATTTCCTGAGCCTGGTTTCTATGGAAGAGAACAAGGTATCGAAAATGACAATTATGCTGTTGGAAAGGTTGGAGGAGTGTTCAACAGAGAGGTGGCAGAGGATGCTTGCTTTGCATCAGTTGGGCTGTGTGATGCTTGAGAGAAAAGATTACAAGGATGCCTGTCGTTATTTTGAGGCAGCCGCTGATGCAGGTCATATTTACTCCTTGGCAGGTCTGGCAAGAGCTGAGTACAAGCAAGGGCAACCATATTCCGCCTATAAGTTGATGAACTCTCTCATCTCTAAGTATAAACCAACTGGGTGGATGTACCAAGAACGGTCTTTGTATAATCTTGGGAGGGTGAATATTGCAGATTTGAATAATGCAACAGAATTAGATCCAACACTTTTGTTTCCTTATATATATAGAGCTGTTGCAAAGGTGAAAGAGAGGCAAATAAGGGCTGCTATCTCAGAAATTGACAGAATAATTGGGTTCAAGCTCTCAGTAGATTGTCTTGAATTGCGAGCTTGGTTGTTAATTGCAGTTGAGGATTATGAAAGTGCTCTAAGAGACACTCTGGCAGTGTTAACTTTAGAACCCAACTACATGATGTTTCATGGCAGGGTGAGTGGAGATCACTTGGTTGAGTTCCTCAGCCGTCGAGTTCAGAGGCGGAGTCATGCTGATTGCTGGATGCAACTCTATGATAGATGGTCTTCCGTAGATGATATTGAATCTCTGGCTGTCATACATCAGATGCTGAAAAATGACCCAGGAAAAAGTTTCCTATGGTTTCGGCAATCTCTGCTCCTACTACGGTAAGTATTGGCGATAATATATCTTGTTAATTATCTTTCATAGTTACAATCCTTCCTAGCATAGCCTCATACATTTACTTAAAATCCTGTAATTTGCTGCATCTGTGTTGCCTGATGCATCTTTAATGCGGTGATTTATTTTAGCCAGTATATGTCTTATTCCTTGTTCCAGTAAAAGCTGAATTGTAAATTGTTACTGTGGTTATTTTCCATGTTAATTTTGCAGAGTTGAACTTAGTACATTCCACAGAGTAATATCAAGTATTTGTCTATGTAATAGGTTAAATTGTCAGAAGGCAGCAATGCGCTATTTAAGGTTGGCTAGAAATCTTTCTTGCTTTGAACATGAAAAATTAGTTTATGAAGGATGGATTTTATACGACGCTGGCCATCGCAAAGAAGCTCTATCCAGGGCTGAAAAGTCCATTTCAATTGAAAGGTCTTTTGAAGCTTTTTTCCTTAAAGCCTACATACTGGCAGATGCAAGCCTAGGTCCTGAATCTTCATCTTATGTTATCCAACTTCTGGAAGAAGCTCTTCAATGTCCCTCTGATTGTCTTCGCAAAGGACAAGTGAGTTATAGCAATACCACTCTCATAGTCATTTGGCCATATGTTCTTGACATAATTGCTTGATTACATCTCTGATTTTTGCAGGCATTGAATAATTTAGGGAGTATCTATGTGGAATGTGGTAAGCTAGATCAGGCTGAAAACTGCTACATCAATGCCCTTGACATCAAACATACAAGAGCGCATCAAGGGTTAGCCCGTGTATATTTTTTAAAAAATGAACCGAAAGCTGCTTATGATGAGATGACTAAGCTAATAGAGAAGGCATGTAATAATGCAGCAGCATTTGAGAAACGGTCTGAATACTGTGAGCGTGAGATGGCAAAGAATGATCTTAATATGGCAACACAACTGGATCCACTAAGGACATACCCTTACAGATACAGGGCAGCTGGTAATTTTTTGACACCACCTTTTGCAATTTTTGGTTATGATTGGTAGTCAACTCTCCCTTTCCATTCAGTTTTTTCAAGCTTGCATAAGCTCTTACTTTTAATCAAAGACTAGTTATCTATCCAAGTAACAAAAATACTTCAGAGTGTTCTGGTCATCTAACATTGAATAGTATTCAGGGTATTGGGTAGAAGTACATGATTACTCCAAAGTGTTTCTTAACTTTGTCTTCTGTAGCCTGTAGGCACCCAATATAAATTCTTAACCTTCTTTGTTCTTCAATGGCTTGATTCAATAAAGCAAGTGCATTGAGTATCTATCCTATCACGCACATCATTTGAGTTCTGGCAATGAATGATGTAAAAAAGTATGATTATCATTCTGTTTTATAAAACACAGATCTATTCAATGGGCTAGTTTTTAAGATATTAGTTTTTATTTTCATTCACCATCAATGTTACTTTACCAGTTCTCAATTCTAACCTTGGAAGTTCAAAAATATTGGTCCTAACTTGGAGAATCTCTATCATCAGTGCTAATGGATGATCAAAGAGAAGCTGAAGCAGTGGAAGAGCTCACAAAGGCAATAGCTTTCAAGCCTGACTTGCAAATGCTTCATCTTCGAGCAGCATTTTATGAGTCACTGGGGGACCTCACCTCTGCTATCCAAGACTCTCAGGCAGCTCTTTGCTTGGACCCCAACCATATGGACACACTTGACCTGTATAATAGGACAAGAGACCAAGCCACTCATCAACAAAAGTGATGAGATTCACTCCTATGCCACCGATAAAGTTACTGTTTAAGGTCTAATTGTCAAGTTTCAGAAAGAAAATCATCGGAAGTTCCTGTATAGTTTCACTATTCCTGGAAATCATAATCTCTATGAGCGTCTAGCTGCTAAGTAACCACAGGAATGAAAAGAGAGAATACCAATAGGAAACAGGAGCAAGGGGTATGTATATATAGGAAGGCGGTATGGAATGATGATGATTCTTGTGGAACACAGTAGTGAAGTGTGGGCAACCACTCAGACCACTTTGGTGGAATGATGATGATCTTCTCATGTTGGCATGTAAAGACGATCACAAGGTTTTTTCTCATAACCTTTTGTCATTGTTGTTGGAAAGGATACAGGTTCACAAACCGTTTTTCATGACAGTTTTCTTTTCCCTTTTTTTTTCAAAAAAAAAGATGTTATCAGTTCCTCTTATACATAACGAAGGCCATCAACAGACTAAATTCTTTTACAGTAGTTAAAGAATGCTTTTACCTTTTTGGTTTTCCAGTTATTCTTCTGTGGTGTACACACATGCAGACGAAGGTATGTTCACCAATCTGCAACAAGTAAAAGCTTTTCCAAGTCTTGGTGAATGTTGTGTAACTACACCACTCATGCCCTCTATACTAACCATTTCCCCCCTTATTCCGGGCCTTTCACTCTCTTTTGTGACTATACTAGCCGGAGAAAAGCAGAGATACAGTAATCGCCTCAGCAAATAAAAGCAACCAAATCATTGAACAGCCTATACAGGAAACCTCCACATTTATTGATATGCATAACTATATTCTTATATGCCGTAATTTATACAACCAATTTTAGCATTGCCAAAAGGGAAGAGAAAGAAAGCAAACAAAAGACTGCAGGTCTTTTTCTCTCAGTCATGTACAAAAAAAATCATTCCCCTACCTTACTGGCTTACTTCTTTCATCAGATAGAAGCAGCATCTACTCTACACACCACTGCTTCTGATCCCCACAACAGAAACAGGGAAAAGAAGGGGAAAAAGAAAGTCAATATCATTCAAATTTATAAAAGGCTAAATATCTCCTCAACTTGCATCTGTGGACAAAATTTCAAGCTCTGCCCACCAAAGAGGAGATAATTTTGGTGTTGCTCCATCAGGTCCCATTGCTGTGATTTCCTTCAGTTTAGCTACAATATCTCTCATGGATGGTCTCTGTTTATAGTCAGGGTGGAGGCAATTCTTGATCACTTCAAGCAATTCCTCAAGCTCATTCTCCTGGAAAGATTTTAGAGTTGGATCTACCATTTCCTTTAAGGGTTTCTCCGATTTCAAATAGTCTGATGCCCACTCCTCGAGATAGCCATTTTCCATCGAGTATGGGATCCTCCCCGTTATCATCTCGAACAAAATAGCCCCAAACCTGCAGACATTGGTCTCTAGATCTGCTGTTGAGGTTTCCAGTAGCTCTTTGGCAGCTGATCCGGACTTTGCCGAAGTTATATCATTCCAGAAACTGAAGTCCGATATCTTGGCTGCATAGTCTTCAGTCAGGTATACAGAGAAAGAATTAAGGTTTCCATGGGCTATGGGTGGTGTCAACTGGTGTATATGCTCAAGGCAGTAAGCCATGCCCATAGCTATTCGCAATCTCATTGCCCAGTCCAGGTGCTCTGCTTCTTGTACTGCAAGAAATCCATTTTCAATGTAACTCTTGACCATAGAACATAACATATAGCTTTATTTACTGCAAAATTTGATGGTTATATAAACAAATTATGGCATAAGATTCACTTAACATGAAGGCACAAATGAAGATTAAGCTTCGTGAAATACCGAACAAAGTGAGAATGTTTTATTTAGTGATAAATTTAGTATAATACAAATGGGTTGAGAAGTTTACACTTACCGTGAAGATGCTCAAAGAGTGTTCCATTTGGAGCATACTCAAAAACCATCATTCTTGTGAAAGGCACGTCCTCTTCACAATATCCAATAAGGTTGACAAAATTTTTGTGGTTCACTCTTGATAATGTGTCTATCTGTAAGCAAGACCAAAAGAGATATTCAGAAATTTACCGCTGCTTGCTTGAAGTTTAATGACTTGAATTTTGCAAGTACCTTCTTTCTAAATTGTGATTCTAAATTCTTTGACCAGTCTGCACGAGATTTAACAGAGGTAGATGTCACAGCTATTTCAACCCCACTCGATAAAGTTCCCTTATAGACAGTACCCTCTGAAAAACAGCCGATTATGTTACTGAAGTCTTCACACGCTGCTTCAAGTTCTGATCGCTTGAGCTTAGGCACACCTGAAATGAAGACTCCAATATATGAGTATCCAAGTATACAATGACTGTTGCACATTCAAGAAATAAAGAATACCTGTTACAAACGCTTTCTGCAGCTGCCCACTTAACCCTGTCATCCATGGTTTGACGGTAACCACCTTACTGCTTCGGCAGAAGATAATGCCAATAGCTGAAATCAGAATTAGTGCCGAGCCCCCAATAATTCCAGCCGAAATTAAAACCATGTGATGATTTGGCTGGGGACGAGTCTCATCATTTTGGCTTGGAGTTGAAGCAGGGGAAATCGTTGGAGGCCTGCGCAATGGTGGTGGTGAAGGAACAACTGGCGTATTGCCTTGAGTTGGTGGTACCCCATGTGAAGGAGGTACTGTTGGAGAAGAAACAGGAGACTGTGAAGGAGATGGTGAGGGAGAATGTGATGGTGACAGCGATGGGGATAGTGATGACAGTGGTGACTCTGAAGCAACAGATGATGTCAATGGTGCAACCTGCCGCAGCTGCCTCCGCAAAGCATTATCTACAGCTTGGACCTTGCTCCTAACATGGAAGTGAAAAAAAAAAAATCACTCTAAACAGAACTTTTGCCTACCAAAGTATACAATCATGATTCAACTAATAATTTGAGTCAGGGCACATTTAAGAA
This sequence comes from Swietenia macrophylla, assembly GCA_032401905.1. Classification (NCBI taxonomy): domain Eukaryota; kingdom Viridiplantae; phylum Streptophyta; class Magnoliopsida; order Sapindales; family Meliaceae; genus Swietenia; species Swietenia macrophylla. Next base: position 3,607,087 of record CP135566.1, on the reverse strand, counting down.
TGAGGGAATACAATTATGTAAACCTCCGCGACACTGAGAAAAGTCGCACGCCGTGGATGTCCTGCGGGTCAGAGTTTCTGTAAAATTCTTATATAGTGACCTCTCCCCTATCCTTCTATTTCACAGTTTTGAAAGGGCTGCTTCAAAAAAGATAACAGGCAGGAAATTATTTTATTAAATGCACCAGCTTACCAAATAAATGATCCAATGGTCCATGATGCTCTCACAGGAGCATGATTTAGGTGATTCTCATCCACCTGCAACTCAGAAACAATCTTAAGCTCGTGTAGTTCTGGAGATAAGTTACCAAGGTACTGGTTATTGTCCAATAAACTGCAATACGAGTCAGAATATGATTCAATTTAAGAACTTCAGAAAAAGGAAAGAAAAATATCTGCAAAGCATAAATTGCATTAAAGGGTCAACTTACAGGATAGTCAGGGACAAATTATGGTCAAAATTAGAAGGAAATGGCCCACTAAAGTTATTATATCCCAAGTCCAACACCTCCAACTCCGTCAACTGTCCAATCTCTTTAGGAATGGTTCCAAAGAATGAATTGTTGCGGAGAATGCTGTAAATACAGAACATTTAAAACAATGCATAGAAGGAAAGAGTGCCAATCAAGAGAAATTATATGCATACATGGATTTTAACTCGGACAGATTCCCAAGTTCAGGCGCCAGTGTGCCTTCGAGACAAAGATCTCTCAAATTCCTACAAGTGAAAAAGATTTGGTTTCAGTAGCAGCACAATGCGGACATCGAAGCTTCAATACTTGAGAAACCATAGGCAGGATAAGAAATAGAAGAACTACGATATTATTGGTGGATGTAAAATGTAATAAAGAAAACAACAACACAGCATATCAACGGCAAAGTACAGCTAGTATACAGTTCATGGGAGAAATTACGAGGATGGAAAGAAATGCGAGGAAAACTCCATCAAGAACATCACACATGCAGCAGTAAATATTTTGTCAGTCTTGTCACTTTCAAGAGTCTTTATTTGTCACTTTTAATTCTTCATCTATACTTCAAAAGGAGACTATAAATCCTTCATCCACCATTAGAAATTTTAACTGGAGCCTTGCTGTTGAAAATCAGATCTTGAGCCAAATTCAATAATTGATTCAACAAACAAAGCAGTGGGAGTAGTTGAAACAAGGGTAAATGCCTTTCATTATCTTGAAAGTTTGTCCAAAAAAATCCACGAAGTCGATTATTCCAAGACACTAGAACTGGTGAAATAGAATTGAATGAAAAAAAAAGATTCACAGCTGCATATTCACAGACACACATAAATCCCTCAACTCCATGAATTCTTCCTCAAATTCTGAGATCTTGAACTTTGTAATGGTTCAAATAGAATCAAATTCTGTGATTTATATAACAAATGAACGCCAAGCTTCCAAGCCAACTATTTATTTTTTTGGGCAAAAACAACCATAGAATTCAGATGTGCATTAAAATTTAGACTAAAAGCAAAACTCAGATCATGCAAAATGCAGCAAACATATACGTGAGTTCTTAATATTCTCTTTCTGTCGGAGTTTCATGATCAAACATGAGAAGCACAAGCAAAGACATATTTTAGAAAACAATTAGTGGCTTTTAGTAATATACTACTCACAAGATAACTACTTTTCCCTCTGAGCACTCGACACCGAACCACGAACAAGGATCAATATCTGTGCCGCTGTCATCCCAGTTCGACAAAGCACCATGCGGGTCTCTCACCAACCTCTCTCTAAACCTCAACAGCGCCAAACCCGCACGTTCGTCCCGTTATTCAATCACATCTCTCTGCTTGCAAAGAATTCCACCAGAAACTGTACGGGCATGCAAAATATGTATATTTGCTTAATACCTTCGTTGTTCAGGGAGCAAGAAAAAGTCAGATTCTGAAGAAACACCAACAAAACCACCGCCAACGCCGCCGTGTTGAACCTCAACGGATGGAATTTCCACCGTACGTTCATTTCCAGAAGAGGATAATACGCTTTCTTTCAATGAACAAACTACCAACCTAACTTCAGAGGAAGAAAAAACATAAAATACAAAGAGAAAGTACGTGAAGTATCCACTGGGGCACAGAAGCAGCTGAAACGAAAGACCGATATATCGGTGTTAGTTCAGCTAAGATTAAGAAACAAGGAATTGTTGTCGTACTCGGCGAGTTGAATGTGTTTAGAGTTAAGACCACGGCGATGCTGTTTCTGGTTTGTCTTGTTACGAGAGACTTGACTGATTCTCTCATAGATTTAAAGCGCCGTCCTATAAATAGCACGTGCATTGCACGCCACCAAAATCAAAAGAGTGTTAATTACTTTTATTATTCTTACTATTTATTTCTTCTGCCTAGTTTACACCACTAAATTTTACATTTAAGATTTTCCCATTTGTATACAAATGCATAAGATATATATATATATATATATATATATATATTATATACAAATTTAAAGGCAAAATTGGTAGAGACAATCAAGCATTCCTTAAGTTGATTGCTTGAGAATCACCCATAATTCTAAGAGAAATAATATTTATTGTAATTCGATGTTCTTCAACAATAAAAATAATAAATTTTAAAATTATATTTTTAAATTTTAAAAAATTATTTAAAATTTTTAATGTATTATATATTAATCACAATTTAATATTTAAAGTGTTATGTCCATCTATTATCACAGTTATTCTAATTGTAATTAAGTAATGAATGAAGTCTAATTTGATGTGGTTTCGGCTTTGCCCTTCTTGTAATTGGGTTTCAACACATTTCACCATTGAAAAGTATGTACTCTAGCCCAAGCAATACTATCCCATCAACCATAATTGACTTGTCAACAATTGAAAACGAAAACAAAGCCCAATGGCATGTGTCCCTTCCTTTGTATTTTTTATTATTATTTTTTTATTTATTATTAATTATTATATTTTTATTTTATTACTTAAATAATTTTATTATTTTAACAATATTAATATAATAAAAATGTTCCATTTAAACTTCTTCTGTGTTTTAGGCATTCAAATGATTCCTGTCAATTTATCAAATTTGGGAAAGTGGGTCCTCCATATTTGTGCACCCAATTGAATCTTATGCCACGTGGACAAACTTCGATTGAGTGGCAAATCAACAATATTTCGGAGCCCTGGCTTGGAAGACAAGTAGGAAAGGTGGGGAGAGGTATGATTATGCAATCAATGACAGGGAAGAGAAGGAAAATGATGTTTAATCTTCTACTAATCCTGTATTATTTAGATGGAATGTTAATTTTTGTGGATTTGTTGACGTTTTCCCATAAAAGAAACTAAGATTAAATGCTTTGGATAAATGATATTTATGCATTATTTGCTTTTCAATTGATTATGGCCTAATCGGAGGGCTTGCATGATTGCAAACACTTTTATAGTTCACTCTCCGCTACAAAAAGAGGCTCATTTGTGCTAATAATGTTTATTTAAAAATGGGTATTTATAGATTTTTATCAAGAAAATATAAATTATATAAATTGATATAATTTTTTTTGAGTAATACAATAAATTTGATATTCACGTGTGATTTATGCTAAAATTAGAGATTAAATATTCACGTAAATATATAGAATATTTTATTAACAAAATAGAAGAATTATATAAATTTAAATTAGAAATTATATGTAATTATGAAAGAGAAGGAGAGGGATAATTAAATACCCATGTAGACGTGGTTATACTACCTTGCGGAGAATGGCAAAAGTAGATGTAAAAGGATGGCACATAAAGCCATTTGGTGCAACCACTACACTGTTTGGTTGTGTATTTTTGACATTAGATGTGCCAAAGAAACTGACTGTTCACCGTACAAACACAGACAAGCAAGACAAAACCTTTTGTTATTACATATTTGGAAATTAAATGGCAATTCGGCAACAATAAAATCAACCATTTAATATTATCATATGTTTTAGTATTTATGTAATGGTTTTACTACACTTGTCATATGGTAGAAGATGGGGCTAGGGGTCGGACCCATGGCTGGACCACCCCTAAAGTCACCAGCCGCTACTGGTCTGGTGTGGGTGTGAACTACAATTAATTGCTAAGCCTTGAATTGTGGCACTTGAAGGGAATTTGTTTTTAAAACTAGAATAGACTCACCATCCGAAGTGGGGCTAATTTGATCACCTTTTTCATAAACAGGCAATGCAACCTCCGCCAGCAATTGAATTTATAAAATGCCGTGCGACCTGTTATTCTATTTCATAGCTTCGGCCATTGAGGTTCGAGTTTGTGTATTTAATAAATGAGAACCTAGTTGATAGGAAGTTGGAGCTAATCGATGGAAGAAAAAGGCCAGCGCAATGGCAATGCTTACAACCAGGCTTCAGACACTTGTTGGACTTGTTTGGGTTGAGCCTCTCTTTTGGGAATTGTATCCAGTCCATGAATGAATCAGCATGAGAGTCCCACTACTTTAAGATTGCTCCTTCAGGGCATGAGTGCTGAAGATGCACATCAATTCCATCATATTCGATAAAAAGCCATCAAATCTTGGGTTGTTGAGACAATTTCCTTTCGAATGTTACATATTGATATGGCCATGCATGTACCCCACCAGGGAGGAACCCTGGGAAAAAGTTACTGGCCGGCAACAACAGTTCCCAGAAGTACTCGCTTTTGGGCAAGCTTCAAGGAAAATAACATGAAGCTAGCTGTGCATTTTACCCTGTATCCGGGTAAGTTTATGATGCAGATGAACATTCAAATCTTCATCAAAGTATTCTTCATATATAAACCGGTGAGTATCTGCTGGAGACAGGCTGAAAACATAATTTGCTTGCATTACACGGCATATCCTATTCATCAAATCTTTCTCAATAATTGAATATTGAAATACATTCCCCTTCTACATCAATGTCTCTATCCAAATGTTACCATCACGGTGCTGACAATTGACATATTAAGTAAAGAGAGTTTTCAAACTCACCTAAACCCGAAAATAGTAGGTAAAAATAATGGTTAAATTTACTCTACAAATGGCTGACATTAATATATATAATGTATCCACACTATTGAATTCTAACTTCATTTTTTGTCTTGCAATTGTGTTGGTTCCGAAGTCTTTATAGTCACAATCTTGTTAACAACAGTATTCAGAATTTAACCAATCATGGACAGATAGTTAAGCGTAAACAGCCAGACAAGAGTCTTAGAATCTGAAACGTAATTGGACAAACGTCTGAGCGTTTCTGGGGACAAGATTTCTACTAAATAATCTTTCCTGTGGCAGCTGATTGATGCTCTGGTGCCGGACTTTGCAGCTTCATATATAATACCAGGAATCTTATCTTATGTAAATTGGCAGCATTACTCCAAATCCGAAGTTAAAAACCTTAACGGGATAAGCACACCACACATTTACCGGTGGCTTTGATTAAGGAGATAATTTTTCTGCTAATTGATTATGACTCTACCTTCGAGTTGTTATCGTCAATATTATGTGTTCACATTAAAGATTATGCCACGAATCCTGTTGAAGAAAAACCATGATGGTCTTTCAGGATTTGTCTTGTTTGGAGGATTACTAGTCTTATTGTTCATCCATGAGTCTGCAAGCCGAAAAACTAAATTTTGATATATGCCAGTATGTATTATGGCCTGAAAAATTTGTAATGAGGCAAGAAATAGAGAAGTAGTGGTGGCAAATATACGGATCATTTTATTTATCACTGCATCTTGGTATGGTATTAACAAATATAAATGCAGCATACTCACAACGAATTTTTACTTATCTTCTAGCTATTTTTATCCATACATCCTCTACAATCTTTACAGTACAATCTAATCATGCATAACGAATCTGCATCTGCCTCTACTGATGCATGCGTGCAAGCTTGTGTAATTTCATAATCTCCAACTAGAAACTGTCACTAATTGTGTTGCCATATAACTCAAGATCATTTGATTCTCATTTTCTCCTTCTGTTCTCACCCAAAACGGACTCTCCCCTTCTCTCACCAGCTTCTTAGCCTCCAGAAAGTTGTTGGTACTCAGTCTCCAAGGTTTCAATCCTATCTCTACGAGAGCTCTGCCTTCTCTGGTTGTTTCTTCCCACTTTTGGAAGCCAACAAGAGAAGAAACTTGGGGTGCCATAAACAGACATTCCATAGCTGTTCTTGCTTCTGTAAGATGAGCAGGGAAATGGTTCTCTATTGATTCAAAATATGCTTGGAGTTGAACTAAACGTCCGTCAAAGAAAGAGCCAAATCCACTACAGTTCGTCAAATTTTTCACTTCACTCACATTCCCAACAGTTAAAATTCCGTTACCACTATCATTGAATTCTTTAATGGGTTTATTGAGTGAGTCCTTCGCCACCTTCAGAAACTCTAAAACATGCCTAATACTCTTTACTCTGCCCAAGTGAGGGAGACCAACCATGCAGTTGAAGGCTAACCATTCATTTCTTCCACCCGGTGTCTTTGTCTTCTTTATCTCACTCACCAAGCCCTCCATGTCCATCTCTTCCACTTTCAATCTCACACCAGATATCCGTGCATGTTCGTACAGTCTCTTTTTAGTCTCCTCAAAGCTTTCCATAGAAGGAAAGAAACTGGAATCCTTTTGCTCCCATTTTATTGAAGTCAATCGCACCAAAGATTTACCTCTCCTTCCAAGCTCCTCAATCAATGCAGGCCATTGCACACCTTTGCCAATGTCAAAGTCCACGATGTGAACTAAACCAGCATCCTCAGGAATTGCCTCTAGTATTACAGAATTGGCAGTAAAGTGAGCAAATCTTCCATAGGGGAATATTTGATAGAAGGCTATGAACGCTGCCGCATAGTTCTTGCTCGATTCATGACTCAAGTAGTGTACTTGCTTCTCCGAGGCTTGGATCAAATAATACGCAAGACGTTCAAGATTTGTACCAATTGGACAGGCCTTCTCTTTCAGTCGCCTGACAATTTCATTTGCCAGATCTTTCTGTTCGAGTTCTATGGCATCTCCATAAGCCTTCAGAAGATGAAGAAGGCTCAATTGGTCATCAACCTCCATACCTTCAGAGGGAAAAACCAGGGATGTTTGAACTGATGAGACATCAATAGGTTGCTCACTTGATATTGGTGACGGGACCTGGCTTACGGCATCTTCTTCAGCACAAAGATGTTGTGAAGATGGACTGCTGTCGCTCACCATCCACTCACAAAGATCCTGGAGCTCATCAACCGTGAATTGATCATTCAAAGGAGTATCAAACTCCGCCAAACTTGGGATACACTGTTCCATAGGGGATATGATAGGCAGTTCTTCGCCATAAATGGGAAAATTATGTGAGTCATCATCAGCATACACAGGAGAGGACAACAAGACGGAAGAAGAAACATTGGAGAAATCCTCTGTGGACATGGAAGGAGAAGAGAAATCAAAGCTGCCAACTGGGGCATCTATGTCAGCAAAATAAAGTCCTATTTCTTCAAGGGGTGAGTCTACAGAGCTGTAATCTGGCAAAGACTGAAGAAACTCAACTTGCATCATCTTTCGAATCAATAAAGAATGTAATCCGTCTAGTTCTTTATTCTTTGAAAAGCAAGGGCTCTGGTATATATAGCCATGTTCAAGCAGTAGAGACCAATTGGACAGGAGAACAAATACAATAAAATATGAAAAAAAAAAATGTTGTAATCATTGTCATATTCAACACTTTCTCTCACTCCTGCTTCATTGCAGCTCTCATTTGAGTTTCATTCAGGAATTTGTCTAGCTGCCGTATATTTTACATTGCATTCAGACTATCTACATAGATAATTATTCAAGTCTTTGTCATTTGATTCTCCACACCAGTCAAAAAGAAAAACAACTTAGCATAATCCAAATACACAGCATATTCGGTTTATCAATTCTCTTTTTCTAATTGAATATCAACATCTCTTTCCTGATAATGAGGCTTTAATGTTGACACAATTGTGCCACGAGTTCGTTCAAACTTACCTACCGCAGAAATTGGATTAATTATATTAATGGGTTCCTTCAAAGATGCGTATCAAAATTTCTCACCGAGATTATTGCGCCTGGTAATCTCTCCTCCCTTAACCTATCTGTGAATATATATAATTAAAAAAAATCATATTATTATCATCAAAATTACTGCCCTGTTAACCTTTCGGCACAAGTCTTATCTCTAGTTCTATACAAGTATACATCATCAATCTAATTAAAACATCCGGCCCTTAACGTTTATGTTCTGTTCAATTTCAGTAACTCTTTTGTTTCTCCAATAAATCTAACCAACGAACTCTATTATTACCTATCAATTGCATAACACAGGTAACAATAGTTTAATGCACGATTCATAATTATATGGTTGGACTTTATTTAAAACACTTTTGAGCACGTATCAAGCTAAGTATGGACTGATTTTTAATTTATTTTGCATTAGAGGGTTGATGCGTGGGGGTGGCCAAGTGATAGTGGTCTTTCAGGATTTCATTTTGTTTAATGCATGATTCGTATGGTTCTTTCCTTATCCGGAAGCCGGACATTGGGATCTCCTTTTTAGAAAGTAAGACGCAATTTCACCTATAATATGTTAAGTTTGAAACATATTTTGGCGCATCTGTAACTAGATCATAACAATCATATCCATGAAAACAAAGCTAAGAACAACACACTGATATCAGTCGTGTCATTTCTGAAGCCAGTTTCCGTGTTTTATCAGCAAAAGCTGAAGGCTTTAGCATTTTCTTTGACTACAAGGAATGTTGGTTCACATAATTCGTTACTTCCAGGGTAGTAGATAAAATTTGTACGTGCTAATCATCTTACAAAGCTGCGTAATCACTTTCTTGAATGAACACGTTGGCAGATAACAGCAGTTAAGAAAGATAGATGTGTCTTCCAAGCTCTGACCTTGAGCTATCGTCGTTATATGTTTACACCGAGTGTAACATCTGGCCCAAACTTTTCTTCTTTGGACTCAATTGTGTTTTTAAAAAAAATAATAAAATTGGCCCATTTGCTTATTTTTATAAATATGAGAATAGGACAAATTTTGTATTAAAGAAAAGGACAGTAGAACGTCCGAAAAGAAGAGAAGAGAAAAAATGAGAGAGAAAGAAGAAAAAGAAAAAAAGAAGAAGAAGGCACGAGGCAAAGAGAAAAAGAAGAAAAAAAAAAAGGGGTAAAGAGTTAGAATATTTTTACTTTCCTCATTTTAGAACAATTTTGTATATTTAATGCAAAAATTGTTAGAAATTGAGAGTAATGAATAAATTTATTATGGTAGGTTTATAGTTGATATTATTACTAATTTGACTTTTTGGGCATTATATTTACTGATTTTGAGTTTAATGACATAATTTAATTGATAGATTTTTCAGAAATTGTTGAAAATTAGGTGAAAATTTGTAAAATTTTGAGTAGGGATAAAAATAAAATTTTTCATTAGTAGGGGGTAAGATTGAAAATTTTATTAATTTTGAGTCAAAATAGAATTTCAAAAAAATTTTAAGGTAAAACAATAATTTTTAATAATTATGGATCATAAATATAAATATTTTTAAAGTATTTTTGTAATTATTTATATTATAGAAATTTTTTGTAATTTTTTATCAATACTATTTTTATTTTAGAAATTCAAAATTTTAGAATTTCTGAATCAGATTTTAGCTGAATTTAGAACTGTAACATTATTTATATTTTATTAGAAGCAGTGCAACTTAACAGTTCATTTTAATAAATTTCGTCGATTCTTGTGAAATGTTGCTAGGTGGTGACAACGAACGGAAGAATAATTATTAAAATTTTGACCAGTATAAGTTTTGACTTGACCAGGTGAGTATTTTACGTATAATTGAGCATTTAAGTATTTTGAACTTGAAAAGTAAGATATTATCTCGTTTAATGTAAATTCTTCTATAATTTTAGAAATACGATTTTTATTAAATCATACTTTCAATGTAGATACTGTTGTGAGCAGTATGCATAAATTGTTTTATTATTACTGTGTGTTGTTAAATTGTGAAATAGTATATGGCCTTTTTTGTTAGCACCGGTGACTATGGACTTGATTTCAGTCCCACAGTGAAAGCCCATAAACTTGAAATCATGAGCGGCGGTCCCTGGGTATAAGCCCCTAAAGTACGCAGGCTACACGTTTCTTGGACAGCAGTCACTGGGAATAATACCCCAAAACTCTGCATGACACATAGTGATGATCAAAATATATAATTACTAAACGATCAATTTTTATACTTAATTACTATTATTTGTAATGTGATAAAATAGAAACATATTATTTTCATTTAAAAATCTCAATTATATGTGTAAATACCTACTGAACTTTAACTCACCCCCTTACTTTTCAGGTTTATGAAGAGCAAATAAAAGTAAATGACGTGGAATAGATGTTGCATTTTAACTTGAAATATTTTGGATTAATAAGTATATATGTGTGTTATGTTATCAAAACTTTGTAAGAAGATAGTTATTATCCATGAACGAATGTAACTTATTTTATTGTAATGGATATTGCATGACAGTGGTTGGAATTCCATGTAGACTATTGAAAGTATTGTAGAGTTTTGTATTTGTAGATTTAGTTAGTATTACCTATGTATAGTAAAAACTCTGCTGAAATATTTCTATTAAACTCTAATTCATGGAACCTAATTTTGGGAGCTTGACACCGAGATTAAGCAATTTGTGAATATGTGTCACTTTATCAGCAGACCTTCTGTTGGGACATGACCAAAGAAATCTGATCTTTCGAGATTTCTTTTGTTTAATTTAATCCACAACTGTTCCTTCCAGAAATGGAATATCGCCTTCTTAAGTTCTATAGCATTTCCGATGATTTATTTTGTATACTGTGGTTTATGGACAAGTGGAAGATAAACGAGGTTTCCTAAAAATGAGAATGAAAAACACAAGGCAGAAACCAAGAAATCAGCATTGGATCTGTCATTATCTGCGAATTCTGAATCTATATTCTTCAACATTGAGACAAGAGCAAACGGGATGAATAAGTGGTGTGGTCCTAGGTTATAGGCAGTTAACTGAAATCTTAAAATTTTGCCCAAAATTAGAATTTCAAGCTTCATTTTTTGCCCAAACATTAAGTTCAGTTATAGACTCGCTTATGGCGCCCTGGGATGCATGGCTGGAACAACTTACAAAGGAAAACACCCATTTTCAATCTTATTTTGGAAGTCACACTCACAACACTATTGGCCCGGCCACTCACAGGAAGTGGGAAACAAAGAATTCTATTACTGTTACCAACTGTAAACATCTTCATCTTCTTAAAAAGACTTCTGCTTTCTGCAAGAAGCGTCGTGGATGAACACAAGTGTTTTGGCAGAAAAATACTCCCACATAGACCCCCTCGACTGTTCTATTTTCCTTGACTACCAAAACTCGAATGGGAAAGAAAAATATACAGATTCATCCCATGGCTTCTAAAACTTCCATGACCAGTAAGTAATGACGAGGCAAGATCACAAGAACACCTATTTACTTAATAAAAAGAAAAATAATAATAGTACACAGATACCAAGCCTGCCAAATATAATACAATACGCGTCCGCCATTCGTGTCAGTACAAGATAAAAATGGATACTACAAGAGTTGGGGGCAGGGCTAGTACAAATCTTTAAGCAACAATCCAACGGTGATCGTGTCATGTCACTGTGTTTTGTGGGCCTTCACAGACTTCGCCCATTAAACAAAAACAAAAGGACAAAACTGATTGGTTATCAAATTAAGGAAAAAAATTCAGAAAAAAATTATTGCGGTTTGTGAGGTCAAATAATCAGACGGATTAGAGTGGCGCGTAAGAACAAGAAGGGCACCTGATGAGGCCATTCTCGTTGCAAACAGTACAGGACTTGAAGATGCCAGCTTTTTCCGTGTACAACTTATGGCTACCGTCACATTCGTTGCACAAAACGAACCTGTAGCCGCCGCACACGTCACAAACTCCAGGTTCTGCTGCTGGTAGCCCTTCAACGAACTTCTTGAGCTCGCCTGTCTCGTTAAGTTGCCTTACTTCCTCCACTCCACCGATATATCGGCCGCCGATGAACACCCTTGGCAAAGTTAACTTACTTTTACCACTCAGAATCCCCTGTAACTCGCTTAGTAAACTCGAGTCCATGGACAAATCCCGCTCGTCGAGTTGTACGCGAAACCCTCGGAGAATAGATCGGACGGAACGACAGTCTTCAAACGTTGTCCGGACGATGCGGAGACTCGTAAAATATAGGACAATGCGTTTGTCTGCCCCCGGGAATGAGATTGACGGTTGCTGAACTTGCTGGGTCTGTAATGAAGTTCTATTCTCAAGAGATGAGGAGTCATTTGGTTCGGGTTCGGATTCGGATTCGAGTCTGGGTTCGGAAATACGGGGTGCCCAGGAGCGGATAAGGGTGTTAGCAAGTCTGACGCGGTGGAAAATGGAGGCTTTTCTAGAGGTGGCGGAGGGACGATTAGGAGCGGGATCTTCTGTGCAGAGATGTTGGATATCTTTGAAGGAGGAGCAGCTGAATGGGGATGACTTGTCGTGAATTTTGGCCGGCGTTTTAGCCCACGGCCGCCACATTGATTTCTCGGTTTGGGTTTGTTAACAATTGCAGAGAGATTTGCAAAGTCGGAAACTTGGAACTGAAATCTGAAGACAGGAGTTCTGGGTTTGAGTTTGTGAACAATTGCAGAGAAAGTTCCAAAGTTGGAAACTTGGAATTAGAATCAGGACAAAGGGAAAGAGAGAGAGAAGGGATTTGATGGTGTTTGTTTTGCCTTTTCGATATTGAAGGAGGAGCTGTAAAAGCGGTGCGTTTTGGGAGTGTCTCTGTGTGTGTGCGCGCTCGCGCGCGCGTGTGTGTGAGAGAGAGAGAGAGACGAGTGGTTAAAATGGCGTGGGCATCAGGGTGGTGTTGGTTAAGGTAGTTGAGAGAAAAGGGTTTTTTTTTTTATTTTGTTCAATTTGTTGGTTTAATGGAGGTTTAAGATTAAAGAGGAAGATGAGGGGCTGTGACTAGGAGATGAGATCTTTGAGCCTAATTTTAGATGAGAGGTCCTGATTGTTAGTTGATGGGATGGGCGCATTATTTATAGCCTTATTACGGGGACTTTTGTTTTTCTACCTGAGGACTGAGACATGGTCAAAGGTAAAATCTTCAAGTCTTCCTTCATTTGTCTGCCTCTAAATACCTGCCCCGATATGCCTTGGATCTCACTTCAGCTCATTTCTCCATTGAAGAAAGAGTGGGAGATGAAATCAAAAACCCATTTACACTTGTGGCCCGCAAGAGCTGGGAGAGTGCAATAGTTTTCTTTCCTACTTTACTAGTTATTCAGTTATGTGCATCATCATCATCATCTTCCAGCTGCAAGTTTTTTAAGGAAGAAGAGGTGGAAGAAGGACAGGAGATGCATTGATCCAACATGTGTTACAATAAATGATCACGGAAGTAGAGACATTTGTGTGAATGGAAGAGCTGAAGCAACATCAATTGTCTGCAAAAGCTGAGGGTTTTTTTTTTCTGAAAAATAAAAAGGCTTACAAAGTGGAAGTGGGTGCGTGAGTGGATTCTGAAAAGTTTCACATGCTACTGTTGTTGCAGAGGAGAAAGTGGAGGAGAGTCAAAGCAAACTTAACCCACAACTGATTTTGATTGATTGATTGATTGATTGATTGATTGATTTAACATACATAGAATGGAAGAACCTACAGATTGTGACAGAATTCAGATACTCATTTCTCCTGAAGCACCAATTCTTTGGTTTCTTTTGGCCTTGTGAGCATCCATCTAAGTGTGTGAAATCTTTTGCAAAAGGCTTAGACGATGGATGGTTTTTACGATTGCTTTTCAAAGCTGGCAAAGCAAAATCAATGTTTCTCTCTTGGTCACCTGTTTGGCTCTGCCCCTGGTCGTCCTCGGCATATCTACGATTACAAAATTAACCAAATAATAATAACTTAAATAGATACTCCACTTCGGAGTAGAAGGCAATGATTGATATTGAACAAGTTGGCATATATTGAGTTAAAAAGGAATTGCCATATATATTGAACTGCAATGCAATTTCAATTTTTAAAATTTTGTGCAAGTTAGTTTAAATCTTTTATTTTTTTCAAATATTTTTATATATTTTAAATTTTTTATAAAATATTTTATATTTTAAATTATTTTTATAAATTATTTTAAATATTATGTTAATCATTTTAAATTTTATATTCTTATTTTAAATTTATTGTTAAAGAATATATAATACATTGTACGTATATTAATCATATTTTTTAAGTTAAAATATTTATATTTTAATAAAAACAAAATCTTAAATATCAATAACATGGAATTACTTTTCACTTCTTGAGTAAACAAGATCTCAATTTACACAAACCAATTATAAAATCAATATTAAACCTTAAATGGAGAAAATATAAAGAATGCTGATAGGCTATTTATTACCATTTTGTTTCTAAAATACGCTTTAAAAGTAATAACCACCTGCCACTTATCGCACGTGAACTCATGATCAGACGAACCAAGAACNAGTGGCAGGTGGTTATTACTTAAAATATTTATATTTTAATAAAAACAAAATCTTAAATATCAATAACATGGAATTACTTTTCACTTCTTGAGTAAACAAGATCTCAATTTACACAAACCAATTATAAAATCAATATTAAACCTTAAATAGAAAAAATATAAAGAATGCTGATAGGCTATTTATTACCATTTTGTTTCTAAAATACGCTTTAAAGTAATAACCACCTGCCACTTATCGCTCGTGCACTCATGATCAGACGAACCAAGAACAGCGAGGAAAGCAAGCAACGAGAAGAAGAAGAAGAAGAAGAAATGGGTTATGATGATGATATTTTAACATCAAAATGAAAATCAGTAGCCGATCAGTACCAATTAACGACGAAGCGTGTCACACCGAACCTACCTAAACTAGATGGCTACCCATTCCAAAAGCGCATAACCATGTATGAAGAGAACAACAACAAAATTCAATAAATAAATAAATAAAAATTAAAAACCATATCTCAAACCAAAGAAAACGCGCTTCAAGAAGATGTTCTCACAATGTTCGTAGGCAACAACTACAAGAAGCAAACCTGTTATTTGCTGCCAATAAATCTCGTAGCCATGCACACATCAAATCACTTGGTTACGGTATAGGGTGACTACAGATATAAGAGAACACCCATTGCTCGTTAAAGAAATAAATACCCTAGTAAAAACACAAGCAACAAATTATAAAATATATATCATATCAATCGAAGGTGCCCTAGTTTATATATGAAAAGTGAAAACGATTGTGAAAATTCCATTTGGTGATACTGATCTATATAACACAACAGAAGCGAAGATATTAATCATCCCAAAATCACGTGGATTGGAGAAACAACATTTACCGGAAGTAAATTGATATCAGAGGAATGTCGATATCATTATCCTCATCATCCTCGCATGCCACAACAACATCCAAGTGACGCCGACATGGAGGCAATTCTACTTTTGCCACCTCCCTAGCCAGGTCAACAACCTTCTTGTCCATTCGTTCCCTGTGCTTCGGGAACATACTATTAAACAGCAGACAACTTCCACATGAGATGCTATAAGCATTCAGCCCCTTATCCTTTAGCCAATGTATAAGCTCCCTCAAGGTCGGATTGTCTCCAAGGACCCATCTGTCCCAAACAGTCCAGCTCATATCACCATGCTTTATCACCTTGGGTGGCACTGGCTCAGCCATCGAGAATAGAGGCAATGCCAAGTTAGCAAATGTGTTTCGGTAGTCTTCCAGTTTGTGTCCTCCATCCAGAACCTTGTATAGCTCCAGGCACACAAGACCAGTGGCCATTGCAGTGGAGGTAGCAATTGCCGGAATGATCCTTCCAGCGATAAACTTGGCTTTCAGCTTGTCGACCTCAGGAATGCTATAGTTCCTCGCCCTCATGTTGGCAAGCCCAGCTATCATATCCATGTGATAGTTTGTGTCGTCATCCTGCACCATCATAAAAATGTTAATTTTAGGAGAACATTAATACCACAATCAATGGGAGAAACCAAAGTCTGTTACCACTATTCCATTCTGTAAATGGGAATGACAACCAGGACATTAGTCACACAAACCAAGTGGTTAGTCATAATAATTCCAAAATAATGAGCCATTAGAATGATGACAAACTGCATATCAATACAAGGTCCAACAGAGAATGGATCCAAAAATTCATGTATGGTAGTAGTTTATATACAAGGTAAAAAGTGAAACAAACCTTCTCAAACTGAATTGGTTTCATCTTGAACCCCTGTGGTAGGTTCTTCCTGCAATGCTCTAGCTTCATAATCAGTTCATTAATAACAGCTGCATCATCCACTGAAGCAGTGGATAGAGTAGTAGCTTTTTCATCCGTTACTATTTTTGCATCTTTCTTCGGCTGAAATTCTGGCACCAT
Organism: Swietenia macrophylla; assembly: GCA_032401905.1. Taxonomy (NCBI): domain Eukaryota; kingdom Viridiplantae; phylum Streptophyta; class Magnoliopsida; order Sapindales; family Meliaceae; genus Swietenia; species Swietenia macrophylla. The sequence goes on along the minus strand of CP135566.1, from coordinate 3,590,629 downwards.
CACTTTGTTAACAGCCTCAGCCAACATCTTAGGATTCTTGGCCCAGTCGGGAACTGAAATGCCAAATGTCTCTGCTCGTAGCATGGATGCTGCCAAAACAAAGTGGAGGTGACTGGGATCAGATGCTGAGAACTGAAGTGCGTGAGGGAACCGCTTTGGTGCCGACCAGAATGGAGCCCCAGTACTGGTTGCTGCATCTTCAGGAAATGTGTATATTAACTGCTTCACACGATCCACAAAATAATCTTCAAACCTAAGCACACAAGAATCATGATGTCAGATATCAGTACAACAGAATACACTCATTTTTAATCATAGATAATTCTATCATCAAGGGAAATACTTTAGACGAGCCCAAGTAATGCAGTCCTGAAATGTCTCGCATTTTTCCTTTTCAAGGCACTCAAGAATACGTTCCAAGTTATCCCTGGCTTGTGCATCTCCAGCATTGGCTGTAGCAGTAGTGTACTCAACAGGGTTAGACAGATAGGCATTCACTTCAGCAGGTGTTTTCTCAAGTAAACCCTCAAATTCCGAACGGGCCCATGTCAAGCAATGATCAATGTTGTGTGGGAATGAGTGCACAGTACACATGGGTGCTTGTTTCTCAGGTGGGTCTCTTGAGGCTCCATAGTTTTCTGTTAAGTGAGGAATGACCATTTGAGTGTTGCATTTGGCACCAAGAGTTCCTGATTCAAGAAGTGGTTTCTGGAAATACAAGCACCTCTGATCAACATAAAGTCTGGCATTAACATTGTCTAATGCATTGATAACAGTAGTCAAATTCTCCCAGAAGGTATCATCAAAGACATTCTCCGTTTCAGGACCCACACGATTTTGCAAAGCTTCAATGTTGAGACGAGGATTTATTGATGCAGCAGCAGAAGCAGCGACCGTGGATTTGGCTTGCCCAATATTCCAATCACGGAAGAGAAACTGCCTGCTGAGGTTACTCTTCTCAATAATATCATCATCTGTGATTGTCAGCTTTCCTTGATCACCGCATGAAATTCCCATCAGTGCTACATTCTTTAAGAACTCGCATCCTAGTGCACCAGATCCTACAATAAAAACCACAGCATCCTCCAGTTTCTTCTGGAGCTTGGCCCCAAACACTGAAATTTGTGCATCATAGCGGCTATTAATTGGTTTAAAATCACTTGAATCCAGAGGCTCGGTAGGGAGTGACTCCACTGAGTCAAAATAGAAGAACTGTGAAAACAAGTAAAACAAGGTTAGAAACCAAACAACAAAGTTTGTGAACATGTCAGTAGAAACCACAGAAAAGTCATAAATTCTGGTGCAACAAAAATTAAACAAGTTAATGAGCTTCAAAAACATTTGTCTATCATGGTCAAACATTCTATGACTACTCACAATAAGCTCTAAACTGCATTGTCAGTGCTTGTAAGCATGGGCCCACATGCATATATATGTTTTATGAGTAACTGAGAAAAAGAAGTTTTAGAATGATCGCTTACAACATGAGCCTCAAAAAAAAAAGCTTATTGTTATGTTATAAGCAGGTTTAACTATAGTAAGTGATAAGGTCAGCAATTCTGATACTCAATAAACCTCCCGCGAGTCAAAATTGAGCACCAACCTGAAAAAGAGGATGAAACTTTCCAGAGCATGCTTTCACAACCTCTTGTCCTACAATACCACCAAACATGGCAGCCATGGGATTTAATACTGCCCTGGCGCCACATGCAAAGTGCCGCAAAAGCTTTGGGTTAATATCTTCCACTTTTCCATCTCCCAAGCTCTCGTTCATAACTGAGGCAACAGAGATAAGCTTCTGAGCATCCTCTTCTGAACCGGCAACTGGGAAGCGACCCTCCTCAAAGATAAACTTATCTAGTGCTTGGAATGCTAAGTGCAAGAGAGGCGGACGATCGAATTTGGAAAAATCACTCAGTAGAAAATCACCAGGATCTTTAAGTGCTTCTCTTAATGGCTTGAAGTTCAACACCTTAGGCTGTTTCACCTGTGTGACAATGCCACCTTTCACGTAGGTTCCAAAATTTGTAGTATCTTCTTCAAGAGTGAACGAATATGGCCTTGCACTTTTAATCTTCCTCGGTTTTCCATCATTCAGCTCGGTCATCCCATGAACTTCAGAGAACACAACAAGATCCCCATCCTGGAACTCAAGCCTTTCGTCATCAACACAACATACTAACGCTGGGTTGTCATTGCTGATGGATGCAATTATACCAGTGTGTGGATCCTCTCCATCAACATCAACCACTGTAAACTCAGGACCAAAGTCACAAAATACTGAACCAAAAAGGCCTCGGACTTCGGTCTTGATAAAAGAGATGGGCGGTTGATGATTATGGCAGAAGTCATTGAACTCAATGGCTTTATCAAGACTGATATCAGTGAAGACCACAGCCTGCACCACCAAAAAGTGAACAGCATAAACAATTAAGTAAGAGAACACACAGACTGTACAGACAAGTGAAGAAGATTCACTTAAATGTGATATGAAGGGTGGGTCACTAGGTTATTTAAAGGCTACCTATAACAAGTCCCTTTAACTAGATGCAAGTAAAACTTTTCTAATATGCGCATATCTAATTTCAGATCTGAGAACTTATGTAAACTATAAATCCAGAAGTTTTTTAATCCAACTTTAATCTTGAATTCATCTTTGCTATGAGATACTTAATTCATTGAAATTCTTCTTAAACTCTCATTTGTATCAATTAGCTCAAAAGAGCAATGCACCAGAGACCAAGTTCAGTGTCTCATTTGTTACTGAAAACAATCAGCATTTGAGAATAATTCAATTAAAATTTCACAAAGATCAAATGAAGCAATCAAGGGAAAATAATAGCAAGAAGTACCTGGAAATTGGACAACTGTTCTTTGGTCAATTTCGTTGTTAAGGTAGAAATGACAACCGCATTATTGAGCTCCTGCAATTTCTGAACAGAAGCAAGTGCCCTGTTCTTACCAATATCATTCTCTGAAAATACAAAATTACTTGACAAATCCCACAACTCTACTGTCCCTTCATCATGCAACGTCACAGACTTGACACCAGCAAGAATTAGATTCTTCGCTGCAAAAAAGAAAATAATAAAACAATTATAATAATTATAGTAAAGAAATTAAAATAACAGGCTTTGTACAAACTGAAAGGAGATTCAAGTCAAATTAACCATGCCAGCTCGTAATGCACCATGCAATATGATCAAACAATTTCATAATAGGTAACACATGGAATAGCCCACATATAAACGACCTAATTGTTAACATGGGCACATACGAAACCACCACAAACAAGGTTAACAAAAACACGGGCATTCCATTGCCTTTCCACTTGCCAAACGTATCACTACAAGCTTAGATAACAGTATTCTAAAAGCAGGAAATCCCACAGCAGTTTTAATCCATCCCAAAAGGTTCCAACTCCAACATGAAAAACACTGAAGATTCAACGCCAACCATGTAAATACTAGACCTTGTAATCTTCAGTCCAATTTGGAGAATGGTTATCACATTAGACTACGAAAACGGTTGAGATTATCAGAACCACAGCATCTGTTTGTTATTTCATTACTCAAACAAAAATTAATCAAAACCACCACAAATAAGGTTAACAAAAACGACTGCATTCCATTGTCTTTCCAATAGCCAAACATATCACTACAAGCTTAAATAATAATATTCTAAAAGCAGAAAATCCCTCACCATTTTTAATCCAACCCCAAAGGTTCTACTTCCAACATGAAAAAGACTGAAGATTCAACACCTACCATGTAAATACTATACCTCGTAATCTTCAATCCAATTTGTAAAATCGTTATCACATCAGACTACAAAAACAGTTGAGATTATCAGAACCACGGCATCTGATTGTTGTTTCATTACTCAAACAAAAATTAATTAAAGATTCATTAATTTCATAACAGATAACCAATAGAATGCACCCCATATTATTGACCTAATTTCTAACATGGACACAACATGAAACCACCACCAATAAGTTAGCCACACGTGTCACTACCAGCTTAAACAGCAATATTCTGAGAGCTAGAAACCCCACAGCAGTTTTAATCAAACCCAAAAAATTATAATTCCAACAGGAAAAAGATTAAAGATTCAACACAGATATGTAAAGCCTAGACCTCAGAATTTTCAGTCCGATTTGTAAACTGGTTATCACACCAAATTACAAAAACTGTTGAGAATATCAAAACCACAACAGCTGATGGTTAATTCATAAGTCAAACAAGATTAATCACAGATTAACAACAATTATCCAAAGCACAGAAGTTAAAATGATACAAAACCTACATAAATGTAAAACCTACCACCCAGTCCCCAACAATCAAATAAAAAAATCCAATTCATAATCCAAGATCTACAACAATAACACAAAAAAAAAAAAATCTAAACATCTACCACAACTATTTTGCTTGTAAAATGACTACAGTAATCAGATGAAAAAAACCAAAAATTCATACCAATCTCGGCCCCAAGACCCTGCATCCCCGAGACGAGGATGTTAGAGGCAAAAAGCCGTCTCATCGTCTCGCGACCATAAACTGCCAGCTGCCGGCTGTGCAGATCTTCATCGATGTCCGTCTGATTCGAATCGCCCAAAGTCATGATCGGAACTTCGGCAAGGATTGAACCGGTGCTGTTGCTGTTAGTGTCGTTCCCGATGGCAGCGGTTGTGTCAGTATCAGTCGTTGCAGTTGATTCCGTGGCAGAGATCCGATGCTTTTTGACAGCAGAAGAGGTGTTTTCGATGTCGTTTTGATTATCGTCAGCAGCGTTTAGAGTTTCCTCGTTAACAACAACCACTCCTTCACTGGCTCTCTTTCTAGGAAGCATATAGTGCAGCACGCTACCAAATACGCCACAAAATCCCGTGAAAATTACCATCAGTGCCACAAACCAAACATTCATGCATCTATCATCATTTTCAACAAAGTTGCGGTACAAACAGCCTAAAACCATCGGTAACAGAACTATAAACCCTAACCCTAACTTTAAATTCATTTTTGAACAGAGATTCTTAGCTTCACTCAGCTAGAAATGTTAATAATCTCTAAAAAAAAATCTTAAATAAGGCAAAGAAACATACCGATAAGGACTGCGATTAAGGAAGGAATGGAATCTGGTGGAGGAAGAGAGAAAGAGAGTGATTAATTTTTCTTTTTAATTCCTATTTCAGGGGTTACTTGGAGAATAAATTTTGTTCGATGAACACGTCTGATTCATTATATAGGAGAAGAGAGGGGTAAAAATGTATTTGCATTTTTTCTTGTGGTGGAGTGATGCGGTCTAGGGTTTTGAGCTGGATGGGTGCTGTTTGGCGAATTTTCCTCTGAGCACCATCAAAAGAGGGAAATGGAGAGAGTTTGGCGTACAAGAATGGGCGGGGATGATAAGTCAAGCAGACAGACGTGAGACGTGGGTGACAGGGTGTGGCTTTGTGGGGTCAAAACATAAGGCTAACAACGTCGTCGTTTTACGCACTCCATGACTGGTTAAAATCGTAAATACATCGGCTCTTTTTTTTTTTTTTTTATGCCCGTATGCGTACCAATGCATGCAACCGCAACCCTTCAATTGAATATTCCGAAATGGAAGAGGTTATGTTACGCAATTGAACATGTAACAAATATTATGGTCAAAATGAAGAGTGGGGAAAAGCCTAGACACGTTTACGGATGCTTGCGGCTGGTAAGTTGCCGCCTCTGTTGGGAGACAGCTTCTGGCAGGCAATTGGTCCAAATTTTGCGCTTTTGCCTTCGCCATTGTGGGGTGGGTGGGCTGAAGCCTATAAACCCATTTCTTTCTATGCCCATATACAGACACTCTACGGCACATTCAAAAGATTTTGTTGACGCAAAATAAGCCATCTCACTCAGCATATGCATACATTAGGAATCTTCGGTGTTTCCGGAGCAAAGTAGGTGTATTGCGGTGTTAGGTTTTTCTTTTTGTTTATATAAGTGTATTAAGAACTGCCTTGATAATTTGTAATCGCAGGTAAGATGCGAAGGTAATTGTCCTTTCCTTCGGGAAGGAATTTATTCTTTCCTTGCTACTAACTTTTCTAGTGATAATGCTAGGGGAACAGAATAAAGTCGGCTGAGAAATCGGTAAGAAAACAGAGGGTGGTCCACTTGTATGCCTAGAATAAACCATTGCAAATGGAACGCCCCCTTTATCAAGCTCCCATGTTTCGCTTTTTCTTTTGTTAATTCTATTTATTTGTTTGTTCAATTTTTTGGGAACGAAAACGGGAACAGTCAACTTAAAAGCAGAAGATGATATTAGCTGAAAAGTTTGGCCCTGAAATTGAAGCCCGTTTCATTTCCGCAAAAGCCCAACTTGTCGCGTTCTTCATCATTGTCCTTTTGCACGTCCCGCATCTTGAACATCAGGTCCAAACCACGAGCCCGATCCACTTATCCGCACGTCTAATCAATGAACAAGCGGAAAGGGAGGGCAGGCACACAATGTATTAGTTCATGCACGAGATTAGCAAAACTGGACAATCAGAAGGGATACATGAAAGAGTTTACAGGACAACAATCATCTTAGTTTGATAATTTAATGGCCGTAACAGTTGTTACTTTTGTCGGATGCAGAAACTCCAGAGGTTTTATCTGGACGCATGTGCACTTTTCAAAGATCTTGACTAATTCTGTTAGTGATCTATTCTGGGCTCAGAAATGGGATTCGAGGAAAATGCATCACGTATTACTAATCAGGAGAATCCTCCAAATTGTAAAGCTACAACTATCTTCCAAAACGTGGCCCCTCAGAGGAATCCTGATAATTGAAAGTTCTCAGCTGCCATGGACACACAAAAACAAGGGGCCCTCCTTGGGGCCCCTCGGATGCCCACTATATAAATATAAAAGAAAACTTGTAGTTCAATATGCCTTGTATCACTCAAATCTTGTAGGCCAGAATACCGCGTTACAAATCGTGCCTGCTGTTGCTTTTTCCCCTCATCCTAATCTAATAACCCCGGCCCTTTTGCAACCAACACGAAATGCCCAGTCATTCAGAAAAATAAACAGACAGAAAAACATATTTTAATATTCCCATCACTTACAAAACCATTTGCTAATGAATTATGGTGTACATATGAAGCCAAAGACATCCTAAGAAAACAATAAAGACAATAAGGTTTTCTACTTTTTCCTCCTTTGGCTGGTATTACGAGAATTTGATTTGAAAGAGTAAGGGAAACTAAATATCAAATTGATTTAAAAATGGTAAAAGGAAAAAGATACACATCTTCATTTCTGCTAGGCAATATTTCCAAATGAAATTTATGCATGGCAACATCAAATTGCCGAGGAACATATTTTACAAAGAGTTCCGGATCATTAGATTATGTTTCATGGAATTTAAAGGATTTCTACCTATTACGGTTGTTGCTAATGTTGTTGAACCGCAGCAATACTGATACAATCTCAGAAAACTGAGGGCGCTTTGATGGGCTATTGTTCCAGCACTTAGTCATCAAAGATTTCAGGATTTGTGGGCAGTCCTTCGGGATCTCAGGTCTTAGACCACAAGCAGCTATTCCAACAGCTGCCTGCACTGGTGAAAATGCAGCATACGCTGCCTCACCAGTAACCATCTCCCAAATCACCATCCCGAAACTGTATACATTACTCATCCACGTCTCAGTAACACTCTCTGGGTCACCTGCAATAATCTGTTCTTCCCAAAAAGAGGCCAATAAGACAACATTTCAGTTCTTCCACTAAAATTATACCTAAATGGAATATGAAACAAATAGTCAAATGTTTGCATATTTATGATGATAATATAGTGAGTTGAATATGGTGTCAAATATCTAATTCAAAATCTTGACCAAATTTGTTTTGTATGCCTAAATCTCTTTGTCAAAACGTCCAAAATATCAGTAACAAGTTAGTAAATAAATTCAGCAAAAGTAAGATCTAGGTGGTGGCTTTATAAGTTACGTCTAAAAGGGACTATTAATCATGCTAAAATTCTCCATTATGCGGGCTCCAGTAATTAACCCAACTTGATAAAAGTGGCACTAATACATACTTGCGGCCAAGCAGATTTATTTATTGGAGAATGTTTTTAGTGCTTGGATAAAGGTAAACAAGTGTAAAGCAAAAACAATTATGAGGACATGGTAAGCATGCTCAAATAATTATTTTTGGTATCTCCTAGATTTAAAAAACATAAAGGCAGTCACATTATGAAAGATGCAGGTCCTATAATAGTCAAACAAATAATAGGAATAAGAGGAATTAAGATTATTTCAAATTGACAATAAGAATCTCCAAAAATAAACTCTTTCGTGGAGACGGTAGAACAAAGCTGAGTAGTTCTTTCCTTACGTACTAACACCTTTTGCTCTAAATTGTTAAGTTTGTTGCTGAAATAAAGAGAGCGCTATCGATTGGATGGTTGTGAGCAATGTTAAACTTTTGTAGTAAATGTGCTAAGCATGTAACAGAATACAAACCTCTGGAGCAAGCCACCGGTAGCCATCAGTTTCATACTCCATTGCCTCACTAACACTCTTGCACGCGGTGATGATACCCATGTCTCCCAGGCAAGTGTTACCATGCCTATCCAATAGAACTCTTTGTGTATTAAGGTCTCTATATGCAACTCCATGATCATTCATGAACTTGATCCCTTCAGCTACATCAACAGCAATCCTTATTATCTCCTTAGTCTGAAGCTTCTTGCTCTTTACCATTAAGTCATTTACTGATCCACCCTCCATCAACTTTGTCACAACACACAACCCATGGTTTTCATCAACACAAACACCGTAAAATTGAAGAATATTCTTGTGCCCACAAGTCATCAACTCCAACAAATCTTTTCGAAGCTCAAATTCATACGAATTTCCTTTGTCACATCCTTTAAGCTTCTCAATTCCTACTTTTTTACCTTTGTAAACTCCTTTAAAAGAAGTAGGTCCAATTTGATCAACAAACTCAAGATAGTCTGAATTCAAAACCCATCTCCCAATTTCTTCCCCACCTGCTTGGATTGTTTGCCATTCATCAACCGATACAACAAATGAGGAAGTGGGTAATGGCATCTGAAGCTGAATTTTCATGTTTGAATTCTCCACGCAGTTTCTAAAGTTCTCCTCACAAGACTCCTCCTCAATCTCCCCAAAATCTCTACCCTTTGTGTTCTCTTCTTGGCAACCACAAAGCCCAAATGGGAGTTTCACTGGTTTAGGCTTTTTCATAGCAGATTTCAGGGCACTTTCAATCCGGGACTTAAATGACTTCTCTTGTCCAGCTTGAAACAAGAGAAGAACAACCCCAAGAGTAAACCCTTTCTTTTCAAAGATCTGTATCTTCTTGCAACAGATTGAAGCACTATCTAATGAACCAGACATTGCTGGCCATGAAATCAACGAGTTACACGCAAATGTGAGCTTATATACAGAACCATGCACTTCATCATCAGACACTTCTTGGATCATTATAGCGGGGCGGTCATCACCGGAGGCTTGCTCAATCAATTTGACATGCAGAAATACTTCTTTCATATCAAATCCCGCTTGAGCATAACTGATCAGATATCCAAAAAGAAAAATATAAACGACAACAGTTCAAATATTTTGCTTCTATTACCAAAAATTAAAATAGACAAAACTAAAATGTTAGTCGTCCCACTAGCTTAACGCAACTCCTTGATAAAATTTAGCCTGGCAATAGAAAAAACGATATGAGAAAACTCAATGGCGCCACACTTTCAGATTATCTGGGCAGTGGTCAGTGTTCCATTTTCGTTTGTTTTCCTGCACTTTCTCACCATCCAAACAGATGAAAAGTTCAAACACAACTAAAAACCTTAAGAACCACGAACCTGAGTGGCAACGAATCATAATGCTTCCTGATGTTAGACACTAGCCTCTCAGGCAACTGACTTCCAGGGTACAACTGGGTCAAGTTCCGTACAACGCTTCCCCACATAACCTTCCTGCAGCTCTCAATCTTAGACGACGCCGTTTGCTCACGCGGTCCCGCCCCCACACCCGCCGTCGCCGAGTCCGGATTCAATGTATTCTTCAGTGACGCAATCGCCTCCGAAACGTTCCGACTCAACCGCTGAAACCTTTTCTGCATAACAGACGGATACTCCTTGGCTCCAGTACTATTGCTCGCCCACGAAGTCTCCGCCGCTCCCTCGGACCTGTCATTAGTTCGCATCAACACTTGCTCTACCACGTCCTCGTCCGTGCTCGCTCGGCTCGTCCAGCATTCTATAGCCGCCGCCATTTTCCCCTTGCTCTCTCGTCTGCCAGGCAAATGCTAACTCGGCCGAGATGAGCAGAGTTAAGTTAAAGCGTTAGCTCAATTTGTGCGAGATTTCTAAGTCGCTGCTGCTATTGTTGCAAGTTGTTGGTCATTTTATGGTCCTGACACAGATCGAGGGAGGAGAGGATGGGTTGGGTTGGGTTAGTTGTATCGGAGAGTGAGTGTAATAAATAATGGGGTATGGTTGAGGGTGGTGAGGAATTATGATGAATAATGCTTGATCGACGGTGATGCCTTCTTTTTCTGATGATCCGGGTTATGATGTAAGTGGGCCCTTTCTTTTTCTTCTTTTTATTTATTAATTTAATTTAATTTAATTTAATTATTCTGATTAGGTTTTCACTTTTTAATCTTATCATGTGTAACACATTATATTTTAATATTTAATTAATTATATTTGAATTGATAATATAATTATATTAAAAATTAAGATTAATAAACAATTAAATCTTAATAATACCTACAAAATAGAATTATGACCTGATTTGCACCCCCTTACGTGGCAAATTACTTAATTAGTAATTAAATTATAATGGACTCGTTACATTAATAAAGTTTTTCTTATTTATTTGAATTTATTTTGATAGTTTACATTCTTCTTATGAATTAGGCTAGGTTGTTAGTTAAGTTGGTTTTGAAACGAAATTTAATTAGTTATTTTCATAAAATTTTATAATATATTTAAAATTAATACGATAAATTAATAATAGTATGTATTTTAAGTAGGTTATTATTTATTTATCACGATTGAGAGATGCCGTACAGAGATTATTGGTATTTTTATATATTTATTTAGAATAATTATTTTAAAAAATAAGATATTATTTATGATCAATTATTATTTTTAGTTAATTATTTGCAAAAATTTAAAGTAAATAATATAATGAATGAATTTTTTTATTTTATTAATTATTATTTTAATTATATTAATGTAATAATATATTTTATTTAATTTTTTTATAATTTAATATGAGTATATTATGTCAATTATTATAATTTAATTCAAATTACTCAACGATAATAATTATTAGGCACTTTATTTTTGAACGCAAATTAAGGCAAATTGGCCAAAGAAAAAGTCATAAATTATCATCTTGACCTAAACCAGCAAACAGCAAACCCCGTCGCTTTTTGTGTGCGTTTCCGCGGGAGCTATGATGAAGAATTAGTGGGGCCTGGTGAGACAGCGAATGGGGTCCAGCAAAACATCCGGAAAATCATCCGAAAGGGCAATGTTTCGGGCCGTTGATTTCGGGTATAGAAATTGTCGGATCATGCACGGCACGTGCTTGTGTGTGTGGGGGAGGAATCGTATGCTACTTTCTGCTCGGTGGGCCCAACACCAACTCAGCTAATCACGTTCAAATTGTGGAAAACCATGTGAATGAGTTCGCGTTGTCATTTTGATTCCCAGTACCAAGTGAAAACTCTGTACGGAACCCTTTGGTACTAACTGTTAAATGGGCCCGGCCTCCCGATCCGTCGGCGTGCCCAGCTTAAGCCCACCGAGACACGACCATAATGAAAAATTCAATTTAAATTACTTACATTTTTATAATTTATGGCGTGTTTGTTAATTCAAAATCGAGATTTAGAATTTAAAATTAAAGTAAATATTATATTTGCTTGTTACAATAAAAATAAAAATAAGAATAAAATTAGTAGATTTCACCCAATAAAAATGATATTTTAATTTTTAAGAAAAACTTGAAAATTTGATCCTCATTCTTGTAATTAATTATTTTATCCTTTTTCAACAATTTAATATTTTATTTTATTTTTTATTTTAATAAAAAATATAAAAATTCAGAATTAATTATAAAAATAAAATATAACAATTTGTGTTATTTTTATTCATATTTTATAATTATTATTAATAAAATTATTATTATTATTATTATTATTATTATTATTATTATTAAAATAATTTTTTAAATAATAATAATCACAATTATTAAACAAAAATAATGATAAAAATTAATCAATGATATTTTAATAATTTAAAATAAAATTTTCTATTCTGATTTTGCTTCATATAGTTGAAATAAGTAATTTATTCTAATTTTTATTCTTTGCACCAATTTTAACTCATTCTAATTCTAACTCGTTTCTATTTCAATTTATTTTAATTATAAATTAATAAATATATTATTAATCTATTTTAAACAAGTAAAATAATGTATTTAGTCTTTCATAAATTCAATTTAACCTTTTTAATTGTTTAATCAATGTATTCAATGAATAATATTGTCATGAGATGCTATTTCTTCGAGTGGATGCATTTATCATTAGAACCATTTTAATGTTAATGAATAAAATTATAAGTTAAATTTTAATGTTAAAAAATTATTATTTAAAAAAAACTCTAGGTTAAGCATTATTCAATATACTTGTTGCACTCAATAATTATTAAAAGATATTAATTCTTTTGCTAAATATACAACACATGTTATCACTCGGCATAATTAATAAATTGGGTTTGAAAAATACAGTGATTATATATATATATATATATATTATTTTTATATTAATTTTTATTATTTTAAATTTTATATTAATATTTTAAAATTTTAAATTTAATATTTTAAATTTTATATTAATTATTTTAAAATTTATTTTTTATATAAAATACATGCCATGTATATTGACAAAGTCCAAAACAAAAAGAAGAAACGAAGGAGGGGCAACACATCGTACTAATTATATAAATTCGAAATGTTTTGGAATATTATGCAATTATCAAATAATACGGGGAGGTAATTAATATTTTTGACAACCTTCGTATCCGGTGCTCCCTTTCCCTTTGACCGTACGTACGAAACAGATGGCAAACCCAGTCTCTGATGTCTGTATCCTAAAGTAGTAAGGATCATTGTCTCTTAATGTCATGTATTAAAATTCAAATGTATTCATCTGACTCTCGCTTTTTGAAATTTATTTTTATTTTTGTGAATTTTAAGAGAGAATCGGAGTTCGGCCGTATTATAGTTCGTGACAGTTCATGGCATCGACTTGCAAGGTTGATTCTTTATTAGATGATGGAGCTGAAGAAGAGGAAGTGAATGACAAGTTCTTAACGGTCTGTTTTTGTTTTTCTATATCTTGAAAGATAGCACATTTACATATGGAGGGATTTTCTCTTTTTTGTTGCAGTTCGAACGGTTTGATGGTTTCACGCTTGCCTCTTCATGGGAAAGGTATGTAGAAGTATTGATCAGCAATTTGTCGGCAGTGGTTGGCTAATGGACCAAAGAATTTGCTGTTATGCTCGCTTTTATGAAAAAGTTCCATCTTTGTAATTTACGGTGATGAGTGAACCAGTAATGCAGTCTAGTATGCTTGTTTAGTATTACTATATTACAGTTCGTTATTCTAGATGTTTGGGAATAAGCCATCGATGTTTTGCTTTCAGATAGTTCATTCAGCTTAATTAGTTAATATCTTGCGTGCGCAATTTAGTCTTATTCCTTTTCGTTCGTTTACCTGTTTAAACTTTAATATTAGATTTTCTCTCTTATTTGGTTGTAGGAAAAGGGTGCAGTTCACTTGGGATCTTCAAAGAATGTACACAAGGTTAAATCTGAGTTGAAATATGTTATGAAAAGCTAATGCATGGAGTACTACTTCGAAATCAAAAATAGTGGTATGAAAGATACTTTTCTGCCTCTACAAATACGTTCTACATAGGAGTGTATTTGCTTTTGATGACTCAATTTCTGGTTGGTGCAGGCAAAGTCACAGTTTGGGATTGCATGTTGCATGATTTGCAGCTGCACTTTGGGGTTAAAAGAGTTTTTGGTACGCTTTCACTTACCCGCTTGCACTCCCCACGGCACTCGATTCTTTCATTTCTTTGCACTTGACGTGAGTTATTGACCAGGTTATTGCTTCTCAAAGTGCCAGCGGTGTGGTTCTCACTGCACCAGAGGCAAGGAAACTTTTAAGTGCAGTTGCAATAATGTTGTCAAATTATTCCAGCTGTGTTTTGAGTTGAAATCATCACTCTTTAGATTTCAATGAAGCATGGTAGTAGATCATTTTTATCATTAACAAATTGCAGCAGGTTTGATGTTTGGTTTCTAAATCACATTTTCTTGAACCAGAAGCTATAAAAATTATTGTTCAGTCCTCAACTGTAATCAATGAATGATTTTTTATATGCTACAGAGCTTTGTAGTAATTTTTATTTGTATTTGTGTCCGTGGTCTTTCCGTTGTATGTGTGCCTAAGCTAAATTGTTATCTATTGTAAATTTGGTGACACAGTTTGCTGCCAGAATTTGTTCCGGTGCTCGATCCTTCTAGAAATGCATATATTGGAATCCAAGATATGGGAACAATTTATGCCAGGAGATTTGAAGCATATTTGTAGCCAAGTTCCATTGAAATTCATGCATTTGGAAAGCTTATATGAGTTGTCTGTTTCCAAGTTTATAAGTTCCTCAAGATGACAAACTCTTTTATTCCCTTGGAAGTTGCTTGATTGATCTTTAATGCCCAAGTTTTTCAAGGATTACTTGCCTTGGAGTTTCTTATGTTTTGCATTTCTGTAGATTTTCAATTATTATACTCGCAAAAATAACACTATTTCATCTACCGTGGAAGGCCTACACCACATTGAACCTCTTGATGCATCTTTTCAAAGTTTGTTTTGCAATGAAGCTGACCTACCAAACCCTTCCCTGTGACGATGATGATATTTGAAGAGAAGATAAGGAAAATACAGAACCTAGGGATTTTCCTGGTGTTGACAACAGCAAGAAAACAGAGGGACGAGGATTGTCCATGGAGTGAGTGGTATTCTGCAGAAGATCTAGTACAAGGTGAACTGTTGATTCCACTTGTTTGTTCATTTGCAAATCAGTTTGTACTTGGAATGAAAATGCAGGTAGGCAATCTCCTTTGGAAAAGTCAAGTAATATGAGAATACCTGATGAAAACTTTGACCGGAAACATAACAGGTGAACAAAGCAAGTGAGAACTCTTTGGTTTTCTTCACTCAGCTGATCTTAACTGGGGCAACTTATTCTTTGAACTTATTTCTTTCTTCACCTCTTTGATTGTGTGAAATTCATACAGATTATTACTCTGCTGTTATTCCTGTAAGTGCATTGAAAAATAATGCATTCCAACTGTTGATAAGAGTTACTAGCATAACCTGGGCAATAAGCTTGGTGAATGAGATGCAATTTCTTTAGCTATGAACAAACTACAGAAAGAAGTGTGTTTCTTTCCCTTTTGACCATAAATATGTGAATCTTCCATTTATTGTCGTTGGGTTGTTTGTCTGACTAACCTGCTTACATGTCTTCATCTATTCTTCATGTGATGGCATGGGAGTACTGACAATCTTTTGATGAATATAATGATTCTCTGATGATAGAATAGATGTAAACTTCAACTGTAGAATGCTGTTAGCATGTAAAATAATGAAAATATGATATTTTCTCGTAAAAAAAGGTAACTCTTGCTATCTTATCAGTGGATATATTGACATTGATATCCAGTAGAATAAAAGTTGGAGTTTAGAACTTTGGTAATTTGAAATCATTAATTCTTTTCCAACTTGTGAATTTCTTTTTTCAATTGGGTTTCAGGTTATAGATCTATCTAGTCATTCACTCATTATGAGGGCATTTGAGTAGTCTTTTTTGTGGTGAACAACTTTAATAAATTCCTAGAACAGTTAAAGATGATATTATAATGACTAGATGGATTGGAGCCCCTAATACAAATGGCCCAATAAATAGTAATGGAAGAAATGCTAGCAGGGGTTTATTGGTTACTAGGTTGCTTCCTTTAAACTTTGTACTTATCCTACTATTTATATAAGGCTGCTTGGGTTCATTGTGTAGCTATCATCACGATTCATAAATTTGAGTCAGCAGTTGCTGCTTTTTGCGCGAATATAGATTATCTAGTAAATGTCTCTTCTCCCTTTCTTTTGGTCAAAACTGATGAGCTCCCCTTTCATTGAGTGGTTTGATATCATTATATTACTCAATTGTACAATTAATGCATTATGGAAAGGGGAAGAGCGATTTTTTCTTCACAAATGTAGTTACACCTCTGCTAGGCGTGACTGCTGCTAAATCTTTTGCTTGAGATTTTTTCCATAAACATGTTTAAGACTGGAAATTTTTGTTCTTTTCCCTCTGAGGATTCAGCTTTATCCCATTTCTGTGATATGTGCATAATATTTCTGCTTTGCATTGCAACCTTTTGACAACAGATGGTTTGCATTAATCTGGAACAGCCATACAGAATTATAATACAAAGCCTAAAGATGTCAGTTCTTCTGACAAAAAGCCTTCAGATTATATCGGGGGTTGGGGGGGGGGGGTTTCAGCTGGCGCTCGGGGGTACTGTGATGCTTTTGAAGTCACAACAGAGCATGCATGCACCATTCACATAGGTTGCACCAATGTGTTTGGAGTGTTTTGACTTTCTTTCAACTTTTTAATACTACTATCAAATTGTGGTGAATGTAAGAGTAATATTTTCTCTAAATCATCACAGGATGCACCTCTTATGACAGAAGATGTGCATGAAGAATGTCTTTGTGTTGTTGAAGCCCTTGGTGATTCATTTATCAGTTTCAATTCTTTTTATACAATTTCTTTATTCTTCTGTGTTATTTAAGTTATCATTATTGCGGCAACTCCTGTCAAACCAATTTTGTATATGAATTTGTTGGGGCCTATTGAACTGTAAATGAAATAAAGGTTTCTGTGTTTTTTTTAAAGGCATTCTAATGAGTTTTGAAGTGGGACTTTTATTAATATGTTTGTCTTTGGGGCAGTTATGGTTCATTTCAAATTTCAAAACTTGCAGAAGTTTGACAAAATTGAAAGATGAACTGTCTAATCAGTTGGATCTTTGATAAAGAAGCCACCTATGCTGTGGTCTTTAACACGAGTACAGGTTGTTTGAGATATTTGGAGGCTAGTTGAATTCTGTGATGAAGTTGTTATGCCTGCACAAGTACTAGATTTTGATCACACTAAAATAAAGATAAGGGTAGCTTAGTTCGTTATTAAGTCTGGGATATACTGTGCATTGAATCTCTTTTTCATCCCAATATTCCAATTCATCCATGCTTAATTGGGTTTCTCACCATGTGAAGAGATATCTTTTATGGTTACGCATTCAGTACAAATATTTCTCCTTAATTTTTAGTTTTCCCTTTTTATTGTTGCACAAAGAAGTTCTTCATTTTCATCTGAGAAAGCATTGGCTACCATCTTATTACAGGAATTTTCTGCTCAATTGGAGAGAAATATCTTATCATCAGGTAATAAGACGTATGAAGTGCTGTTCTTCATCATAGTCTGACAATGTCACACGGTTAGAAGCACCATTTGATGTTGCCTTTATCAGCTATTTTTCCTATACTAAGAAATTTGGAAATTTGTACTAGAGAAAGGGCAAGATTGTTGAAAATGAATGGAATACAATCAAAGCATTAGACATGCTCACGTGGGTTAATTTGTAACTTCGGTTATCAGAATCCATTCCTTCTGGAGGTAAATTAGGAGCTTGAAATATGACTAGACAATTTATGTAGAGTGTATACACATTACCTTCCTTGTTTGCTAGGTTGCACTTTGAGGGATGATTTGGAGTTTTTGTTCTTCTGTTTTTTTTTTCTCAAAAATAAAAAGGAACCAAGAAACATTGTTTATAAATAAAATTTATTTTATTTTGTTAAAAAAACCTTTTGTGGGTTGACTATCAAATACTTTCTCATGCTTATGGAATTTCCTTTTCTAGTTCAACCTACTATAGATAATGCAAAATTTTATTTCATTTTATTTTATTCATATTTTGAATACTTTTTTATAAAATCCCACATCGTTTGGGTAGAGCTTGTGATTATGCGTTATTAATACTTTGTTCTTCCTTAATTAGCACGAGACATTTTAGGTCTTGGGCTTGAAATTTTAGGTGTCAGTAAAAAACTCTGAGGGATTAGGATCATGCTTGTTGTGCCACCATGAGCCGCTAAAGCGGACAATATCGTGTTAGTTGGGTCAGATTGTCACAAAAATATGGAGACTATGTGGTGTGATGATATTTTAGGTTGTCTTTTTGCAGGTTGAGTGCTTGCTATTGACCTGTTAGCCGATTAGAAGGTGCTGCCTACTTGCCCTTATACTCGAGACACACACCCATGTTATATCTAATGTGAGACGTGACACTAAGCTAAGCTATTATGTTAGTTTGGGTGTTTAGAGCTGCCACCCCATGCTAATATGCTGGAATTTTGAAATGAAACAAGATCACTTTCCATCCTCTTTTCGGCAGGGCTGCCATAAAAACATGGGCTTTTTGTCTCTAAACCTGTCAATATCTTTCATTTCAAGGATCACAAGATCTATCTGAGAATCTTCTTGTATTTCCATCAGTGTTTCATAACCCTATTTGTACTCTACAAGCCTCATTATTGCCTTTTTCATTGTTGTGTCTCTTTCATGTTCCTTACCAGCACCATGAGCAAATTTTACCATGCTTGTCATTCCATCCTTTTGTCAGAGATTAGTTTGGTGCTTGAACAGTTTAGTTTACATGGAATAGCTGAGGAAAAGGAAAAATAGATTCAACCTAGAGTAATGAACTTTGAAGAGGTTTGCACACAAAATGTAGCCTTCTCTATTCCTTGGAAATTCGAAGAGTATGCTGGGTCATTTGTATGATAAGATGCTGGAAGTATTTGCCTTTTCCATTTTGCGTGAATAGCTCTAGACTTATAAGGCCCATGAATCTGTTTCGTTTGTCATCGAGAAGCTTAAATTGCTTGAAGTTTTAATTTATGCTAAAATCTCTCTTTATCAGTCTTTAACGATTTTTTTCTTCATTTTGGAAACTTGGAATAGACATGTCTGCATTTGAAGCTGCAAATCCTGATGCTGTTTTTGAAGATTTTATCCGGTGGCATTCGCCTGGAGATTGGCTGAATGATGAAATTGAAGAAAGTGATCTATCTGGAGTTGCTGCTATGGAGCATTCAAAAGTTAAATTGGCTTCCTCGGGACAAATTTCAAAAAGAATGTCTGAGCATGGGAACTTGTGGCGAAAAATTTGGAATGAAGTCCCTGCTTTGCCGTCTTCCGAGCAGAAGCCACTTCTGGATCCAAATCGAGAAGGAGAAAAGGTCAGTCTGGAAAAATATTCTGTTGTGAAATTGAATTTTAAGACTTGAGGTGAAACTTTTAAGCTTAATGGAGGAACAACAGTTCTCTACAGAACTCTTTGCCGTACATGTCATTTTTATAACAGTATGAGAAGGACTTTGATCAAGACAAATATCATTTGAGATCTAAAACGCAACCCTTATTATAACAGAGGATGTCTTATAGTTTTCTTAGATATATAAAAATTGTTTGCAATGTTATTGTGCTAAAATTTGGGATTCCAGTTTGCTTATCATGCATATGCTGAAGATGATTTATTTTGTATTCACAGTTTTTCCAATATCTACTCAATACATTTTGTTTTTCATGAGCACCGTGAATTCTACTGATCCTTTGTTACCTAGAAACCTGATGACCTCATCAGCTGCTTGAACAAATGGTTTCTGCTGCCTTCAGAGCATCAGCTGACACACTAAACCAGACTAATTTTGGAGCCATGAAGCAAATGACAATCAAGATGGATCAAATCTACCTTACTAATCATCTGTGCTAAGAACTTTACAAGGTATAGCCTTTTTTTTTTTTACTTTGTCATCTTGCTTGCAAGTTTGCACTCCTTTCATTAAGTATGTGAAGTGTGAAATGTCTTTGGTTGCAGCAAATAACTTATCTGATGATAGCGAGACCATCAAAGACCCAAAATGGTTCTGTGTTGTCTTGGTGCATGTTGAAAGTTGTTAACTGTTGCAGCCTCTCTTCATCGTAAATTTTTGCAAGTTCCACGCCTTCCTGAAGCAATTTTCAGTGATTACTATAACTTCTACATTCCAAAAATGGGAATGGGCTCAGAGGAAGTTGATCTTCAAATGGTAAGACATCTTTCTCTCACATAACATTGATTCTGTGATAGCAGTCCAGCAGATGTTTCCCGGCCAGCAATGAAGCACCATTTTGATTGATCTAATATAAATTTTGAAATCTGCCTGGTACTTAGTTTGCACTGGGCTCAAAATTAAAATTAAAAAAATGATTTTTCAAATTTTTCCGAGGCTTGGAATTTCATCACATAGGGTGTTAATCCCAAACAACTTAAAATGCAACTGCTATTGAATTTCTTAAAATGTTATATCTTCTCCTGAAGAAGTGAACTTTGACTATATTTGGTGTTATACCATCTGACTGTTCATGCAAACCTTTATGGCATATGCCATTGCTTTAGCAGAAACATGCTTATGATATTTTGAAACTTGGACTGGTATGTCTCTCTTATTTCTGTCAGGAGTTTGACATGAAGCTGCAATTAAGGAATTGTGAGCAGAAACATGCTTATGATATTTTGAAACTTGGACTGGTATGTCTCTCTTATTTCTGTCAGGAGTTTGACATGAAGCTGCAATTAAGGAATTGTGAGCGACCTGTCTTGTCAAATGTGTTTATGGCACCCACTGCTAATCAGACTTGGAGAAAAGTTTTGAGCATGGGTAATCTTCTCAATGGTCACGAACCCATCCTCCGGGAAATCGTATTTTTCCACGAGTGATCATGTCAACGGCAGTCATTATGCATACAGCACTTCCAGGGCTTATCAACAAGCAATAGATATTGTACCTACGGAATGTACGTATGTGGAACCTCCAATGATCTCCGCGTAGCACTTTCTTTCACCTTAATGTCATGTGATTAATCTCTTCTACACTTGTGGATCACGCTTCTTCCCTAATTGTTTCTGGATACCAGATATGATATATCCTAGCATCTCATGGAAATGGAATGGACTTGTATGATATCCATTACTTTAGAAATCAATTCTTTTTCGCAAAGTGTTTGTAGCAAGTGAGTAAAACGTATGTTTGTGACAGAAATCTAGGTAACAGACTTGGATAGATCTAGCTAGGGTGGGTGGAGGGCTTGACCCGCCCCACGAAAAGGATGGTCCAAAATTAAGTGAAATAAAAAAACATAGACGTAGGAGTAGGGGTCGGGTGGGGATGGGGTCAACTCATTGGTCAAGACACCCACAACAAGGGATATAGTGTTTTTGCTTCACTCAGTATCAACACAATTCGGAGACAAAGCAAAAAGGCAGACCCTACTACGCACTCGTCAAAAATTATTCCCTACTTGTGTAAGTCTTGATTCCCACCACCAAGTCTTCCTCCGGATATAAAACAAAAAGCAAAGCAAAGCAACCCCATTGTTTTATTCCACTTGTTCAAATTAAACACCTTCTCATGTTCATGAAAGCTAGCAACTGAATGATACAAATGTCAAAATCATCGTTTTGATTGATGGGCATCAGGATTTTCTTTCGAGTGATGATTAACATTGAATTCATAACATACATTCGTGATCATCAACCTGTGGGTTTAACTTTTGGCCAAAGATAACGTTTTAAAATGTTATATGCATGTAGTTTTCCTTCAGCTTTTTCCTTTTTGTTTTTTTAATTCATTGTTTTACATAACATGTGGGGTTTATCCAATTAGACATACTAAGCTTTCATGACTTGAGGGTCGGCATCACAAGAAAACAGACCACACCACACCACACCACCAACAAAACCCACCACAACCCCCTCCCCAACACCCCCCCCCCCCCCCCCCCCCACACCCACAACCGGCACACC
>CP135566.1:3442585-3568513 GCA_032401905.1 Swietenia macrophylla | reverse complement strand
CCCCCCCCCCCCCCCCAACCCCAAACAGAAATGGCAACACCAGACATGGATGCTGGGTGAGTGGTAATAAATAAAATCAAGATATCAATTTGTACAGATTCCTACACACACACGCGCGTGTAAACATGGATGCTTTTTAAGTTTTCAGCAAAGACGAAAGATCATGGCATGCATGAATGGTGATGCATCACTGAACACATTTTGTGCATGTACCGGATGTAATCAGACTGCGATAGCAGTAAGAGATAGATCTTTGATCGTTGGGTAGAAAACTTCCAATGAAAATATATACATGTACCACAAGTCTGAACCATATAACTTTCTTCTTGATGCCTGCAAAGCAATTGTACAAAATCTTTAAGCATTGAGAAACAAGTGACAAGTCAAATTAACATGACTGTGAACCATCAAGCCTATATATGGATATCAAAACCATTTTTCTGTTCAGTTATTTCATCCCTGCATCGACAGGTCTTCATCTTGGTATTTAATTCGCATCTGCAGAGTAAATTTTCATGGATAAGTAGCTAGCTAGCTCACTGCCAGGTCATTCATGGCTTTACACAAGAATATTAGCCCTCTATGCATATTGAGTGATGAATGTATAACTAAAACGTAATTAATTCAAAGCTAAGGATATCCCATGGGTTTGATTTTCATAGCCATATAGGTTTGATTGCTTTGCTTTGCTTGAGGTGATGAATGATTAAAGAGAATCGTTTGTGGTGGGACTGTGAAGTTGACATCTTGATTGTCTTGAATTTAGGTTCTGTGAAATGAAAAGCATTGGATTCGCTTTCTTTTTTTACATTAATAAAATAGATTCGTATGAATACTATATCATAAAGTTTGCATAACACCGTACGATATCACCACTATCTTCTCACACGCCACTCTTATATTTTTCTTATTAATTATTACCTTGGAACCACTTCAATGTCTAACTTTTAATTAGTTTTCCAATAAATGATACAAATAAAAAATGTGTGTTTGTTTTAATTATTTGTATCCCATTAATTATAATCTTTTATGTCATCTCAATTATTTGTATTTTAATATACATATAATATATCATTATTTTAGAACAATCTGACATAAACATTTGATTAAAGTTAAAATTAAGTCCTTAACTTATGTATTATTTTTTATTTTTAAATTTTATGTTAAATTTAATAAGCATCACAATTTAAAATTTTGTATAAAATCTCACAAAATTAAGGGCCGTGGCGGCCGAAATAATGTAGCATGCATATCGCAATGGCAATGGCAATTGCTCTATGTATGTTACCATGTCTGGTTTTCTTCAAGACCCGTTGCTTTCATTTGTAATTATAGCAGCTTTTGAATGCTGCCTGAAAATTTGATTATTGCAACGTTGTTGTCATAGCAATGCCAAGTGGGCCGCTATCTAAAAAGGATCCTTCGTAGTTAACTGAGAGTTATGACTGATTGACTTGACTGAATCTAGCCAGTTACAACCGGACAGAACATGATTGATCGATTTGATTTCTCGTTCAGTTGAGTTCAGTTGTGTTCTGTCAAGAGTTTGGTGAGCATATGATCGAGGATGAGCTGACCACCTCTAGCTCTTCACAAACCAAACCAAACTCAATTAATTTTACGGATGGATTAATTGGTTCTGTAAAACTTTCCAGATTATAGCTGAAACAGATACCCTCAGACTCAGATTCTTGATTTCCGTCGTCGTTTAATTCAATTGTTTCTTAATGGTTTTATGTACTGTCTGTCACTCCAACTTTTGTGAAAATTTTCGTCTGCCATTAATGTCTCTCTAGCCTTGACCTCGAGTAACTAGCCAGACCTAAAACTCTCAAGTCAAGCTTTGTATAGTATAAAATTAAACTCCGTAATGAAGAATGATGATACCCCATAACACAGTGTAAATGCAAGCAGCTTGCTCCTTCCATCCCCATGGAGAATACATCTTAAAATCAACGTATCATATTCCGTGGACCCCGCGATTATTGATTATTGCGTATGATCAAATGGCTGTAGATGCTCCTTTCGACCCTGATGCTCAGTCCAAACAATCAATATGCTCTGCGAGATCGATGGTTGTGTTGTAAATTGACTACACAATCACGTTACTTATGTTCTGTCAACGCAAGAGTTGAAGATAACATAGGATTCACAGGGAAACCCCTCGTTTGTCATTATTTTCTCCTTCAATTTGGATGAAATGAAACATTTTAATTGATCTTTTCCTACTGACATTAGGAATCCCACTTACGTACTGACATGCACACACCAGTAACACTGAACGCATGCCCCCACATCGCAATCTTTATCAAACAAAAGAAGATACACTTGCTGCTGGGCGATTCAGTAATGGTAGATTCAAGTTTCTATCAGTTAAAAGAATGCCTCCAAATCCGTAGCCAAATCGTACTCTTTTAACTTGTTCAATGGCAAGGTGATAACCACGATGCTCTTTTCTCTTTTCTCTGCTTTACGCATGCATTTGGGGGAGCACCGTCACATTTCTTTCCACCATTTTGCTGTCCTTTAACTACAGTAAACACAGTCAGTTAAAAAAAAAGGGGGGGAAGGAAAACCCGTTGAGATTGAGAGTTTGAATGATCCCAACAGTACAAACAGATGGAATTTTGGTCAAAAAAGTTTCAGTTTCTTCCGGGAACACGAGGGGTAACTTAATGGAAACATACAATAATGCTCGACAATGTGTCACGGGATTAATGACCTACCAAATTAAACAAGTTCAATTTTATTATTCATAGATGGTATTATAGAATTGGCCATAACCTGAAATTGAGAATCCGAGGCCCTTTCTTATTAAATTATTAGTCAAGTTGGCTTGGAAATAAGATGACACGTGAGTGGTGATGGCAAGAATCCTCGATCGCAATCTCCAATATTTTGTTAAAAGGACATATGGGGTTTGTTTATTTTCTTTCGGGGTTAATTAAATAGTTTCCTCCTTCCAAATCAAGGAAATAATCTTCATTACAATGATCATGAAAGATAATACATAACCCAACAACATCCTCGTTGATACGATTAACCTGTTTAAACTCATGGCTAGGAAATGCTGGACCACCATATCTCGGTTGGTGGTGACACAGACAACCAGATGATAATTAAAAAACGAAAATGAATCAAGTAGTGCAAGAATAGGTACATCATTCCATACAGAATTGCAAGAATTTTAATTAATTTATCTATTCAACCCAGTCATATCAAAAGTATAATAAAGACAGAATTACTCATACAACTGACATCACTTTTGTGTAATACTTAAGGTGATTTTTGGCATATTCCATTGACCAAACGCCTGTCGTTCTCATTTCCTGAAGAACTCGAGATTAATAAACATCTGAAGCTCAACCCTCCATTGAAGATCGGTGTATTTTCAGAAACATGCAGACATATCTTTCGATCTTTTGTTTTGTTAACGAAAAAGTTTAACATTAAAAAAATTTAAGTGATATTAATTAAGAATGTATAGAAAATAAAAAGAAAAGCACTGCACATAAATAGAATTGGGCATGCATAGGATAAGAGGGTGGTGGATCTTGTGCAATCCATAGGTGACGTCCAGTGCACGAAAGAAAATGTTATCAGACAATGGGAGTTCTACGGGGGTTTCCATATTTGGATGAGTAAAAGAGCACAGTGCAGTCCATGCCATGCCATGCCATGCCATCAGTGAACGTGATTA
This sequence comes from Swietenia macrophylla, assembly GCA_032401905.1. Classification (NCBI taxonomy): domain Eukaryota; kingdom Viridiplantae; phylum Streptophyta; class Magnoliopsida; order Sapindales; family Meliaceae; genus Swietenia; species Swietenia macrophylla. Next base: position 3,564,813 of record CP135566.1, on the reverse strand, counting down.
GAGTGAGGGAGAGATTGTTAGTGAAATTAATCTACACAACCCAACCCAACTCATACCCTGCGTCATTTCAATAGGTCATATCATATCTGTCAACTCATCTGGGCATTGTAGGAACAATCTTCATTGTTAAATAAAACAATGCTTCCCTTATTTGGTAACATCTGTCATACACCATTGTTCCCTTCCCTTCCCCTCCCTTCCCCTCCCTTATTATAAATTCATCGTTAATATACAGAAAAAAAAAATCTTATTTGGTGGGTTGCAGAGCTGGAGATGAAGCATCATGAAAACAATTAATTAAAGAAATAAAGAGAGCAGAGACATGTCTGCTGGTTTTGCTCCGCAGCCATGAAATTTAGTATCACTAATTCATAATTAAGAAGTTATTAACTTGTTCTTTGATCTGTCTTGTCGAAATATTGATTACTTGAATCCTAGTTTGGATAGAATCGAGAGTCTCTATGTTACAAATTATTGATAGTCGAGAGTCAACTGGGATTTAATTAATGACAAAGAAAGATGTATAATTATAAAGACATATCAATCGAGGTGAATCTCTATTGTATTTTTCCTCATCCAAATGATGAGTATGCATCATTATCCTTTTCAGATACATGACAAAATGGTTATTCTCATCGTTTCAAATTTTAATTTTTAAGTTAACTAGTAAGAACAAGATCTTTAATTCAGAATTACGGTTCGTTAAACCATTAATTAATTAAGGTTACGGCCAGCCGAAGCAACGACAAATAAGAATAAAATCCCTTTACAAACCCTAATCTCATGACAATAGCAGCCTGCAAGGAATATTTTATGAAACCAGCGGGGGTGAAAACCCCGGAGATTTTTGCTGCAGTGAAAACTCCGTTCATTAATTTTCATCGATCCAAGACTTTCGGTAGGCAAACACTGGTCGTTGACATCACGCATCGGCATACTAATTCCCAAGTGGAACGACGAGAGAGGAATGTGGAGTACACGCCGCGGAGAGGAGGTGGGATGAATATGAAAATAAGAAGACAGAGAGTGGCGGGGCCGCCGGGGGTGAATAAGAAAACATGTCACGTCGTTGGGGGCCACCATGTGATTATGTGAATTGTGAATGAAATGAATACTGTATGTATATATACATATATATATACAGACGCACACGATTAACACTCTCTCTCTCTCTTCTCTCCCTCACAAGGGAATGACTGAATGAATGAACAGTATTTGTATTTCGTGTATTTGTTCAGAAGACTAAGAGAAAGAAAGTCTTAGTCGTTCGTCCATCCTGTACATTTCCTTTTACGTGCCATCAGACAAGAGCGTTCTCTCTTTCTCTTTCTCTTACACTTTTTCTTCGGTTTCTTCCCAAAAACCCTCTGATTCTGGCGAGTAAAGGAAAAAACAGACTCTACTCTTTACCGTGAAGAGATTGAGAGTATGTTTGACATTCAAATATGTCGTCTTGAACGTTCTAATAACCACAGATCAATCTGAAAGCGAGAGTTTGATGTTTGGTTTGTTCTTGAGAGAGAGAGAACGAGAAAGTTTGAAATTACCCTCTACCAGTTTTGAAGTTCAGAGAAAACAGTTGAAAATAGGTGATCATCGATATCATTATCGTTATTTTAATTTCAATATTTGCTCATGGATTCAGCTTCAGGAGGCGGAGCACTTGACCCAAATACGGCCGAGGGTTCATCATCAGCACCAACTGGCTCAGCTCCACCACAAGCACTGGAATCCTCTTCTCCAGCTCCGCCGAGTCGCTATGAGTCGCAGAAGCGGAGAGACTGGAACACTTTCTTGCAATATCTTAAAAACCACAAGCCTCCATTAACGTTAGCTCGTTGCAGTGGCGCACATGTGATTGAGTTCTTGAAATACCTAGACCAGTTTGGAAAGACCAAGGTCCATATTTCTGGGTGTCCCTTTTTTGGACATCCGACCCCGCCTGCTCCGTGTGCCTGCCCGTTAAAGCAGGCTTGGGGAAGTCTGGATGCGTTGATCGGACGGCTGAGGGCGGCTTACGAAGAGAACGGTGGACGGCCAGAGTCGAATCCCTTTGGGGCTAGGGCTGTGAGGATTTACTTAAGGGAAGTTAGGGAAGGGCAGGCTAAAGCGAGAGGAATAGCTTATGAAAAGAAGAAGCGAAAAAGGCCTAGCACAGTTACAGCCACAGCCGTGGGGGTGAGTGTGTCGGTGGCTGGAAATAATATTCAAGGAAGCGGAACTAGTGGTGGCGGTGCTGGAGGTGAGGGAAGTGGTGGTGTTGGCGGTGATGGTGGAGGTGGAGCTAGCGCTGTGGTTGCAAGAAATGCTGCTGCAACAACTACAACAGTATAGTTTCTCTTCTTGTTTTTATTTTTATTTTTTATTTTTATTATATGTCTCTAATGGATGATACGAGCAATATATTTCTGACGATTCTCCTATAATTGGGATCGATTACATGAACAAGAAGTAGATTGAATTAATTCTAGTAAGAAATCTCTCTTCTCTATTTTCTCTCTAGCTCTTCACATATTTAGCCTAATTTTCTTCAATTGTAGATTCTTTTATACATTCATCTCTCCATCTATGATTCCATGTTAGTCAGTATATGAACTTTAAGATTGAAAGAAAGCATACACATGCACATAAGCACCATCAAACTGAGGAAACCCAGAACCCTTCTTCTTCTTCTTCTTGGACTATCAGCTGTAATCTGTAATTAGCTGTGGATCCTTTATATTTCCATCATTTCATCCAGCGGGAAAACAAGTTAGCTGGGGATGATTATGGTATTTTGTTTGTGTCTTGTTTTGACCGGGTAAGCTCCAACAAGAAGTAAATTCATGTACCAGAAAAATTCCACCAATCTATTTGGTTCTCTTTCTCCGGTAGATATCACTGATACACAGTGCAATTAAGATGGAATTGACCCTTAATACTAAATTATGGATTTGATAATTGTTTTAGTCTATAACTTTGCACTTCTTCTCCCTCCACCCCCCCTTTTTTTCTCGTTTTCTTCCTACCATTGCGTATGATTTGTTTCTAGCTCCAACTCGGAGTGTGGAGACAGCAGCAGCAGCAGCGGGCCTGTAATTGTTTGCAAGAAGAGCAACAAGCAACACGCTCTAGCTACAGTCTCCAGCCAATTTATCTTCTTTTATTCATCATCGTCATCAGCAAAACTGTGCATCTGGACCCGGCTTCTTTATCGGCTGGGCTCCCCTAGAGTAGGATTACTTCCGGTTACACACACACACACACACACACACGATGTTGCACACGTGCGTCTCTGATTTACACATTTTGCACTTTCAGTCTCGGGTGATCTTCCCCTTTATATCTTGATCTAAGATTTTGTTCTCAGATGTTAAAGATTTTGGGTTCTGTTTTCTTCTTTTTGGATTGAGAAATTACTCTTTAATTGGATTTCTTTCTTCTCTCTCTCACACGTACCTTTGAAAACAACATTTCTCCGTGACATCAACAACTAGAAAGAGAAACAGGGCTCTGCAAGCATCAGTGAATAGGAAAATAATCCCTTGCCCTTGCTGCTCTCTGTATTTTATTTCGGTAGCCAACACCTCAATATGAAAAGGACCAGTCGCCAACCCTTGCCTCCATTCTATTGTATATATTTTGTTGTCATTGACATAGAGACCCACCAGTCACTCGCCAACACCCATTTCTCGTTTTCACTGTATACCACATCCAATAAAATCATACAACACTTATTGCTGTACTCATGGTGATGATCTCAATTATATTTTGTATTAAATTAATGTTTCTTTGTTCGGTTCTTCCCTTGCTTTTCTCTGTCTATCTATCTACATGATACTGTGCCCTTTGCATAGAGCAGTTTCTTCTCTTTCTGTTCTGGCTTTTTGTAGAATCCAATAATTTCAATTAGAATACTTCATCTCTCACTTTTTGTGGTGCATTTGTAGCTTTAACCATATCTTCTCCTCAAAAGTCAAAAAAGAAAAGAGAATTGATTGACTATCTTTCCTTTAATTTAAACAACTCCCATCTTCTCCCACGGCTGCAGATCAAACTCGGTACATTTACATGTATGGCTTACGAGTCTTGTATGTTAGAAAAACAAAGAATATTGAAATATCACAGCAGGAACGAAAAGAGAGTTCAATCTCTTTTGTTTGATCAGCTTTGTATCTACATTATAATGCCTGTGTACGCGGGGCAGGGAATTCTGACGATTGAGTTAAGTGTAAACGGAGCACAGTCACAAGATCATACGGACCTTGAAAAGAAGATATTTTATTTAAAAAGAAAACCCTCGGAGCTTGGCTACTGAAATCATTGAGCTATATGTTTGTCGTGACATGGAAGAAGCATTCGTAGTTTTCGTTTAAACCAATGGCACTTCATTTAAGAGGGAAGAGAGAAGAGTCAGAGAGCTGGCCCCTGTGGGGTGGGTGGGTGGCCTTGGCGTGGGGGCTTTCTGAAGGCAACTGCGCCGAGTAGTCTTGTCGAGCATTACCATCCTAATATTATATTTCTTATTATTATTATTACTTATTGACTTGTGGCATGGCATGAATGGAACATATACTCAATTTGCAATCAAAATAATTGAAAATTTTATCACCACATGCTCTTGCTTGAGCACAAAAAACAAACGGATAATACCATAACACGTGGGGCAGTCTCCTAGCGTTTACTCAAACACATTGCACCCAAGAATTTGCACCAGTATATAGATGTATTACATGTACTTGTACACAAGACGTTCTTGAAAGTATACACATCAATCACGAGTACATTTTGGAAGGTCATCTCTGGTATGTTTGGTCAGGTTATTTATGGATTTTGCGCCTCTTTTTGCAATTTCTGTGCACAAGTCAAGTCACTTACAGGTCTGTGTTTTAGGCAACATTTGGAAGCTGGTCTTGCAGTTAAAAGCTTGTCTAGCTCCAAATATGGTGCTGGCTAGGGCTTGCTCGTGCGTGCGTGAGAATTGCGAGTCGTGGGAAAAGCTTTTAATTAAACTGGTCGGGACCATCCTGTGAACAATCCCGAAATTGGTATGAACCAATTTTCAAACTAGGATAGCTGATGGGTCCTTCATCAATTCATTCATCTAGAAAATTCCACTTCATTTGCACACGTTAGGGTTTTGTATCTACTAAGAGAGTCCTTATTTTCAGTGTCGACAATTTCCTTTTCATGCTAAGACTATTAGGCAATGATTTGAAAGACTAGTGACTACTACTCTGTGATTAATTCAAGAAGAAGGAAAGAATCGGCATTTTAAATTACATTTCAGTGTCTGTTACTGTTACCGTAATGGCTCCTTCCTCCTACAACGACAAGCTTTTCTTGTCAAAGGTGGGACATGCATTGCTTACAGTCACAGATATCTTCCAACTTCTAAGCTATAAGCTAAAGTAAACAGTAGAATTTTGTTACCAGCAACACGTCGTCCACTGTTCCATGACTAATTACCAAGGATGAGTGCACGAGCGTGACTCTTACTCCATTGAAAACCACAGCTACATGCATCTGCAATCACTCTCTCTCTCGCTCTCTCTCTCAGGTCCGAGAAAGCTGAAAAGATGGTAAATTAGGTTTGGATGTCAGGATAGGTTTAAAAAGGTTTCTTGCAGACTTAAGCAGTCGTGCAGGGTTTTAATCTGGAATACTTAATATCAAAATCATAATAAAAGATATATAATCTCTTGATTAATGTAAATACCCTGAGCTAAATGCATAGAACAAGATACCCAACAGAGCATAAGGTGAGAAAAGAAGGATATTATTCCATTCACTGAAGTCGCATGTTGTTGGCAGTTGTACAGGCTGATCAAACTTGTGTAGGGGACTTAATCACAGCTCGATTTATATAAATATAAAGGGCTAAGTAATTAGCTGTTAATCACAAGCAATGATGACGCATAATTCTAGAAGGAGAATTAAAGTATAATAATGGACTCAGGGTAGGCCGTCAGCTTTTGTATTTTTCAATTCCAGTCTCGTTGTTAACCTGTGCAGGCAGGTGACTCACACTCGCATGAAGTCATGCCACACGACTCGCGACAACGTCGTTTACTTTTGGAAGCATACAAGACATTGTCGTTCATTTAATCTCTTTACCTCTTGATTTTGTTAAAAAAAAAGAAAAAGAGGAGTTATGTTAAGTGATTAATCAATACAGATGCTAAGGATGTCACCGCCATTTGAAAAGAGAATTTTAAGAAAAATAATTTAATATTTTAATAATATAATAAAATTATTTAATAAATAAAATAAAAATTATCTCATTTAATTTAATTTATTATAAATTTATAATTTTTTTATTCTATTAATTAAATTATTCAATCTTATCAAGTTATTGATAGACCATAATAATCACAAATAGTATCCACACTTGTTGCTCTTGGTCATACGATGTTACAATCCTCTCGTAGTTGCATTTGTATTATTTCCGTACATTCTATTGGGGGCTTATTAATTAGTTTAATTTTATACCCGAAACTGAATGTATGCAAGAGGAATACAATCCTCTATTCATTAATTAGTTTCATAAATTAGTTTTAAGGGCTTAGCAGATGGGCATTCAATTGATGGTTGAAATATGAGGAGGCTAAGGGGCATGTCCGTCGGTCGGCTATGCAGTTGCGGAGAAGCAAAGGCAGTAAAGCCAGAAAGCTACGGAAGGAAAGGAAAGTAAAGGAAGGGGAGGGAATCAGTAGCTGGAGGTAGAGATGGAGAAGATTGCCAGTAGTCGGCATATGCAAAGGGATTTGACGTAACAACGTAGTGGGTCCCAACTAGTTTGACAAATTGTAGTTCTGGTCGCCGACAAGATATCCGGAGCGTAGATTTTCTGACAAACGGTGCGAGATCAATTCACTCTCTTCCCCTTTTCCCTCCTTTAAGACACAGAGCTAAATCAACCACCCCTTCTCTCCTGCTCGGTCGTTTCGCTTTCCTGTAAGCCCCGATTCTATCAACCATGAGTGATCTACATACAATGCTTCAACTCCACTCAAATTCGTATTGTATTTTGCCTCGCAGCGGTTCAATCTTGAGGTTGTAATTTCCGAGTGAATACCCCATCACCATCTAATTCCAACCCACTACACAGATCCGGCCTTCAGCCCCATAACCCAAGGACATGGGAGTTAATGGGCCCCATTGGAATCCAACTCACTATAGTTACTTGCATATTTGGTGAGGAATCTGTCAAGACCTGACCACCTTAATCAACCAACACAATAACTGACGATATTGAGTGCAGCCGGAGCATCTGTGATGGCACGCTTATCACTCTGCCCAGAATGATTGGCTGATCCAGATATGCTATACTTGGACATCGTATTAGACGAAGAGTTAATAGGATCTTAAACTCCATCATCATGGCTTGCCTTCCACAAGCTTGCAGTGGGCCAGAAATTGATACAAATTCTAACTTACCCAAATTCTGTTGCATTGTTGTGTTAGATTTGCGGTGGGTCTCACTGTTACGTGATACTACGTGAGACCCGCTTTCCCTTTACAGCAGGGATATTTACTTCTGAGGGAAGCCTCTGCCTATTCTGATACATTAGAAATACTAATAAATTCATTCGAAAAATATGCATTGCAAACATCAATCACAGATTCACAAGATCAATCAGCAAGATCATGATTTAAACTACGTGTTTCACTAACTAACAACTTACAATTCAGTCACAACACCTTATTGGGGACTGCCAACATAAACAAAGTGACAAGAAACCAACATATACACAGTAACAGTCATACATGAAAACACCGAAAAGCATGCGAAACTAACAAATAGACCTACATTGAAGCTGTCATGCTCATCCTGCGTGCCCATGATACTATGGCTGATCTGACTCTTGTGGGTAATGTTGTTATCTCCTTGTAGCAAAATGGAAGAGCAGGCTCTGCTTTAACCCTGTGGTTGGAGATAAGGGATATGTTGCTACAAGCCTTAGGCACGGCATTGCCTTTATAAGCCTTGCAGATATAGCTTATAAAATTTTCATAGTCCTGAAGCAAGAGAAATAATGTCATTTTCAAAGATCCCCGATATTTTCTGGATTCTGCCCATCAATATTTCTAATGCAGAGAAATCAAGGAGTTTAAGGTTCCCTTCTATGTTTTCAAACATATTTATCTGGATTTCTATGGCCTTAGGGCAATAAGAAATAGAGAACAGTATACATTTAAATCAAGCGATTGTACAAGGAACATACCTCATAAAGTGGCTGTCCATCCACAACAACCCAAGGCACATATTGATGAGGAGGCACGAGAGAATTAGTTTCAGCTGCATATTTTAATTCAAGCTGCATATAATAATAAACCCAATTGTAAATTAATCAACTATATATTGAGGAGAAAGTTTGGCATTTATTGAATAAACAACAATAAAAGAGGAAAAGACAAGGAAAAACAACTAGAAGAACTTGCCCAGCAAAATCTTCATCAACAGAAGAACACATGATAGTAATGTAGGCAACAAAATAAAAAACAAACTAGCTGAGAGAGTTATGCCAATCCAAATGATTAAACAGTCAACAAACTATAGAAGGCCAGAGAAGTTCAGGCGTGTGAATCCCTAACCATTCAGCCAAAGTAGCAAGAGATCCTTGTTACAAAATTATGATTGTTGGCAACCAACATAACAATGGCAGTTCATGCCAATTTTACAAGCAGTGGACCTTTTCTACTATCATTTATTGTCCTCCATTATTTGTTCACTTTGCATTTCACTTTGAGGCAAAAATTTCTTTCTTCTACTCTACAGGAAAACTAATATATCCAAGAGACAAATAAATAATTTCTGACCCGATTGCAAACTTTCCTGCGCTCTAATGACGGATAACTGCAGAAAGTAGCATCCAGGTTTATAATCAATCTAAAATATTTAACTTATGAGTAGATAGTTTAGAATGTTCTGATGCCTTAAGAGCTTATGCATGCAACAAACTACAAGAATTTTAACACAAGTCAATTCTTGATAGAATTACCGTACCAATGGAGTGACAGTGCTGGTCAGACAACTGCTAACGCTACAAAAGCATGGAAACTAACCTTTGTCCCATATCCACTGGTACAGCAATCAGAAATGAGTTTCGGATCCAATGCCAATTTCTCAAAGCATGTTTCCCACTGGGGGTAATTGTGCTCGTACACCAAAGTCTCCACGCAATAGATAAATTGGAAATGCACATTCTGCATCACCATGTTACTTTATTAACAAAAATTGAGATCATAGGCCAAAGCTAAAAGAAATACACAAATATCATGCCAAAATTCTAAGCCACGAGATAAAATTGCGATACATTAAATTTTCTATTCTTAAAACACTTTTAACTAGCTAAGGGAATTTACCCTACTGTATTCTACTAATTTCTGGGAGCACTGATATCACTTTATAAGCTTAGATTACATTCAATTCAAAGCAAAATCTTACCAATTCAGGCCAGATATCAATTGCACAAGCTTCCACAGTATTTAACAGGCATTCAGATGGGCCATGCTGCAATCAACATCAAACAGCAAGTTATTAAGCATTTAAATTGTATTGCCAGTAAATCAAGAACTCAACACATACAAGGTTTCTGTTTATAAATATAATTCTATTTAATGGGTAAATTTAACAATAGGACCTGGCAATCGAAGGTGGTGTTGCCTCTGAGTTTGGCATTACCCCAAGGAGAAAGGTGGAGGTCAACGATAGAAAAGAGATCATCATCTTCAAAGATCTTAACTAAGTAATTGACAATAAATTTCGCACTGTATGGACAAAGGGATTCGTAATACAATCCCAACTCAACTTTTTTCGTATCTGAAACTGAATTGGAAGTTCCAGAAGTTGAAACCGAACAAGACAGGAAGCAGAACAGCAAAATATAAAAGACAAGAGATAGGGCTTTTGTCGAACGAGAAGCCATGGATGAACCCTGAGACGCGAGATCTTGTTTCCACCTCTTTTACTTTTTAGTAAAAAATGAGAGAAGGGTGTGTGGGTGTGTGTGTGTGTGTGTTAATGGATAATATCTGCGGTAGACTTTTTAGTGCGAATAAATTCTACGCATCATTAACAAACAAACCAAGGGAGATGATAGAAACAAAGACGTGGCAGGTTGTGGTATTGTTGGGTCCAATCCTGGCGTTGCCATAAAGAATAAGCTTGAGATCAACTGCGGATACAAGGCCGTTCTCGAAGAGTTCAGGCAGGTAATTGACAATGAAATTCGAGCAATAAGGACAGTGTTTCGTAGTAAAGTTCCGGGTAAACTCTTCCATTCTGGGAATTAACTCCAGAAGTCGAACAAGTTGCTGAGAATAAAGAATTGATGATCAGTAACAGGTACAAGAGAAGGGAAAGTAGCGAAACTCTTTGATGCAAATTCATGCTAGTTTGATTGAATTAAAACCGGGATACGAGTTAAGCAAATTGCATGCGAATCGTATAGGCAATTAGCCTTTGATATTACTTCCGGCTTTTGTTTTAGTTATGGCCGGGGGGAAGAGTTTCTCTTCAATCTAATGGGAAAACTCTTAAGATCCTTAATAATACGCACCCCATTTGTGATGGAATATCCTACTTGTCCTATGAGTCAGATTTTTCAATCTGACTGATTCTGCTAACTGATATTTTTTCTGGCTACTACACAGAGAACAGCTCATTGGTATGGTGTTGACAGCAAATGAAGCACTCAAAATGATATACATTAGTTGTCAACTTCTAAAATTGGTTCATCTTAATGATATTTCACATAAAAATTACAAGGTGGTAGCTGTTACAGAACCTTTAACCATTGACTTAAGTTACTCATACAAGCTATTAGTACCGCATCACTTATGAAGTTCATAGGACATTGGGATCATGAACAGCTGCTGACACTTGCAGCTTTCATTCAAGAGATAAATCCTTTGCTTTTTAAACTCTCAACAGCATCCTTGATAATTTGCTCCATGGGAATGAATTGCATACCCAAGTTCATCAGCTTTTCAGCTCCATCCTTGGTCCTCAACAACCCAGGTTGGGTATCTTTCGGCAATCTATATGAAAATGGAGGTGAACATAACTTAAGCAACCTTACAAATTGTATAAGACAGACTTGCACTTACACCAGAAGTATGTAATTAGTTAAAAGGATGATATTGAAATCTAAGTTTGAAAGCCCACATAGAAAATGCTGCTGTTATTAGTTAACCTGACTATGACATTAAAAGTGGATAGGTCTATAGCACTGCAATTATTAAAAGAGAATGTGAGATCCATTGAAAGATTTACAGCCTTAAATGTGACCAGGAAACAAAATAAAAGCGTGTCTACCAGACTTGCAATTAATGCTCATACAGGTTTTCCATGTCACATTCACTTAACGAAGCTCAACTTGGCAATAGAGTATTCCAAAAAGGTCAAGACGTTTGACATCAATCAAGAATGAGAAGGCTTGTATATCAACGTGCAAAACAGAAGTAAACTCTTAAAAGTTCTAAATTTTTCCTGTTTCAGCACTAGCATGCATGGATCATTTAATGTCTTTGAATGCAATATGATTCTATAAAATTACAGCTGTTTTGTGGATTACAAAAAGAGAAAAAAATTGTTTCAGATACAGAGCCATTATGCAGGTGTGGCCAGTCAAAATTGTTAAAGTGATAATCTTCAAAAGACAAAACTTGTTACCTGGGAATGTTAAATTCAGGGTAAAGTTCTGCAACTTCGGCCACAAAGTCACCATAATGAGATATAGCTTCAACACACAAGTGCCTTCCACATGCAGATGGGTTCTCATAAACCAAAATATGTGCAAAGGCCGCATCTTTAAAGTGGACTGATCCCATAAAATGGTCCTCGTATGTTTCAGTGCAACCTAAACATCAGCAGATTGGCACGTTAAACATTTTTCTTCATTCTGAAGATTGGAACTTAGAAATGTTGAACTCACATGATAATAATAGAGAAGGAATTACTTCAAAAGTGTTGGATGTGATGTTAAATTGCAAATGAAATGTGCCTCTTGCATTCTAAGACTTAGATTTAAGTCAAACCTCATGAATATGAAATCTCATTTATCTAGCAAGGAAAGAGACAGGAATAGCATATTGTTGTACAAATGCACAATTTCCTTTCGTTAAAGCATGGGACAAACCATTTATAAGATGCTCGAAATACATTAAATGAACAGTCATTTGTAGCAATCCAACATACTCTAATTACCCACAGCTGAAATGACTTTAGGTATGTTTGGTATTGTTGTGATTCTATTTAACTCTGAAAGCATAATAGATATACTATTTGGCAACCACTAATTTCTAGTTGGGACCACTCACTTTTAACACTTATATTTGCATTTAGTGATTTCATCCCATAGCAGCTGAGGCTTCAAAGCTAGAGCAGAAACCACAACACCTCAATCCCAACATACTCTTGTTTCCTTTATTGCATGGTCACCAACATGATCTCTACCCAATCAAAGACCCATTTTGTTTTGAATACTTGTTTCATGTAAAATCACAAAACCCAAAAAAGAAAATCCTTCAGGCAACAATTTTATAATAAAGACATCAAAACCCATTTTGTTTCGAATACTTGCTTCATGTAAAAACACAACCAAGGATGAAAATTTAATACATCAATTGAATTGACCATATGTTTGAGATATCTACCACTGCATCGAGAAAACCTCATTAGCAAGTGAACATAGATTGTATTCAAGGACAATAATTTGCAAATGATTCCACACATTCATTGGTAAAGAGCATTACCCTCCAGAAGGCGTACAAGCATCAACATACTGGCATTCAGTGTGGGCGGAATAAGAGGGCCCATCACTGTTCCAGGATTAACCACCACAACATCTAAACCATTCTCTTTTGCAAATTCCCACGCCGCCTTTTCAGCCAACGTTTTTGACAGCGAATACCATAACTGATTCACAACAACAAAGTCCACATTGTGAGAACCAAATATGCCAAGACTTGAAAATAAAATGTTCAATCAAAATGTGGTCAAACGACACACCTCTTTGTATGCATTTAAAAACCAAAAAAAACCCAAAATTAGATCAAAATGGATGAAACTCTGAGCTGAATGCTAAGTACACAAACCAGTCACTATTTGATGTTCTCTACTCTCCTGCCTAACAATATATTGATTTTTTTCATTTTTTTTTTTGTCCTTTTATATTTCAAGTTTCATGCTCTTGTTTTTGTTGTTCACTTTCTTATCAGTTTCTGTTTCTTCGAAAGTTTGTACCCATTTGGCACAAGCCAAAATAAAAGCCGGATTGAGCTCTGCTTCCATAAACAAGCAGAAGAGACGACTAAACCTTATAAAGACCAATGCAAACATCTATGCCACTTGAAAAAAAAAAATAAAAAATAAAAGGTCAGCGGGGCGAACTCGATTATTTTGTTCAGCTAGCGGGAAAAAGGCAGGAAAATAAAGAAGTGAGTAGCAGGCCGAGTGACTGTAATGTTTCTCCAATTCAATCTCGAGAGCCTCTACTCCTTCATATCTCCATTGGACCATAGAGGCTCAAACAGATGAAGAAGAATTCGAATTTAGACAACGCGAATGTTTCCTCCTCCTTCATCTTTGAGTTGTTTTTTTAACAGATTATGCAGAGCAGTTGCTGGTCTACTTACTTCTTTCTGCTGGCAGTAATCAACATCAGTCCAGCAATCCTCTGTCTTGACTTTATCAGCTGGCCATTTTGGGCTCGGCGTTATTGCGGAAACCGACGAGGTCACCACCACGCGCTTCACTCCCAGTGCCTTAGCTGCAGTTAGTACATTAACTGTTCCTTTAATAGCGGGATCCAAGAGCAGCTTCTGAGCATCATGAACTTTGTCAACAATGCAGGGAGAGGCCAAGTGGAAGACACCGGTACAGCCGTTGATTGCGGCGACGATTGTGTCGTAATCAAGGAGATCGATCTGGAAGAGACGGAGGCGCGTATCTGCTCCTTCGAGCACTTTCAAATGGTCAGTCTCCTTTTCGTCATCTGTTACAAACAAAAAAATATCGCAAATTTCAACGACCATGAAACTTGGAGCTAATTAAAGGAAAAATTTTGAAAAATAAAAAATGAAAACAGAGAGAGAGAGGAGTGGAGAGTAACCGAGAACTTTAACAGTGGCGTGAACGGTGTAACCGCGATCAAGTAGGAGATGGACGAGCCAGGAACCAATGCAGCCGCTACCACCAGTAACGCAAACCACCTCACCCTCCTTGGACATTTTCTCCGTTGCCTAGTCACTTGATTCTTCCGTTTCCTATTGTTGATTCACTGTTGCTAGCGCTGCATCTGCCACTGAACGACTCAAGAAATCATGGACAAAACCGGAAGCACCAGATGGCAAAGTTCCAAGCAAACACGTGTGCTGGTCTGAATGGATTATTTTCGGAAAATGCACGTGTTAATAAACAAAATATAAAATCTACTAGTGTCAATTTGTTCACTTGTTTCCAACCTCGCTCAGATCCTTGGATTTTGGGTGAGAATTTAACGAAGACAAGAATTATGATTATCATAACAATGAAATATAACATAGTAAATTGGTAAATGAGAGATTGCCCATTTGAAATAGGCTACAGGTTACAGATATCACTGGTTGAACAATCTTTCTACCCATGGATTCTGTAAATTATCGAAGTTTGTACATGTTATTCATACTGTATTTATCCCAAACACGAAGAGAATATTTATCCACCGATGAAACTACAGTGGATAAAAAAATGGAAGTGGGATACATGAGTAATGAGCCTGTGTTTTCAGTAATACGCCCTTCACTATCAGGAAGAGATTATGGGAAAAGAAAAAAAGGGAAAAAAAATATCCATAAATCTTGCCGCAAGCTAGTTCCTATATTGTCCGAGCCCGGATAAAATAATCTTCTGCAAAAATGGAGCAGGATATATTTCCATTTAAGTATGTCTATCCAAAAACTTCTCTATCAGGACTGAGAATGCAGCGAAGCCTGCGCAACCGGCACAAGCTGCTTTTGGGCCACCTACAAACACAGACATGGAGGTGTAAGGCAAACTTGGCTGTTATAAGAGTATAGTAAAGTAATAAATAAGAATAAGAAGTGAGGGTGAAAACAACGGTTGCAATGTTGGCATCTTTTAATATTCTAAACTAAACTATATAAGATGACTTATAAAATTTTCCATGTAAAGTGGAAGCATAAAAGGATATGTGAGACTGGAAAAATGAACACAGAATTTGTCATAATGTCAAGCTTTCAGCATGGATGAGTGCCTTGTTATATCATATGGCATTCAAGAGACCATATTCATTATCTTCTTTTCCATAACAGGTGAACACCAAAATATAGTAAAACTATGACATGAAATCAATAACCGAAAGCTGAATAACTGAGCCAGAACATCAAACATTCCCCCCCTTCCATTAGGGTGCCACACAGATCAGCATCTTCACAGGCTTTTGACAATAGAGAGAGGCATAAACAATGGAACATAGTTTGACCAAGCCAGAATGTGCCACATTCCATTTTTTTTTTCCTTCATTTGTCTACTTGTACTGAATCATAAAAGAAAAGAACAGAAAAAAGAGTTGAATCTACTATTTTATACCCACATGAAAGAAGTCACACATATTTTGTTTTACACTTCTCATATCCCACATACAATACATAAAAGTTACCTCAATGCCAGCCAGAAAATACCAAAAATTCGGGTAAGTGACCTGGTTTGATTAACAAGTACTGAGCAATGGAGACATAACAACAAAGGATCTAACCTACCTGGTTGCAGACGTAAAATTACTTACTAATCATGCCCAAAGCTCTATTGTCCCATTCAACATGTTTATTGTTTATATGTTGATTACTGTGGTTGCATAAATATGCTAAATTCTAAACAATGGGACGCCAGCCATGTATAAGTCACCAAGTGTTTCACTAAATTAGAACAAAAGAAGGAAGGGAAGTTATGACCAATGCAGCAATATCTAGAAGTCATGATAAACAACTAGCTACACGGATAAAAGGGTGCTTTCTCCATTTCAGTCATAAATACGTTTTCTTCATAGCTTGAACAATCAACAAATTGCACAAGCCACTTAAAAACAATTACTTGCAAATTCGATTACTCAGAAGGATACAAGAAAAGTGTATCTTAATGAGACTAATGTGATGAAACATCTGATTTCTCATTCACTCAAACAAATACAGGGATTAATAAAGATGAATCAATCTTAAACACAGTCAAATTCTTGATTTAAGAAATTGATCATAAACAATAATAGCCATCCTGATATAGCGGATTTTAAGTGCAATGAACATTTACTACGTTCATTGCAGAAAGTGAAGTTCATGTTCTCATTACTTGTCTCAACTTATGCACTTCATGTATATTGGACATGAGAGCAATGAAAGGATTACCTTTTGCGGACATTGTACCTCCCGTTACACACCCAGCTACAACTGTATTGGTGGTGTCATGCTTTGCCCGCGCCTTAACAAGAACTCAAAATAAGTTGCAATAGCAAAGACATTAAAGAGTCATGACCATACATAAACCTTCAATTACCTTCTCAACAACACACTCAGCAGCCGAGAAGATCAAGCCCATAACCGCAAATGTTTTTGCTGAGCTCCAGCTCCTTTGCCCCATCTGCCTCAAAGTGTACATAAATTGCTGCCTGCCAGTCATTTCCTCCTGCATTATGGGATTATCCAATGCACCAAGAAACATACCCATGAAAAACCCGAGCCCACCGCCTACGAACAATCCAGAACACAAACAAACAAACTCATCAAAAGACTGTACCCCAAATGCTCAAAACCTTGCACCAGCATACCCGTCCCAGACTAAAAAAAAAAAAAAAAAGAATTGTGAACCTTGAAACATTATTTGAAAGAAAGAAAATCTCAAGATAAAATTTTTGGCAATATCATGTTTCTTCAGCCAAACTGTAAGCCTACAAAACCATATTCCACGGTCTCGCTAACTCGCTCGATTTGTTGGTAACCAGCCCGACGGGCGGTAGACTTGATAAGAACTAATTATAGCACGGCAAATAAAAGACAACAAAAAACCTCGTAACTGATTACCGAGATCAAATTTAAGGAAGCAAATCACAACCTAGTTCCTGAACATAATAAATAAATATAAAATTCAAAGTACTTTGATCTCACCCATGACACCACTGGCAACACTGCGAACAGCACAGTTGTTCCACACTTCTTGGGCGCGCATATCCTCCATTGTAGGCATTCTAAAAGGCTCAATATGAGACTTTTCTGGCTCTTTTGAAATCGAAGAACCATTGTTTGATTCAACCTCAGAATTAGTAGAAGCCATATTGATAGAAGGTTGAAAGGAGAACAAACTGAAAAAATTTATGAAGGATGTAATATCAAGGAATAATAGCGGCCATACAAGTCCCGACGTGCATATCAAGCAAAAGGGTTTTGGCGGTTTTGAGACTTAGCCGCCACTAAAGAAGCTCGGCGAAGACGCTTACTTTGGGCTGCGTATTGAGAGGGCGAATCACCGACGATGTACTTGTAATTTGGATGATTTTACCTGTACGCTCTCTAAAGCTAAAGAACTGATTTCTCTAGTTAAATTTTGTTTTAGGTAAAACTCCAATTTTACCGACAAATTTTGTTCAGTTAAAATAGACATATTTTTGCCACAAATAGAAAAAACATTTAAAGTGGGCTAGAATTAACATCGCGCCTAATTTTTAGGCTATAAAATAAAAAAAAAATCACTAGAGGGCACGTGTTTTAAAAGGAGAGACTAGGGTTTTGCGAGACGGCGGCCTTAGCAGTCCAGCATTTCACTTGGTTTTTGTTTTGCAGGTGACCAGGGCTCTCAGTCGGTGAATTGAAGTTCAGGAACACTAACATGGTTCGTGTATTCCCGTTCTTCTTTGTTTTATCCAATTATTTTTTGTTGCGCTGATGGGGCTTTAATTTCGTAGTGTTTCATTTATGTGACAGTGATTCTGTCTCTGTATCTATGCTTTTTGTGATTTGGAGCCTTGTGGTTTCTCCTGTATGATGCTGTTGACAAAGTAGCTTCTTTTTTTGTAAAAAAAAAAAATTATTCGGTGTTTTAAAGTAAATTCTGGGTTATTGTCATGTAGCCCGATGTAAATAACTGCAATATATAATTAACTTTGGAGTCGTTAGTTGATTATGTACGTGATACTCATACAGTGTTGGCGGAGTTTTGATTGTATCTATGGTAGTGCATTATGCTGTTGACACTTGTTGCTGTTGGTATTACTATCAATTACTGTTATGTATTACAGGCTAGAGGCTTGAAAAAACATCTGAAGAGGCTTAATGCCCCGAAGCACTGGATGCTTGACAAACTCGGCGGTGCATTTGTAAGTTGGATGGTTTTGGCATTGCTGTTGCTTCTTGGACTCTTAAATTATCGATTTATAATTTTTTCTTTTTTGTTTGTTTAGGCTCCCAAGCCTTCATCTGGGCCTCACAAATCCAGGGAGTGTTTGCCATTGATCCTTATTCTGCGAAACCGGTTGAAGTATGCCCTCACATACCGTGAAGTCATTGCTATTTTGATGCAGCGCCATGTTTTGGTTGATGCAAAGGTTCGAACAGATAAGACTTACCCTGCAGGCTTCATGGGTATGCATGCTTCAACTTATATACTATTATATTCTTTTGTGAATTATCCATGTCCTGCTTTAAGGTCTAACTTGCAGTCCAGATCATACCTCTATTTGTGATATCAATTCAAAGATTAGTCTCCTTGATTTATGTTTTCTCGGGATAATTGTCTAATCTTGTACTTGTGCTGTCAACTACCAGATGTTGTATCAATTCCAAAAACAAATGAGAACTTCCGTCTCCTTTATGACACCAAGGGCCGTTTCTGCCTTCACTCAATCAGAGATGATGAGGCAAAGGTTAGTCCTGAAAACTTAATTTACACTAGGGTTCTACCTTAGTTCAATGAAAAGTCGCTGTGTGCACCTTTATTCTTCTCTTGAACTTTGTTATCTTGAAAATGTATTATGATGTGATATAATTAGATTAACCCTTAAGAGATGAAATCCTCGTGGAAATTGGCTTTATTAGCCTACTTTGGTGGGTTTTTGTGCAATTGTAACTGAGGAATTCAGTTGATTAATCTTATCATGTTCTATTTTTGTCTTTTTGAATTATATTTTGACGTAGAAAAGCAGGTAAATTGGGGCATTGTTGGTTGTGCATTGGTAACAGTTACCTGACTTGGGGTCTTAAACTTCTCTTGCAGTTCAAGCTCTGCAAGGTGCGATCGGTGCAATTTGGACAGAAGGGAATTCCTTACATCAACACTTATGATGGAAGAACTATCCGCTACCCAGACCCACTTATCAAGGCCAATGATACCATCAAGCTGGACCTAGAGACAAACAAGATCACTGAGTTCATTAAGTTTGATGTTGGAAATGTGGTGATGGTGACCGGAGGAAGGAACAGAGGACGTGTTGGAGTCATTAAGAACAGAGAAAAGCATAAGGGAAGCTTTGAGACCATCCACATCCAAGATTCTCTTGGTCACGAGTTTGCAACCCGTCTTGGCAATGTGTTTACCATTGGCAAGGGTACAAAGCCATGGGTGTCACTCCCGAAGGGCAAGGGTATTAAATTGTCTATCATTGAGGAAGCAAGAAAGAGACAAGCCCAAGCAACTTCCACCGCATAGTGATGATTATAACTTAAGTCCCGCAATGTTTTAGAAAGATGAAAGCTAGTTTTGCAGTTAGACATTTTTATTATTGTTTTTTCTTTTTTTTTTCTTGGATGCTTCTGGTTACGATAAAGTTCATGAGTTGTAATACCTGTTTTAAATTTTAGTTTTTGCGATGGACCCAAGGAAAATCTTTGATCTTATTGTCACTGGGTTTCTGGCTCCATATGATTGCCTTGTGTCCCTCACCATGTTAGTGTGCTAAATTGACAAGCGATGGGTAGAAACTTGTGTGCTAAGTTGACAAACAAAACAAAGCAAAACAGTTTATTCGGGGACAGTCTGTGAGGCAGACAGAGAAACAAAACAAAACAGGAACTTGATGCTTAAATTCATCAGGGACAACGGTTGCCATTGCTCATGGGAAAGAAGAGGTTTTAATCATAAATAGATGGACCCCCAATCACAAAATTTGATCATAATAAATTTACATTTAGCATCCGGCGATTTCATCCTACGAGTCACACCTTCTCAATCCAAACAAACCAGTGTATTTGAGAGGCTGATGAAATGCAGGTGGTGACCAAAAATAACTGTCTAACCTCAAAATTTCTCATCAACCTCAGTTAAATATCTCTCTGAAGTTCTTTTAAACACCAACATATTTCTAAAGTTCTAACGACAAATCTTTCATCCCATTTCACTGCCTCAAAACATAACCAATACATCTTTAAGAAGATGAAGATCTATTCCTAGATAAAGAAAATGGAAAGAATCAATGTGATGATTTTGTCATGCAGCAACAGCGTTATCGAGGAGTGTTTGATCAAAGTTTCAAACACTTACAAATCAACCAAAGTAAAAACTAAAATACTAAATTAACCCTTGTATATGTGTCTCAGGCAAGAGTTACTTCATTTTTGAAGTTAAGAATTGCTGGGATCGATTGAATAAGAATTACCATGTCCTTTGCCCGTCTTTCTCAGCTGACCTACATATTCTGACAGTTTTTTGATGGATTCCACCTAAATGTAGAAACAGATGGACTGTATCATATGCTCCAGGTAGAATTCTTTCCTGCAAATCTAACATGCTAAATAACACAATAAAAGAAAACATGAAAATGTGCTTTACCTGCTCAGTTAAGAATTCACTTGCGATAAAATCCACCAAATGCGCATCATTATTGTCAATAGCAATCTGTAAAAGTTGAATAAAAAACATAAATAAAATAGTCTGCAGTGTTAAATCATAACAGCAATAGCTCGAACATCAATAATTTATGTAGAGAACAACAGAGTGCTCATTTGGATTTTGGGTATAACAAATCCAAGTAAAATGTATTTTACTGCAACAATAAAAAGTAAGAGAACAGTAGAATTGAAAGGAGAAAGAGGGTGGTGGGAGATAGATGGGGAATGATAGGCTCTACCCTGTCTAAAGTTAGGAGTTTCCGATTGTTCAGCTTTTCTAGAGAAGCCAGCTCCATTGCTGAATCAAAAATCACAAGCATTAGCCATATGGAAGCAATAAAATGAATTGATCTTGTATGAATGTCTTGTCTAAAAGAAGTAACAGTAAAAAAAGGAACATTCAAATTCAGACGGAACTCATTAGATGCGGGCCGACTGTCTATATTATCTGACCGATGCATCTCCAATGAAATGAGAGTAAAATGAATAGTGCAAAGACGACCACAAATTCATATACAGAAATGGGAAACCAATAGGTAGAGATACAAGTGTTAGACGCAAATTAGCATACAGAGTGCATTACATGACCAAAAAATGGAGTCAAACTTACCATGTAAAGCATCAACCTTTTGAGCATGATCAAATTCAGACAAGGGCATCAGCATTGACTGGAGCTTAACTTTTACCCCTCGTTTATTCTGTAATAAACTGAAAAATAAGATAAAAATGCTGGGTATCAAAATCTAGATTAGATAGCAAATTGGAGACAGATTGATGGAGAACCATGTCACAGAAAAATCTGTGTTATCAAGTAGTGTAAGCATTTCCTGGTATTCCTAAATTTGTCAGCATGCGGCCTTTCCTCTTCACTAGAATCCTTGAAAAATCTATATGTTATCAAAATGAGTCAATGTAACCAATTTGATTAACAAATAGTAGTGGAGAGATATTGAGTTCGCAAGGTCTTACTTGGGAAGACCCTTGAGAGCAATATTGACTCTGTCAAAGTAGGCATACATGGCAAGATAAATGTGGGAAACATTGTATGCCTTGCTCATCCAAAGAATAAACATTTGGTAAGAGAAAGGTGCGGAATTTGGAAAAAATGTTTCTGACAAATTAAAAATCAGAATCTTCTTTGGCAAATGAACAGAGCAGAAGCAAATATATCATATTGAAGAGAAATAGTGGGTTCCTAGAGCCTTACACTGCCAAAAACAGCATAAAAGTTTGTAAGAACTTTGGAAAGCCATTAAATATGTAAATGTAGGCTGAACAATCCTAAAAGACAAGAATATCCAAACATGGGGCCAAAACAAATATAACTGAATCCGAAAGAGCACTTTTCAAGAAAAGAGACCGAAAGCATGTTAATCGAATGGTGTCATCATCAAGGACTCTGCGAAACTGTTTCCAAGCAGTGAAACACGAGCACAACCGATGCATGATACACCAGACCAAAAAATCACAAAAAGAATGGAATTCAACTTACCATCTGCATCAAACGGAAATAAGAATAAGAAAATATATTAGCGAAACAAACTTATGGTGCACATGCATTCGTACTGATGGATTGACCATGATTTACAGGGGGATGTAAATATACGATGATGATGTATTTATCATGTTGAATGAAGCCAAGATCAAGTATTTGTACGATCAAATCCCATTTTAAGGGAAAGTGATTTTATGTTAAACCATATATTAAGCAGAAACTTGTGAACAAATAAAGAAAAAATGTGAAACCAACTTGATCTATTCATTGATGGCTGCCTCACTCTGGTAGGTGTACTTATGACGAGCGAGTCCTGAGGGACGGTGGGAACAAGAAGAAGTCCCTACTTCACTTCTTCAAGAGGCTCAAAAACTGCATCGAATAAGGGTCTGTTATGAGCCTCATTTGAACCCAAAGCCACCAACCCAACACCTACATTTCTCTTGGAAAATCTCACAAAAGAAAAACCATTTGCATTCATTAACGAGTTAAAACCAGAATAAGTATGAGAAAAGCCGAGTCTCTCTCAACGAGACTGAAGAAGAAAACTGACCGAGACGCATTTTGTTAGCGAGATCAAATCTTTGTTAACGAGAGAGAAGCTCAAGTTGTAGAGGGAGACTTGGAAGTAAGAAGCTAAAGCAAATAAGGTGGCAAGGCGAAGGAGCAGGGAACCAGGTGCGCCAAGGGGATCTATAACCGTTAAATATATGACACGTGTAAGGTGAGATGGGTCGAAAAGAAATGAGCGCGTGACTGGCGCGTAGACGTAATTTGGTAACCAATATTACCTATTATTATTCGATTGTATCTTAATTTGCATTCTATTTTTGGTAGTCTTAATTATTTTGATTAACTAAATAATAACCTTTACTTCCTTTGATAATAAATATAATTTTTTTAATGCATATATGATTAATTTATGAAAAAATTTTAAGTAAAATAATTTTATTATATCAACATTACTTATGTGAGAAAATTATTTAATTAATAAAAATAAAAATATATATTTATTAATAGTAGGTGAAAAAATTAATAAAAAATTTTATAAAACTTTTATTATATTAATTAAATAATAATATTTTTTATTTATTATTAATATGAGATATTTTTAAATACTTTTTTTAAAATTTAGTAAAATAATACTTAAATATAAAATTTTTCAAAATTAACAGAAAGTACTCTTCAACAATAACTAAAATAGTAAAATGATTAAAATATTTTTATATATAATTTTAAATATTAATAATATTTTTCATATATTTTCCTTTAAATTTTAAAAATTAACACATATCTCTTTTGAAATTTTGAAAACAAACAAAAAGTACCCCTAAAAATTATTTTTATATTTTGATATTTAATTTGAGTTAATAAATGTACCAATTTTAATAAAATAATACTATAAATTATTTGCTCGTATTGAACTATAAATATTTAATTTAATAAAGATATATAAAACTAAATGATACAAATATATATAAATAAGTGTTATAAATTATTTACTTTTATAGAAATATTTTAACTATTATAAATATTTTTATAATTATTAAAATTAGTTAAATTAAAAATTTTTATTTTAAAAAAACAAGAATTAAAAATTTTGTATTCACAAGTAGTTGGTCTATTCAATTCTCTCTTTTTTTAAAATAAAATTTTTTAATTCAATTAATTTTAATTATTACAAAAATATTTCAGAACAATTAAAATAATTCTATACAAATAAATAATTTATAATATATATTTATATTATTTAATTTTATATATGTTTATTAAATTAAATATTTAAGTTTAATAAGAGTAAGTAATTTATAATATTATTTTTAAAAATTAACACATAATTTATGTATAATTATTAAATTAAATATTAAAATATAAAATTAATTTTTAAGAATATTTTTTGTTAATTTTTAAAATTTTAGGCGAGGTATTTGTTAGTTTTAAATCTTCAGAGAAGAGAATGTATATATAAAATATTATTAATATTTAAAATTATATATAAAAATATTTTAATTATTCTACTATTATAATTACTATTAAAAAATATTTTTTAAATTTTGTGAAACTTCATATTAAAGTATTATTTTATTAAATCTTAGAAAAAATATTTAAAAAAACTTCTTATTAATAAAAATATTAATATTTTAATATTTAAAATATTAAAATACCAACAAATTTTATTAATTTTGTGAAATTTTATATTTAAATATTATTTTATCAAATTTTAGAAAAAATATTTTAAAAATACTTCTTATTAATATATATATATATTTATTTATTTATTTATTTTATTTATTAAATAATTTCGTCACACTAAGAATAATGCTGACAATTCAAACAGCTTAAAACAAGAAAAGCAAAGCAAGTGCCCCCGCAAAGCGAGTTGACATTTATGCTTTGCACCCGAAAAAAAAATCCTTCCTTTCTTGTTCTGTAGACTCTGTAGGCAAAAACACTCTTTCAGTCACTGAAATGTCTCTAAATCTCGGCATACTCATCGTCGTCTTAACAATCCTTTCAATGGGTTCACTGGCGGGAGCTATAGGTGTGAACTGGGGCACAGCAGCTTCACACCCGCTGCCACCACCTAAGGTGGTGGAGCTCTTGAAGTCCAACTACATCACCAAAGTCAAGCTTTTCGATGCTGACCCACTTGTTCTTCAAGCGCTTTCTGGGTCTAAACTTGGCGTTACTGTTGGCATCCCCAATTATATGCTTAAAAGCTTGAACTCTTCCAAGAAAGCTGCCGAGAGTTGGGTCCATGATAATGTCACCAGATATGTTGCTTCTGGTGGCGGAAATGGAGTCAGAATTGAGTATGTCATTTTGCTTTCTTTGTTCTTATATTTGCTAACATTTGCTATTGTTGCTTAGATGCTTTTGGAAATGAGAATGTGGCTACCTTAGTATAGGGTTTCTGTTTGTGGAAGCTGTGTTCTTACTCTCAATTAATGTTAGTTTTTCAGAGCAAAGTGTGGATAGTCCGCTGCATTGGTTGGTATTTGGTTGATTGCTGGTGTTATAGAAGTTTAATTTACATTAATGCATTGTGTTCGTGTATGTTCCAAGCTTCTAGTTTAGGTTATTGCCGCAAGCACATTTGAGAGAATCGGATCATCTTGATTGCACAATTACCTTAATCAATTACTCCAGAAAGTGAAATTTGTTAATAGATTAATACGCAATTAGAAATATAATGCTCTCAATTTGACACTTATGAATAAAGGCATACCTTAGTAATTTTTGACACCGCATTGAAGATCTATTTATTCTGTTGATATTTTGGCATTCAGTTGTTGTCTCTTGGAACATTGTTGAAAACCTTGCAATTTGAAGCAGAGAAACATAAAACCCTACAAGAGAATTGCCCTTCGTAGTTAAATTTGATCATTGCAGATATTGATAATAAACTCTTTGTATATAAATATACTTTCCCATTTGGCTTTTGGAACCGCTGCTCCTGCTACAACGTAATTTTGTAGACAGCTAAACACATTGTAGAAATTGCCATTGTGTTTGCGATGGATTCCATATAAGGGTTATGGTCTTTCTTTCCTAAAAAACTGGCTACATGAACGGATGGTTTTTTCCAAAGACAGTTTCACTGGTTTGCATTCTAGGATCATGAAATTATCAGAAGATGCTAAAGGGACAGGCTTGCATTCTAGGATCATAAAAATATCAGATGTCTAAAGTGTTTTCCTGTTGGGAACTATCTGTATGTTACAAATTGATCCACAACATTTTAGCATTTAAAACTGTTGTTATTGATCTCTGTTTAGTGATGCTTGTGACGTAAGGTTTGTCTACTAGCACCGTCTTCCCAAGACATACAATTTCCCTAGTGTCTGCCACTTAGTTATAAATAGTCTTTGATTGTTTAATTTAGTTGTTATTCTTTTGAGAGTCTACGATGATTCTGTTTCTGCCTCATTTTTTTCACATTCATCTCCGTCAGAAATATCATTATATTTTTTACTGAAATCAAAGAATGGACTTAAAGAAGGGAGATTATTCTCACCAAAGCCATAAATCTTTAGAAGTAGATGTTAATCAAGGACATTTGAAGTTGAGATGTGATGGAAAGATGCCTTCCATCTTTGTTCTCATCAACTCTGCAGTTCAAAATTAGGACAAGCCAATGAATTCATTTTTATGGGAGATTTCATAGTGTAATTGAAACTAGAAATGATATCTTTTCTGTATATGATCAAGTTATGAGAGGCAAACTTAATTCTACTTTTGTTCGAGAGTGTTGCTTTAACATTCTATGGAGTGGGTTGTTCTGGTAAAAACTGATACCAACTGGACTATTTACAGGTATGTTGCTGTTGGAGATGAGCCGTTTCTTCAAAGTTTTGGCCAGCAATTCCATCCCTTTGTCCTTGGAGCAGCTATGAATGTCCAAACAGCTTTGGGCAGAGCAAACTTGGCAAGCGAAGTGAAAGTTGTGGTTCCATGCAGTTTTGATACCTTCCAGTCGGAATCTGGCTTGCCATCAAAAGGACACTTCAGGCTTGATCTCAACAAAACTATGATTGAACTCCTGACATTTCTCAGCAAGCATCACTCACCTTTCTTTGTGACCATCTCACCATTTGTTAACTTCCACCAAAACAAGAACATTTCCCTTGATTTTGCTCTCTTCAAAGAAACGGCACATGCTCATAATGATAGCCACAAAACATACAAAAACAGCTTTGACTTAAGCTATGACACGCTGGTCACTGCATTATCAACAGTTGGATTTCCTGAAATGGACATTGCCGTTGCACAAATTGGTTGGCCTACTGACGGGGCAGCCAATGCCACCTCATCTACTGCAGAGACTTTCATGAAAGGTCTGATGGACCACCTTCATAGCAAATTGGGTACTCCTCGTAGACCTCGGAATCCGCCAATTGAAACGTACATTTTTAGTCTGTTAGATGAGGACCAAAGAAGCATTGCCACTGGAAATTTTGAGAGACATTGGGGTATTTTCACCTTTGATGGCCAAGCCAAGTACCATATTAATTTTGGCCAGAATGCAAAAAAACTAGTGAATGTACAAAACATTGAGTACCTTCCTTCCAGGTGGTGTGTTGTGAATAATAACAAAGACTTGTCTAATGCAACTACAAGAGCTTTGGACGCATGTTCTGTTGCCGATTGCTCTGCACTCTCTCCAGGTGGATCCTGTTACAATATCAGTTGGCCCAGAAACATATCATATGCATTTAATAGCTACTACCAGCAGCATGATCAAAGACCTGAAAGCTGTGATTTTGGCGGATTAGGTTTGATAACCACTGTCGATCCATCATCGGATAATTGCAGATTTTCTATTGAACTTCGCACTTCTCGTGCTGCTTCTCTTCAAGGGGCCTATAGTTTCCAGTGGATGGTAATGCTGACTGTCAATTTTTTCATTTGTTTACTCAGTTTTACATAGTACAGGTATCTGGACTGCAACCTATTCTGCTGCTCTTTGGTCTGTTGTCCATGTTTGTTGTACTAGGTTTAATTTTGTTTGAAAGCTTTTTCCCTTTTGGATTTTAAGCTGGAAAAAGCTGGAGGAAATGATTAAGAAAATCCATTTTTGTAAGTTGCTAGATGAGATCTCTGTCATACTTTCTAGTAAGAAAGTGAAGATAGAATTTGATTGAAAGTTTTAAGCCGGAAGATATCATCGTTTAAGCAAAGATTAACATAACATCAAGTGATTTAAATTTTAGCATGTAATACAGAAATGTCACCGGTAGAACCCTGGTATGTTGCAGATGCAGCTGTATGTGAAGCAATTCTGTTGGAGTTTTTATTAGACATTATTGCAGATTGGGTACATATTTGGTATGTTGGTTAACAAATGATACCCTAATCAAATAAGGGTAAAAAGGTCTTTTGATCTACGCTCTAAAAGACTAAAACAGGTAATAACAACCTTTAGATCCATACACGTGGTTCTTTTGACACTGATACAATGCAATCAGCCGCTGCACGCTGGTCAAATTACTTAACCACGGGCCCACCGGCTACATCGTAGGAAGATCGAACGGTTAAATTAGAGCAGTGTGCGCAACATCAGTTCATCCCACGCGCTACAATAATATTACATGTTTGGCAAGTCCATTTCTGGTCGGTACATTAAATTAAATAATATCTTCCGGTTCCAGTCGGCCCAGGAATATATATATAACCATGCTCCACGCGTACTAATACATAATTTCCCAGTCCTTTGTCTCGCTGATCTTTTGACAAGCGCTTAGCTAAACCCTAGATCGATATGTCTGGGATGTACGGACAAGAAGGCGGCGATCCTACCTATGGCGGCGGCTATGGAGGTGGAGGTGGTGGTTATGGAGGAGATGGCGGTTATGGTGGAGGTGGCGGTCGTGGTGGAGGATATGGTGGCGGACGAGGCGCTGGTGGAAGAGGAGGTGTTGGGGGTTACAGTGGTTATTCACAAAATCGAGGTACTTTTATTGTCTGGAATTTTAAATTTTGATTTAAATCGCGTGCTTTGAAGTGGCAAGATTTTGGTTATTGAGCTTGTTTTTTTAAAAATTTGTTTCGTTGTTCAAAGGAGGAGATCGTGGCGGAAGAGGTGGCGGTGGCCGCGGAGGCGGCCGCGGTGGAAGCGGTAGAGACGGTGATTGGAAGTGCCCTAACCCTAGGTGATTCCTCTCTCTCCACATTTGATATGCTATTTTATAGTGTCTCTTTTATGTATGTTTTTTCAGGATTGCTAGATTTTTATAAATCGCAAAGTTGAATTGTTTTCTTCGAAGTAGTTTTTGTCTCTATCTAGAAGTAATTTTTTATTATTTTGTTAAGAATAAAATTGAAATGTTTGTATATAGTTTGGAGCAAATGGCATTGATCTTTGTGGGTAGCTTTTAATTTATTAACCTTCTTAAAATTTGAACCGGCAGCTTGCCAAAAAATAAGGCTGTAATAGTACTTATTTTGGCTTTGTCATCTTGAAAACAACCGATTCAACTTAAGTCCAACTTATTTATAATAGGAACCAGTAGTCTTATTTTCACTTTATAATGAATGAATTTCGATCGGTGAAATTCTAAATGTTTATTTTAATTCAGACTTTCTGTTACGATCTGGTCTGTTGCTTGGAAAATTTGATAAAGCTTACTAGTGTTAAATGTGTAATTTCATTTTGTTGGGGTATCCTTCTTCTTTAACACAAACGTTTGCAATCGTGCAATTGAAACTCGCATATGTCTATGTAGCTGTGGGAATTTGAATTTTGCAAGAAGGGTTGAGTGTAACAAGTGTGGCGCACCCTCCCCTGCGGGTGCTGGTGATCATAACGCCAGTGGTGGTGGTGGTTCTGGTTATAATAGAGGAGGAAATGGTGGTGGATTTGGGAGTAATCATGGTGGTAGAGCTGATGGTGGCCGAGGTGGTGGTTTTGATGGGGGTCGAAGTGCCAATTATGATGTAGGTAGAGGCAATAACTATGAAGGTAGAAGTGGAGGTAATAGAGGAGGCCCGTATGGTGGGAATCAAGGAAGAGAAGATGGTCGTTATGGTCAAGTTCCACCATCATCTTATGGTGGGGCTGGTGGAAACTATCCACCACCTAACGCTTTTGGTGGAAATGCAAATTTTGAAATGGATGCAGTTCCTCCGCCTACAAGCTATACTGGTGGTCCAACATCGCACCCACCATCCTATGGTGGCCCTGGGGCTGGTTATGGTGGTGACCATTTAGCAGATGCAAGGGGTGGCAGCCAGGGTGGTCCACCTGCTGCATATGATGGTGGGTATGGTGGTGGGGGTCCTCGTCATCAGGGAGGCTGTTATGGTAGTGCTCCTGCTGATTCCTCAGCTAAGATCAAGCAGTGCGATGGGAATTGCGATAGTACTTGTGACAACTCAAGAGTATACATATCAAATTTGCCGCCAGATGTGACAATTGATGAATTGAGAGAACTTTTTGGAGGCATTGGAACAGTAATATGCAAATCCTTTCTTTTGAATCTAAAGTGTTTTGTGATTATGTTTATTTCATTTCACAGCTGGGAATATTTAGGATGCATATACTTTTTGTAGGGATATTCATCTATTAATTTACTTTCTGGCAGAATATTTTTTTTATCACTTATGCTACCTGTTCCTAGTTTTTGAAATTTTATGGTTGTACTGATGATAATCAGGTGTACTTCATTTTTAGAATCATTCAATCATTGTTTATTGAGGGAGCTGGTGGTGATGTAGATTAATTGTTTCTCATGACATCATTTTGGCTGTAACTCATTTTAACGGTGTTCTAAACAACCGTCTGAATGAACCTCTTCTTCCTATGTATGAAGGATGTGGAAGTTTGTTTCTTTGGTCGATTGTTTTAACCGTCATATGTATCCAAGAGGATAAATTTTCTGAATGAGATTTCCATTTTTTAGTTCTTTTTGATTGCAGGTACTTTTTTTAAAAAATAATTACATATAATATGTTTATTTATTTTCATAGTTTTCTGATGGTATTTTTCTAAATGGGATGCCAATGTTGCCCTTTGTTATTTTTCTTCAGGTTGGAAGAATCAAGCAGAAGCGGGGCTATAAAGATCAGTGGCCATGGAACATAAAAATATACACGGATGAGAAGGGAAACAACAAAGGTGATGCAGTTTTGTCTTATGAAGACCCGGCTGCTGCACATGCAGCTGGGGGTTTCTTTCAAGGTAAATTCCCTAAACTTCTTTTATTCATTTTTGTATTCTCTTATCAAATTCTCAACTGAAGTTTTCTAATTCTTTTTTCAGATCATGAAATAAGAGGCTACAAAATCAGTGTTGTGATGGCAGAGAAGACTGCACTAAGAACGTAGGTTCATGGGTATCTTCTTAATTAGTTTCTTTACATTTTGAATGGTTGATGTTGAGAAGTCGTTGTTGTACTGAATTATTCTATTTTATGTTTGTAAAGCTTGTCATCTGCATTTGAAAATTTGGTTGTGTTTTAATGACATATCTGTTCTTGTTGTCTTTATTTATTTATTTATTTTGGGGGGGGAGGGGAGGTGGAGCAGGTGTTGGGGGAATCATATTTCATTTTATGTTATAAATGCCCTCATAGCTATTGTAGGTATTTGGCTGCTTATCTGCATATTTGTTTTTCTTGGTTCCAATATATTAGTAAAATAATTTCAATATGTTAATTCTTAACCTGGCATACAGTTAATTCCTTCATTCTCTGTTTGATGGTTAAAAAAAAAAAAAATGGTTGTTTGATATTAGCATTACAGTATTTTGTAGTTTGTGATACTTGCATAACTTTTCTCATGTACATGGGTCATAGGAGCCGTATCAACCATCAAAATGATAAACTTGCTTCTTATGAGACCATAAATAGTTTGGAAAGGACTTGCAACTAGTGATGGTGTCCAATCTTGCCTGGTGCTGATGAAGTTAAAATTTGGAATCCAATCTCTTTAGTATTTGCTTGGACAGAACTTAAGCATAAAGCAAGATTTTGCTCTTGTCAATTTATATTGTTTTGCCATTTGTTTTTAGTTTTGGTGCATGTGTGCACGTGTGCAAGCCCTTGTTCTGAGATTGTAGTTGTGATGGCCGATTTTTGGAAGTTTTTTAGTTTTGGTCTACTTCAATAACTGGTATTTTTTTTCCATCTCTTAATCTGGGAGTACATTATTGGCTAAATGTATTTGCAGCAGTGGTGGTGGCAGCAGCAGCAGCGGTAGAGGTGGCTATGGTAATGGTGGAGACAGGCGCAGGAATAATTACAGGGATGGAGGCTCTGGGCCGGACAGACATCAGCATGGTGGAAATCGCTCACGTCCATACTAAGAGAATTTCAACTCTTGAGCATTTTTTGTACTAGAAGTTATGGTCTGTGGGTTTTTAGTTTGTTCCAGTCACGGGGTTATGTTGAACTGGAGACTAAAGAGGTAGGTTGTTCACTGATTCAGAACAATACGCCTTTTCACCTCATTTATCTACCTCAACTTGGGGGGTGGGGAGGGGGTGTGAGGTTTCTTTTCTAGGCGTGGGATTGATTTAGCTGTGAATGTTTTTATAGAGGCAAGTGGATAACCAAATTGCTTGCTGCTAAGGTAGATTGATATTTTCAGGTGAGTGCTGCTCTTTCAAAATACTTGTTTGCAAATTAATTCCACGGCCTCATGCATATGTTGATTTTGCTTGCATGTCAGCTACATAATCCTTGGCATTGATCTGAGTTTTATGAATGTTATGTACATTGGGAGCATGCATGTTTTGATCAGTTCTAGAGCTTGTCACCAACCTGCTGTACTTCTGATCATTCTGCCTATTGTTCATATTTTTTTCTCGCTCTCCACCTTAATTTGAGTCCAGTTGTTTCTGTTCCGGACCTGGTGAGTCAGTTGGACCAAGAACTGTGCTTTTAATGAGCAACAACATTTTGGCAATTCATTTTAAATTACCAGTAACGTAGCTGATTTCATGTTACTTATTTATTATCTTACTTTTGTATTTTTCGTCAATCACATGATAATATGGTGATAGCACTCACTTTATGGATCTACAGCCTTGATATCTTATACTAGTTGTAGGGCTGCTAAAGGTCTGAGAACATTACCGGGAGTTGTAATTAATTTGCAGTGTGAATGACTGAATTTTGTGAACAGAAATATTTGTAACCACCGGGTGCTTAATTCTTTTAATGCAATAAGCTGGTAATACGTATATTAAGGATCGTCCCATGTGCTTGCTGGCGATTATGGTTGGCCTATTGTTGTTCAATCCTTGCGTGGTCTACATTAGAGATGATGATAATGCGACTCCGGAAGATCTACGTTACTGTTTGTATAACATCTATTGAAATATTAAGGAGGATATAAGTGGAATTGTCAACCTGTTACCGTTCTGCTCGCTGCAACGGGAGGATCTAGGCCTGACTGAGAACGTTAAACTTTTCTATGTACTTAATTTTGCAATTCTCGTCAATTATATTTTATTTTCTGATTTGATGCTAACTTTTCTATGTACTCCTTGCTTCTGAATATGTAATGTTTATAGCAACGTCAGGAAAGTAACTGACTATGGTGACGTATTTAGAATTTTCTCCCTTTACGTGCAAATCATTCTAAAACAATGGTGCAAATCATTCTAAAACAATGGTTAAAAGATATTTGTGTGGGTAGAGACGATACCGTCCAAAAATTTGCTCGCTCTATCATTAACCTCCAGAGAAGCATAAGTCCCCGGTCAGGTTGATGCATGCAAACAGATCACGCTGTAAAGAAGGGTGTACTCTCTCTACGTGAATTTACGACAGAGCGAAAACCCAGTTTTCCACGGTATTTGCAAGGTGTAATTCATTTGAAACAAGTTTCACTATTGCCTCCTCTTGTAAACGTTATCCAGGCATTTCAGGTCTATGCGGTCAAGCAGCCGATGCCTATTGATGACCATAATCAGCTCCACCTTGAACCTGAAATTTTGAGTATCCAATATGAGGTATTGTGGACGGTGAGCTCTTGGGGTCACCGAGTATTGGGTCTCTTTGTGAAATTCTTGTTAAAAGTTTCTGAATGTGGTCTAGAGGTACAGACACTTAATAGAGAAGTACGAAGCAGCCAAATGATTTGCCATCTATTCTGTTATTAACCAACTCCAAAATACTAATAAAAATGAAAGACGCAATTGGTCATAACCTAAAAACATGAAGAAAGTACGATGGAAATATACATGCTGTGGGAAGATTAAAAAAATGCAGATACAACAAGAGTCCTGCAAGGTCCAGGTTCATAGCTATCTGAAATATTTTGCCTGACAGTATTCGGGAGATTTTTTTTATTTAATAACATGGAAGATAAATTAAAACATCACACCAACTGATCTCTTTTTTATATCCGGTTGGTCTGTGTTTCAAATGGTCCATATAGGGATCATAAAACCAACTTTAGAGTAAAATAAAGCTGTTGATCTTTATTCCTACTATACTCAATGCATTGTGCCACTGATCGTAAACTATTTTCAAACTAGAAGAAGATTTAACCAATGTCTGTATGTACCATCAATGAGAAGAAAACTATCGGTATTATTATTGATGCTAGAAGAATATGTGACACACTTCAATTAAATTAATCTAACTATTTGTATTATCAATGAGGGAAAAACTAAATCCTCATTGATTGGGGTTCTAGAACTCAAATGCACGTGTCAGTGCACATACCTGATGCATACTGTAGGGATCACTGTATAGACTGGCCCCATATCCTGAATCAGGATTGCCATAGCTTGCAGCATATCCAGGACCTGAACATAAGAACGTCAAGTTGAGGCAATGAATTTTTTGAATTCTTAGTTCTTTACTAGTCGTACTCAAATGACCATAGGTTGAGAAATAAGAACAAGGAAAATTTACTGGGATTTGCTGCTGTAGCTGTCCTTGCTCTCTTCTCTGCATTGGCTAGTTCTGCACGTAGTCTTTTAATTTGCTGAGCCACAGATATCATATTCTTCTCCATAATCTCCCTCTGCTCTAGGTTACTTGCACGATTCTTTTTCTCACATTCAATAGCAGCCCTATTCACATGCAAACAGTACAATGCTTAAGAATCCTTAAGAGAAAAGCATGTTAGAGGAATCAATACATCGTTAGTTTGTTACCATTCTTCTCCTGTAAGGTAATCTCTCATCGTCCAACCTTCAAATACTTGTCCATAACAATTTGATGAACATCCACAAATATATACAACTTAATAAGAGGATAATGGTCAAACTAACTTATAAAGCTGCTACTTTATGCTCTCACTCTTCCTTCTGCCCTATCAACCAAACAAATAGAACATCTGCTTCCCTTATCTCTTGATCCCTAGCCCTCTACCCCTCCAATTCCTTCTCTTTTCCTTCCCTCAGACCAAGCACAATGCAAAAAGGTATAACTAAAAGCTCCTGGATATTAACCTATATCATGCATATATAGAACAAAGAACTTATATATAAGAGTAAATAAGTGCTAACTGTTCACATTCAACAAGTAAATTCCAAAATTTCCCATTTCGAGTTGATAATTATTTAAGCATACAGAAAAGAAAACTTTACAATCCAAGTAACCAAACTTGAATTGATTTTTACTTTAAGAAATATATCAAATACCTTCCTCGTTGAATTTCTCGACGTTCGGTATCGATCTCCGCCTTAATCGTCGCCACATCATTCGACTCCGCCCTCGCTTTCGCCAAATCACCATTGATCTCGTCCAACTCCTTCGCCATCTCCTGCTTGATTACGCTGAGCTTCTCGACATCAGCCCGTACCCTATCAAGCTCCGCATGCATCGCGTCAATCACACGCACCTCAGCGTCCAATTTCAACGACTTCTCATAAACCTCGCGCACTTCAGCGTCTCTCTCGGCTTTTACACTGGCGGCGGTAGAGGATAAGTAGCGAAGCTCTTGTTGCGCGAGGGAGAGCTCTTGTTTGAGCGCCACGTGTGTGGCAGCCAGCCGTTGGTTGTCCATGAGGAGAGACTGAATCTCGCTCTGCTGAATGGCGATGCGGTCTTCAAGGTGGTGGAGAGAAGGAAGATGATGAGATGGAAGCGCACGATCGGATTGTGGTTGTTCCCGGAGAATTCGCCGTCCGGCCATTGGAAGATATGTCTCCGTTGTTATCAGCTTTTACTCTCTGACTCTGTTTCGTTCCCTTTTCTTGTGCACTTGTGCATTTTTCTGGTTGGGAGATCGAGAGCAGCGAACCTATAGAAAGAGCGACATGTCACTCTCAACGTAAACTATTTGCCGTTTATGATGTTTTGATATAGATGACATGTCATCTATCAGGAATTCGCAACGACAATTCGTTTATCGGTATAGATTTTGTGTGACTTGTCGTATTTTTGAGATTTCCTGCATGAACGACATGTAGATGACATGTCATCTGCATCATGTAAACGTCAGGCGCGAACATACCTGCCAATTCCCTCGCTGAAATGTGTAATATTTGATTAAATAGCCCAAAATAAATATAACTGCAACAACACTCAAGTGAGGTCGAAGAAAACAAGTTTCGCGCCTAAATCGCTTCAAAATGTCAAACCCGGAGTTTGATAAGCGAATCTCTCTCTTTCGTTCTCAGATCAATCATAGAAGGTTCACATATTAGTTTATTTCCAGAATAGACGATATATCATCTGATTTCGTTACCAAACTTGTATTTTTCTTTTTCGCAGATTTGACGATGAAACTATTCGGATTCTCGAATCGGTGATCGTGTCGAAAGATGTGAAATCTTTAATTGAAGTGCGATCAAGTTTGGGAGAGTTCTTGAGATTTGAATCGGTATCGGTTATTCGCGAACTTGCAGATAGAACTGTCGAGAAGAAGCTCTTGATCCTTGAATTCTTCGTTCGTGCTTTCGCTCTCATAGGCGACATCGAGGTACAAGTCCTTTATTAGCTTCTTTGTTTTCGTTATTTTTACATATATTATTGCAATGACATTTATGCTAATCAATAAGGCTGACTGTTTCTGAATCAGTATCACTTTTTTCTTTTTCTTTTTTTGCGCACTTGTTGTTTGTAGAGCTGTTTGGCTTTGAGATACGAGGCCTTGCTTCTGCGGGATTTCAAGTCTTCAAGTTGCAAATGGCTACAAGTTTCACACATGGAGTGGCTAAACTTTGCCGAGCAATCACTTGAGAATGGTT
The DNA here is from genome assembly GCA_032401905.1 of Swietenia macrophylla. Taxonomy (NCBI): domain Eukaryota; kingdom Viridiplantae; phylum Streptophyta; class Magnoliopsida; order Sapindales; family Meliaceae; genus Swietenia; species Swietenia macrophylla. The sequence goes on along the minus strand of CP135566.1, from coordinate 3,527,812 downwards.
TTTATGCTATTGCTGGAAAGGTAAAATCTTTCAATTTTGTGCTAGCTGCTAATACTGGTCAACGACAATACTTTTTGCATCTGGAGTCACCAATTTCATCATATTGCTGAAAATTTTTAGAGTTATAGTCCTATTGGTTCTTCAGATTCAGTTTTAGGATTTTAAAAAGTGGAGCAACTTCGCCGTTAAACCAGATGTCCAAATATATATAGCAAGTCTTAGAGAAGACATGAAAGTTAAACAAATCAGAAAGAAGTGTTCTTTGCCAGATTTAGTTGTTATTGAAATCTTAATCAAGCGTTTTCAGGAATAACAAAATTTTTTAGTTGGTTTCATTATGATTTTCTGATTTCTTTTTTTGTTGCTAACTTTGTCCTTTCTTTTACAGTGGAATGGATTTTTTTGTTTCTTTTGAATGATATCAATTTTTAACTCTCTACATATGATATCAATTATTAAATTCATTCCCTATCAAACCCTCCCTGAACTGGGCTTTAAGTTCATCTCCAGTGCATTGTCTTCTCTTGGTATACAGATTACAGAGTGTTTGATCATGTGGCGGTGTGGCGGTTTGATGATGCCATATTTTGCCTTAATTTCTATGTGACCTATTTGACCTGGATTTTCAATTTGTAGCTCAAATATAAAATGTGCCTGAATTTTTGCTTTTCGCAAGTTTCATGTTCCAGTCAGAAACCTTCTGTTTCATTTCACTTGTAGGCTTGTGAAAATGCACAATCATCCCTACAAACAAATAATGTTGCAGATTCAAAAACAGAGGAAATCTTCGAGAACTTGCAAGTGTTGGAGAAAATAAAGATTCTCAAAGATTCTGCGGTGACAATGGCACGTTCACGTTCTGGTATGTTTTATAATATGTGTTAACTCGTTAAAATTCATGTCATATTTCATATGTGCATATGGCTTAAGAATGCAATTAACTCTTTTATTTTGTCATTAGAGATTCCAAACAACAGCACGTTTGATAAATTTGATGGTTAGTTGTGTGTGTGTCTCTGATCTTTAAGTCTAGTACTTCATGCAATTGGGCATCTCCCTTTCTTTCTGTTACCTTAATTTTTTTTTTCCGTCAGTATCTAATCACATTTCACTAGTATAAATTGAAGGTGATAGCTTGTTAGATCAAAGAAGTAGTCTTGCAGCCATTGTGCAATAAGTTAATGAGTGAAATGTTGGAATTTAATATGAATTACCCTGGATATCAGTGCATCATATTCGTGAAGTTTTACCGGCATCGGCAGTGCGCTTATGATTATCTGTTCTCTTAACGGCTAATCTTTGGTGATCACGATCCTTATGAACTCTTTTATGCTGTCATTGAATCATTGTAAAATTTGTTTATTATCATCTCAGTTCAGGCGCAGACAGCAGAGTACTTGAAAAAGAAAAGAATTGAGAAGAGCAAAGTACATTCTTCGCATCGCAAGGAAGTGAAATGCCCGGCAAGCACTATGTTTAGAAATGGAATTAAAAGGCGAAACATTAGAAAGTTGCATGAACTTCAAGGCTTCCAGCAGATTACCAGTTGCTCATACTCTATTCAATTTTGAGGTCATTGGCGAATTATGTTACGCTCATGATGTCTATTTCACAAACTTACATGACTAGATTTATCCTGAAGAAAGTAAAGGCTTCTATACTAGATAAACATTGCAGGTCATCATTCTTTACACAAAGCTATGCTATGTTCATGATTATCCACTCTTGTTAAGTTCTCTAAATAGGCTTCGTGACTGTCCTTTGAGGGCATTATTAAGGTTTTCCGGGCGGGGATGAAAAATGAAACGGAACCCTAGTTATTTTATTAAAATTTAAAGAAATTGGAGGAATGAATGCCAACGACGCTAGTGATTCCTTCATTGACGAGAAATTCGAATGAACATATCAGGAAAGACGTTTATCTATTTGGAATGGGCTTCCATTAATGGTGTATCTTCCCCATTACATGCCGAACGGCCAAAGCCTTCCCTCTAAGTTGCAGCAAAAGAGGTAAGTATATCTCAGCAGTCACAATAGTACTGGATGACATAAATTTAGTGTGTTATCTATACATTTATGATGCATAATGACATAACAAAATCGATCTCGTTTAAATTTTCTCTTGATCATGTAACTTATTAGCTCGGTCCTGCCCTATAATCACGTATATATTGGTTTGCGTTGGAAATCCAAGATGAATCTGTTGAAGCAATTTAATTTTCAGGTAATTTAGCACTTAAGCCCCCCACTTGGGTGGGTTTAGCACTGTCAAACACTGGATCGGATTCTAAGTTGTAGTCTCCACCGCTAGATAAACAGATTTTCAAAACCAACCTTGCGGATTTCAATGATCGAATCTTCCATTTCACTAAAGCTCATTTAATTTTGGCATCGAAGCTCGCATGTCTTATTTTTCTCTAACATTGTGAAAGATGTCTGTTTTTCCTCTATTTTATTATTCTCAGCATCTACTGCGTAGGTGCTTAGGGGTTTGAATCTTGCAAGTTAAAACTGTAATTACGCGTTTTTTGAGGTTGTGCATTGAAACAAATTCAACAGATGGCAACATATTTTAATATTTGCAGAGACTCAGAGAACTGAGATGAGAATCAACAAAAGAAAACACAGACATATACTTGGGTTTTAAGACAAAATAGAAATAAGTATAAATATTATGCATGACATGACAACTAGGGAAACAGAGCTGTTCTCCTCGGAATAGAAGATTAGAAGCTTGGAATCATGTGGAGGGCATTAAATGCAAGAGCGAGATTGGGTCTTAGGGTTCTACAACTCTCTCTCTTTCTCTGCTATAATTTTTAGTTTCAATCTCTCTCGAAATGGGTTTTCTTTTAATAAATCCTTGAACCCTAACCTCATGTCGGATCTCATTAACTGGTTCACATTCATTACTTGCTTTGCTTCTTCATTAACTGTACGTGCTTAATCATTTATTTTACTGTTATATCATTGCTATTTATTCTATGCGGATGGGATCGAACAATTACAGCACTCGATCCATCCATCATCCATCGATGTCATATGGGTTATGCATGGATGTGTAGTTTAGACTATACAGTGTTGCCATTTCTTCACAAACCGATTTTCCACACCCATGACAAGTATGAATGCTATGTAATAGAGAGAAATGTCAATGCATCACTAGGCATGGATGGATACTCAATAGCCTATATTATATAATTAAACCAAATGTGGGCATTGTAAGTTGTTTTTCCTTTTCGGTGGACCTCACCGCATCTCATCTTTAATTTCTAGTTGATCACATATGGTATCGTGAAGCATCGAAGTTGGTATATATAGTTTAATTCAGATGCTCTTTGCAGCATCTGATTGTTCATCGACTATGACTGTCATTAATGGAACATTGATCAACGTTAAACATTAATTGCGGTTCCTAATTTTTTTTTTTATGTTGTTGGGTTGATCAAACAGAGAGAGAAATGTGTGTTGTGTTTGTATTTGTGTTTGTTTCCATGTGAATGTTCACCAACAAACATTCACGTCGAGCCCATTTCTCATGGGAGTCTCGGTCTCGGCCCCGGCTGGCTAGTTTCAAATTTCACATCGTTTCCCACTGTGGTTTAGTAAGAACCCAAATCATGTTTATTAATGCTGATTAATTACATAATTATGTGATTAATGAGTTTGATGTCTTAACTTAAATAGAAATGTAAAGAGTCAAACAAGAACGTGGAAACTACACAAAGTGCATGGATGCCAACTATCACGCGCCTAGGCGGTGGTCAACTCTCGCCACTTATTTTTTCATAACTCCATACCATAGGTTTCTATTTTTACTATGCGAACTGACTTTATTGCCCCTGCATTCTTTGCAAAAACTCTCTGACAGAATAGGATAAAATTGGTAGAATGGTATTTAAACTGATTGTGCAGCGACCGATTCTTGCACATACGGTAATATTTTAGTCTATATCCACCAATATAATTATTAATTGTTTAAGTATAATTATGTTATTAATTAATTTAATCAAACATGCATGTGGGTCCATTCCACACAGGAATAGCACCTCCTCGACCATTATAAATACCCATTGGAAGCTCATTCTCTTCAACACTAAGCTTGTTTGTTTTTCGTAGTATTTGCATCGTCAATAATAAAGAGATATCTTTGTTTGGAATACTGCTCTTAGAACGAAGGAAGAAACATGGGGGGTTCTTCACCATGCGCGTCCTGCAAATTGTTGAGGCGCCGCTGCGCCAAGGACTGCATCTTTGCCCCTTACTTCCCATCTGATGACCCTCAAAAGTTTGCCATGGTTCACAAGGTGTTCGGTGCTAGCAACGTTAGCAAAATGTTGCAGGTTTGTGTTTTCCTGCATTTGTTAAATTTTTAAGCATGCGTTCTCTTTTTTGGTATTATGTATAAATGAATACTCGGTTAACAAATATATACACAAGTATTCAAATATAGAAGATAAGGAAAACTCTTGAATCTGCTCAGTTTTGGAAGGTGATTCATTCTTGATTTGGTAGTTTATTTCTTGGTCAAATGATGAGATCTTCGGTGTTAATCTCACAGGAACTTCCGATTCATCAGAGAGCTGACGCAGTGAGCAGTTTGGTTTATGAAGCAAACGCTAGAGTGAGAGACCCGGTTTATGGGTGCGTTGGGGCAATATCGTATCTGCAAAACCAAGTATCGCAGTTGCAAATGCAGCTAGCAGTGGCTCAAGCAGAGATACTTGGCATTCAGGTGCAGCAAGAGCCTGCCTTACCAACGCAGATAGACCAAGATGACAAGTCTCTTCTTCTATCCTGTAATAACTTCAATAATATCAATCCCCAGTACCTTGGCTTTGCTTCTTCTAGCAGCAATACAATCCAAGATCCTCTCAAAAGAGAGTCTCTTTGGACTTAAAAGCTGCCACTCTGTTTCTTTTTTTAAATGAAGTGTAGAACTGCTACAACTTCTCTTTTGCTTCTGTTGGTTAATATATGTGTGGTTTTGTTTTTGTGGAGAGATGTTGAGGGAGATGGTGGCTTAGTTCGTTCGTAGCAAAATTAGACAATATTATAACTTGAACATGGGACATAAGAAAAGAGGAGGATTCAATTTTAAGAAAGTCAACATTGCATGTGAGAGATTGAGTAAATTAGGGTTAACAAGGCTTCTTATTTCTTATTAAGACGCAAGCTTTTAAGACTAGTAATTACCCCATTCACCATCTCTCTATTACAAATATAACCCACTATTTGACTGCCCTTTTTCTAATGGTATGCACGATCTTCTTTCTCATTCTAAACTTGGTACCCTAGTTCTAGCAGATTTGATATAAAAAACAGATGAAATTGAAGGGAACTGTAGCCGACACGTTTTGGCAATCATATTTGCTTTGCAATTCCATGCCGAGACTGCAGTGTGTGTTGCAATTAACAAACATGGTTCAAAGTAGTACTGGCTGGCACCAACCCTTTCTAAGCTATTACAGCCGGCTTCAAGAATATATTTTCCTTGGCGTAAGCGTGCACGTGAGAGGCTATCCTCTTCTACAGTAAATTAAGAAGTGGTCTGTTCATGGAAGAATCTTAAAGCCAGCCATACACATTTAATACCAGAAATATAATTATTCACAACCATCGTCACAGATAGAGTATTCTAATATCAGTTTTTCAAGCTCAACACATGAAAACAAAACCCTGACTTTCTGCACAAGCATTTTTCTTAGCCTTACTTTATTCTATTCAGAGGTTGAATCTGAACCGTCCTCTTTGAAATGGGACCAGTTAAGGTATACCATTTGAAAAGACAAATGTTCACATTCCTTTGTTCCAAACTTTGACAATTCTAACTAATGTTTTCTTGACTTGCCATTTTCACAGCAGTTTGTTACCACCTCTTCGTAGCTTCTTAACTTTGAATCATAAGGTGACCTAAAGCTTAACGTTTGATGACATCACGATTGATTGTCACGTGTCATGATAAAGTGGAAAAGTGTTTTATAACTCCAGAATTATTTCCTTGCTTGTTCCTCTCCCAAATCGCGTACAAATTATTTCCCAAATTTGATTAGAAACACTGAAGATACGGCAGAAGGCCAGAAACACAGGGAAAAAGTTGACTACTCATCGCTCTGAAATGGATGCATCAAAGGCTCAGAAGAGCTAGTACATACATGTTGATCTGACTCACTGGCTGACTGGCCCTGAGATTAATTGACCGATATCTGTCTGTCTGATGAATTATTGATCTAATATGCTGATGTGTGAATCTGTGGTGAGATCACCTACAATTTGTCAATGAATTACAGCTTCTTTCTTCTTATGATCATCAAGTTCCTCTTCTTGTTTAAATTGGTCCCTTAAATTTACACAGGGAGCAAAAAGGTCATTGGGTTTGGTATGACCCCGTTGCCTCATTCCAAGCTGGAGTCGAGTAGCCAATCACAGGAGAATTGGGCTTCAACTCAGCCAATATAGAGAGAGGATAAGGTGCCACGTGGAATAATAAATCAATACTGAAAACGAAAAATAGGGAAGAGAACATAAGAAAATATCCATTGCACCTGTCTACTTCATACTTTGATTTGAACTTCCATGCATACATACATACAAGGTACATGTATCTGAAACTTAACATAGTAAAGAGAGTAAGAGAGATAGAAGGTGCAAGGAGATAAGAAGATGGGGTACAATTCATTAATCTTAAGAAGCTCGAAGAAGGAAGAACGACAAATGCCAAACGGCACTGACACTAGTACTGATGAATTCGTCGACATCAAAGAACCATATGGCGCCGAGAAAGACATGGATATTATGGATGATTTGGAAGGCATTTGGAGTTTTGAAAATGAAGAAAAGTTACTGAGAGATACCACGCACAATCAACTTAGTTGGGACTTGATGAATTGGGAAGGATTTCCCAGTGGAGAAGATCTGGAAGAGGAAGAGCAGCAGATTGATCAGAACACAAGAAATTTTCTCGCAGAAGAAATTCAGTATCACGACAAGGTTGTCAAGAAGGAAAATCTTGGCTTTTGGGATGATGATGAGAAGAGGGTGGGTATCTTTGAACTTGAACTTGAATTATCAAGAGGTGTTAGATGCATGGTCCGATCGTGGTCCGCTCCGGGCTGATGATTATTCCCTTTCAATGGCAACCAATGGCTATTATGTTAGTAATCCCTGTCATTTCACAGTTTTTTCTGCTATTATATTATGATGTTCATATATTTTTGTTGGTTTTGATGTATAATAATGATAGGAATTATAAATTCATTTCCATGGATGGGTGAGGTTCCTGCGATGGATGAAGACAGAGCAAGAAGAGCAGCAAGTGTTCTTAGATACAAGGAGAAACATCAACCTAGACTCTTCTCCAAGAAGATAACGTATCAAGTTCGCAAACTCAATGCAAATGAAAGACCAAGACTTAAGGCAATAATTTGCTAATAAATTTTGTCCCTTATCTTTGCAATTTCCGTCTCACATTTGTAATTTGGATTTAAATTAATAAAGTATACTACATAACATTTGGTTTGCAGGGTCGATTTGGGTTTCCTGCGAGACCATCAAATTACAAACGAAATAAGCTTAGAAATATATGGAAAATATCTCACTCCGTTGGACATTTTTGTTCTCCTATATATGCTTCTTGTGTTATCTCATTGAAGAGCATCTCCAACTCCCAAATTTATGTATGAAATATCTTACCCCATTCAGACTTTTTCTGTGAACTTCTCATGGAACTTTTGTGTCGTGCATCTGAGGTCCATTATGCATGATTGACCCTGATATACGTATCCAAAGGCATGGTCTACTTTTGCCATTTTGTGATAATATCAAATACGTTGATCGAAAAAGGTCAAACATACCATGGAAGTTTACCAGAAATGGTTGCTGCATATCATTTGCAGACCGATGGATGCATATTATAGCCCATCCATGAAAGACTGAGAAATGTCTGAGACAGTGATAATGGGCTAAACAATTGTGCGTCCTGAAATACGGGCGAGACTCTCAATTTTCTGCCCGTTGATCGTCTTTGGCCCACTCCCCTGTGAAGAATATAGAAACGGGACAAAGGCATGATGCCAAACTATTGCCACGCTATCCAACAATGACTTATTTGCTGTCTCCAGGTTATATCAAATAGCAAGTGCCTTTGTTGAAAAAGCAGTACTATTGCTGCTACTTTCTAATTTACACTGCGGATGGGCTAGGCTTCCACGTGAATCTGTCTGCAATGACATCCTGACTTGTCCGAGCTTAGCTTTGTTGCCACATAAAATCAATGTCAAGTACGGTGGATTGCACGTGGCCTTTTGGGTTTGCACCATCAAATTTAATTTGAAATTGAGTTCATTAATTTATAAGGCACGACAGGCAAGACCCCTGATCTCAGTAGGACGACGACGACAATACTTTGTCAACAGTAAATGAAATACAGCCTTAAAAAAATAAAAGAAATACAGTCGTTTGGCTTTTTGAAGATCTTTCTGCAACAGAATCCAATGAAGATTTAGTTACTGCCTCCACGTGCTGGGTTCTTGCGTTGTTGAGATGTTCTTCAAATTCAAAGACGTCTTCCGGAAATCATTAGCCAACCTTCTCTTCTCTTCTCTCCTCTGTTCTCCTATAATTCTGAGTTTCTTCCCATTCGGTAGCTGACCCAGTAATAATCTCTGCATCCATCGAGTGAGAAGAACATCACCAGTATGGATCTTGCCAAAGAAAAACCTAACGGATTATGCCACGTGCTGGCCCTGCCCTATCCTGGTAGAGGCCACGTCAATCCGATGATGAATATCTGCAACCTACTGGTTTCGCGACGACCGGATATCCTCATCACCTTTGTTGTAACGGAAGAGTGGCTCGGATTCATCGGCTCCCAAAGCAAGCCTGATAACATCCGGTATGCTACGTTACCAAATGTTATACCGTCCGAGCTTGTACGTGGCAAGGATTTTCCTGGCTTTTTTGAAGCTGTTTTTACAAAGATGGAAGCTCCGTTTGAGAAGCTCTTGGATCGGATTGCGCGGCAGCAACCGGTGAGTGCTATGATTGCTGATACTTACATGGCTTGGGCTGTTGATGTAGGCAATCGGAGGAACATTCCGGTAGCTTCTTTATGGACAATGTCTGCATTTGTGTTTTCAGCTCTCCATCATATTGAGCTCCTTGAAAGAAACGGGCATTTCCCGTTTGAGCTCTCAGGTACGTACAAATACAATCGCGGCTCCCAAACTCAATTTTTGAGGTTTTACTGCAGAAATAATATCCCTGAATGCAGAACCTTGATCAATGAAAATTGCTTTATTTGCATTTCATCTTGGGTTTCCAGAACGTGGAGATGAGATTGTAGATTACATCCCAGGATTTCCTTCTATAAGGTTAGCGGATCTTCCAACAATTTTCTACGGAAGTGACAAAAAAGTTTTGCATCGAGCTCTGGAAAGTGTTTCAAAGGTGTCAAAAGCGCAGTACCTTCTCCTCTCTTCAGTATACAAGCTTGAAGCTCAAATTATTGACGCATTAAAAGCCGAATTCCATTTTCCTGTCCGCCCAATTGGACCAACCATTCCACGATTTGACATCAAGGACAATTCGTTAACAACTACTATTCCCAGCGGTCTCAATTACCTGAAATGGTTGGATTCCCAGCCTACTGGTTCAGTCTTGTATGTCTCATTGGGAAGTTTTCTGTCTGTTTCAAGTACTCAAATGGATGAAATTGTAGCTGGGGTGCGCAACAGCGGTGTTCGATATATGTGGGTGAAACGAGGGGACACTTCTCGGTTTAATGATGGCCGTGTTGATACAGGGATTGTAGTGCCTTGGTGTGATCAACTGAGAGTGTTATGCCATTCTTCCATCGGAGGTTTCTGGACACATTGTGGTTTGAATTCCACTCTTGAAGCTCTTTATGCCGGCGTTCCAATGCTTACTTTCCCAATATTTTTTGATCAAGTTCCAAACAGTAGGCAAATTGTGCAAGAGTGGAAGACTGGATGGAGAGTGAAGAAAACAGAGGCTGTCGGGGCTGAAAGTTTGGTGACAAGAGATGAAATATCAGAGCTTGTGAAAAAGTTCATGGATTTAGGGAGTGACGAGAGGAAAGAGATAAGTAAAAGAGCTGAGGGTCTGAAAACGATTTGTCAAGCAGCAGTTGCAGAAAGTGGATCATCTGTAACTAACCTGGATGCTCTTCTCAAGGACATTTCACTTGCATAGCCTAGCGCCATTCCAATTAAGCAAGCTGAACCATGTCGGGGCCAATTAAGGATCTGAAGATTTGTAGCGGTGGACATTTCTTCCTTCTCTGATAATTTAATGGAATAAAAATTTAGAGAAAATGAAACAAATGATTTTCTGTACAACATTGCATCTGGGTTCTGTTGTATTTATGCGGTTGGCGTTAATAATAATAATGTCTATTAAGTTGCCTTCTTCTATTGTGTAACCATTATTTATACATATTTTGAAATGACGCATTACAATTACCAATACTAATGGTGAAAAAGGTCTTGGAAATGACCGAAAACATCAAGTTTTCCTCTAAAACTACTAGTCTAGTGTTCCTGACTACTGTACTTCGAGGTTGGATTCCCTGCCTGTTGGCTCAATCTTTGTATCTTTCATTGGGAAGTTTTCTATCTGTTTCCCGTGCCCAAATGGATGAAAGGTTGCGTGGGTACCCAACAGTGGAGAAATCTTGATGCTTTCCTTGAAGACATCTCATATTGTTGCCTTTGGTACCCACATATTCTGATGATTTCTTGGCGCTGACCGCTTATTACCTTTGTTCAGGTGGACGAAATGGCACGATTTTCGAAGTTCAAAATGAGGCGTCGTTCTTCAATATAAAATTCGAACGACTTGACGTTCTTAATTACCGTAAGCAGAGCAGCTTAACGAGGATACCTCAAGCCATGATTTCACAGATGATAACAAGAGAAATAATTGGTGAGTATAATCCACCAAGAAACACACAGAATCCGTAAAGCCCTCAATTTTAAAAAATAAAACAGTATTAAAATTTTCATAAAATGCATACGGCTACGGAAAATTTTCTTATTACTTATAAAAAAATTCGTAAATAAATTAATTATTCAAATATGTCGAACTGTGATTAATAATAAATTTCACAAATAAATTCTAAAATTAAAATAATAGACGAAAGAAAATTTTTAAAAGTTCTAATGTCTAGAGAATTAAGTGAGAGCAGAAACTCAGCTAGTGCAAATCTTTCAATAATCTGAAATCACAATAAATTATAGCAAATTTCAAACTCAATAATTATACTAGCATATAAAATATCAATTTAATCCTTAATATAACTATTTCTATCTATTTAATCATAAACTTATAATTTATTATTAAAATATATAACTATTTTTTATATAACACATGTATCCCTAAAAATATAATTTATTATCTACATAAATATATAACATATATTAAAGATAAAGAGGGTGTTGCAACTCTCTTCGCCTGAAAAGAATTTCGTCCTCAAAATTTAAAGGTACCTCGTATATCAAATAATTGAGGATATTTCTCTCGCATTTTCTTTTCTCGTTCCTGAGTTGCTTCCTCTATTAAGTGGTTTCGTCACGAAACTTTAAAATTTATAGGTAGCTCGAAGTCATATGAATTTTATAAAATTTTTAGTATTATTTTACTTTTTAGAATTGAGAACGTTACAGAATCATTGACAAATAGAAAGTCCACTAAAACATCTCTGGAGTATAGAAGTCCGCAAGACACAGAAACTTTTAGTTGTTGATCGGTGCCCAAAAAGCAAAAGCGACTGGAGGGAAGCTGGTGAAAGTCAGAGTTAGCCTCGACGTAATTACTCATAGTAAAAAATAAGACATGACTCACCAGAAAATCTATACAAGCGGTAAGTGCTAATGAGTCCTTGACATCAACAACCATAGCAACCGATTTTCTTGATCAGAATGGATGCCAAAACAAATTCAACCAATGTCTGTCATGTAATAGAGATGCCTTACCTGATCGAGGCCACATCAATCCAATGCTGAATCTCTGCAAGCTTGTAGCTTCAAGAAAAGATGATGTTCTCATTACATTTGTTGTTATCGAAGAATGGCTAGGCATCATCGGCTCTGATTCTGATCTCAGAAACATAAACTTGCCTCCATGCCATATGTTGTACCGTCTGAGCTAGTCTGGGGGAGCAACTTTCTTGGTTTCTTTGAAGCAGTTATGACGAAAGTGGAAGCTCCCTTTCAACAACTTCTTAATCAGCTGTAGCCACTCTTGACTACTTGTAAGTTACAAATTCATTAAGAAAGAATTTGTAATATTTAACTATAACCTTTAACTCTTTATTATATTTTTGTAATTCTAAAATTCAAATTCAAAATTTGTAACTATAACATTGAGTGGTAATAATACCTTCGTTAAGTAGAAAATTTTTTTGATGAAAAAAATTTTATAAATTAGAAAGTGTTTTACTTTGTTAAGATTTTTAAACTTAAAATTCTTGTTAAATACTATTTTAAGAAGATTTAAAGAGTTTAAAAGGTTTTGACAGCATTCAAAAACGTCAACAAAAGTAACGACGAAAGATTAGTAATTCATATCTTTCACACTTAATTTTTTTAATTTTAAAACTTACCTTAATATTGTATGTTTATATTTGATATCAAAACATGTTAATAATTTCTGTCTTACTTAATTTATTTAGTATTTTTGAAGAAAATATAAAAAAAATAGTTATAGATTTGTAAAGATTTTAATTTTTCATACAACATGAATTTATATGTTTTTAATGTTAAAAATATTATAAATTATTTTTTATTAAATTTATGATATTTTGAACATAAAAAATATTAAAAATAGTGTCAAAAATAGTTGAAAACATGATTTCAGGACCTGCATTTGGGTCAGGTTGATCCTGTTAGAGGTTGAAGAAGACTCTTACTAGTAGATGACATGTTAGTTACTTTTAAGATATATGAATGATATTTCATCCCGTTTTCTCACTATTTGATATGTTAGTTGCTTTTAGGATACATAAATAATATATCATCTTGTTTTAAGCATAAGACAAAGTCTTTATTATACAAACCTAACCACTAGGTCATGTGCCACTTTTATTTAATAAGGGCACATTTATTTGCCTTCAATCATTTTCAGTTTCAATATTAATTAGATGAAAAATTTTAAATGCCATGAATTGAACCTGATCTTTGTACGAATTAATTTCTTAATCGTTGGATTAATTATTTTGTTATTTGATACATTTAAGAATTTAATGTTTTAATGTTATTTTTTATGCTTTCATAATATTAAATTATTTTATGTAATTTAGTCCAAATATCTATTATGTTTATAATGATTTTGGTCTAAATAATATTTTACGTGCAATTTAGTTTCAAATTAAATTTAGATAATTTCAGTTGTGCATATTAATAAGTTTGTTATATGCAAATTTAAATTTAATTTAAATGTTTGAATCTATTATTATTTATGTTATACTATAGGCGTAGATAGACTTTTAATTTTAATTACTTATTTTAAGCATATAATTTATGTTTTATATATGCAATAGTATATTTTGTTAGATTTATATTTTTCTTATTTATCGTATACATTATAGAAACAGTAGTTAGTATGTAAATTCATGAAAAAAATACATAGCATTTAAGCAAATAAAAAAAAATCATGTTAAGTATTATTATCAAGTATAGTTGTAGTAATTTATTTACTTCTAATTATATGTTTGAAAAAATTTTGTTTAAGGAAATTAGGTTTTAAGTGGGATCACATGTGACCCCTCCAATCTTTTCTAAGAATTGATCTATTGTGATTATTAGCTAAATATATTATCTTTATTACCTGTACAATAAATGTAGAAATATTTTGAAAAAAATTTTCTTAAGGTATAAACATTAAAATATGTTTATATATTAGAATATTTTAGTGGTCCATAAAATTTAATTATTAGAGAGTAATCACAGCATTTATAAGTTAAATAAACTTTATATTATATTAGAATCATATATAATTTAAAATATTAATTGTAATTAATCATATTAGATGTGATAAATTTTATTTCACATGAATTTTTATTACATTTGTATGATTAATTAAGATAAATTATTGTATCATTTTTCTTAATTTATCTATAGAAGTTAAGAAATTGAATATAATATAATAATTTTATTATTGAGATATATGAATTTATTTGAATAAAATACTTAGCATATATGTAGTATTTTATGTCATGTGATTCATATTTTATATTAATAAAATATGATAATATTTAAATCTTAATAAAATTCATCATAAATATATATTTTTGCAGCATCACAACGTATAAATATATCTGATATCAACTTAAATATTACTGAACTGGTAGGAGATTTGATTCCAGTATGTAAATTTATTGTTATTAATGAAATTCTAATTATTTATTTTTTTAATAAAATGTATACATTTATTTGATAGAAAATATATTTATATTAGACTTAGAATAAACATAAAATTTATTCATTGAGTTAAGGTTATTATGTTAGACCAAGAATAAACAAAGGGTTTATTCATCAAAATTAATTACCACATTAAAGTTGCAGTGAGTAGTATACTACATATGTAATACATGAAATAAAAGTTATCAATTTTGATAATTTATTACCATAATTTATGTATGTTGTCTCTTGTATACGAGAATTTAAAATTTTTAGAGTTAAGTAAAAAAAATATAAATTATGATTCTTAACTTTTCATAATATTTTTGTAATTCTAAAATTTAAATTTAAAATTTGTAATTGTAATATTAAGTGATTATAATGTCTCTATTAAGTATAAAAATTTTTTGATATAAAAAATTTTATAAATTAAATAATATTATTTTATTAAAATTTTTAAATTTAAAATTTTTATCGATCATTATCTTGAAAAAATTTTAAAAATTTTAATATTATTTAAAAATAACAATAAAATAATAACAAAAAATTAGAAATTCATGGCTTCCAGCACCTCATCCTTAAAATTTTCAGCATGCCCACGTTGCCATCACAGTCGAACGCTTCGCAATCATGGGCGATTCGCTGGAATATTGCAGGAATATACCAGTTGATGTGCATTGGACTGCATTCACATCAGTATTTTCCCTCAAATATCATTTAGACCTCTTCACAGAAGAACAGTGTCCAGTTGATTTGTTAAGTGCGTCCAATATTATATTAATTACTTTTTTTTTGTCAAATTGTAAGAACTTTTAGTTGATCGTTCCTGGTCCGTTGCATGCTATTCAAATATTTATTTCTTCACCAGGTATGAGAAGAGTGGTATTTGCTCATTTGTTCATGAATCTGATTGGTGAACAGAGCGTCCAGACGGCCGTGTGGACTTCATACTGGAAATTTCTTGAATACGTGTAGCCGATATTCCTCAAGCTTTCCTCAAAAACGACGAAAGATTCTCACGATATACCTTGGAATAGAGATCGTCACTGTCCAGAGCACGATATCTTCTGTTCTCTTCCATCTATGAGCTAGAATCATAAGCCTTCGACGTTTTAAGAGCAACAGTCAACTTCCCTGTCTACTCTTTTGGACCCCCTTATTCCTTATTCTGAACTCAAAACCAATGTCCTATAACTATTAATCTCCAAGACCCTGACTACATAAAATGGCTAAATATCCAACCGGTGAGATCTGTCTTATATGTGTCAATGGGTAATTTTCTATCAGTTTCAAGTGCCCAAATGAATGAAATTGTTGCTGGGGTGAAAAATAGTGGTGTTCGGTACTTATGGGTCTGTCGCGTGGGGAGACTTCTCCACTCATAGATGGTAGTTGTAATTTGGGTTTGGTGGTGCAATGGTGTGATCAATTGAGAGTGTTACGCCGTTCTTCAGTTGGCAGATTTTGGAGGAATTTTTGACACATTGTGAATGGAATTCGTGTATTGAAGTAGCCTTTGCAGGCGTTCCAATGCTTACTTTCCCCATATTTTGGGATCAACTGCCAAACGGTAAACAAATTATAGAAGATTGGAACAGTGGATAGACGTTGAAGAAGGAGGTGGAAAAGTGAAAAATTGGTGACAAGAGAAGAAGTTACAAAGCTTGTGTTAAAATTTATGGATAATCATGGCTGTGAGCGGAAAGAGTTGAGTAAAAAAGCATAAAAAATTCAAGAAATTTGTCAAGGAGCAATAGCAGAAGACGGATCATCCGAGCAAACCTTGATGCTTTCATGAAAGATATTTCACAAGGCTCCTTTAACTAAGCAGTTTAACATACTTTTACTGAAGACACTAGATGATATGAAACCTGAACTGAAACCATGAGTTTTCGGGTTTATGTTAGAATTCACAATATTTGGCAATAAATTGTGATGCAAGGGCCTTGAATTCGTTAAAATTAATGCATCGAGAATTTTATCAGACTAGCTAAAAAACTGCCTACTTGTTGGATATTCAAAGCAAATTTCTTATATTACAGACAGTACATTCCTTCATGATCTTGAACAAAAAATATTGTAGGTCGGCATGGTTTGTTTTCTTTCTCTTGTTTGCCAGGATATAATTACCTTCTCTGTTTCTTTCTTTGATAGCTTATGCCCTTCGCAGCAAATTATAATAAAATTCTAAGCATGCAAATCTCAACTGAAATTAATTCTAGTAGACAGGGCAATCATTAATTTTGCCATCAAACTTAAAGCCGATAACTTATGGGGTCTGGTTGTGGTCCAAACGGCGACTGCCTTGGGCTGAGCCGCGGTAGATCCACAGAAGAGACGTACCCGTTGTCCAAACCTACTTAGTAGTATGCTCAATGACATCATCCTTTCAATCGTTTGTTAATTAAAAACAATAAAGAGACTGAGCAAGTTTGCTTGCTCATCGAACCCCCAATATTTATAACAGCAATGAGATAACGATACATCAAAAGCCACTAGTCGATTTGTCAGGATCTAGAACAATTTAATTTGCCGTCAAGAATGCAAATAAACTTTTACCAACATCCTTACGATATCCAATCAGAGACAACTGGGGCAAATGTTTCAGAAAAATCTATCTAATATTTGGGCATATTCCATGATAACAAATTTTATCTTGTTCACAGAACCATCAAGATTGAGTTTGATCCTGTAAATCTACTTGACTTTTATAACTTTTTTGTGTTCAGGTTTGTTCACTAACTCCCATGTCAGGTTCTTTTCGATCATTTTAAGCTCCTCCTTCAATGCGGCTATCCATTTCTGATCCGTTATGGCTTCTTCATACCTTGCAGGCTTTATTACAGCAACATTGCACCTCTGATAAATATCAAAGAGTGATTTAATTTTTCTAATAGGTTTTCATCCATATCATTATTCTTTTTATGAACCTCAAGCTTCTTATCATTTTTCTGGCTACAACTATCTAATTCTAAGGAATTGGACATCCTTCCTTATAATTACTTTGTTGCTTTGTCATAAGTAGATCTTGTAGGCCTTTGAAACTGCGCGTAGTCTATAAAAATTCCAAGTTCTGCTTTTTTTTTTTTTATCTAATTTGTCTCTCTTAACCAAAGAAAAGTAAGAGAAACACAGATAACCAAATGTTCTCGGATTAAGCAACTTTGGTTTGTAACCATACTATGCTTCAAATGGGGTCCCTTTTTGCAAGGCTTTTGTTGACTATCTGTTTAGTAGAAAAACTACTGTAATAGCAGCCTCAACCCAAAATTTATTTGGCAACCTTTTATCATGGTGCAAACACCAACTCATCTTTATAATAGTCCTATTTTTCCTATCCACAACACCATTCTGTTGAGGAGTGTAAGTTGCAATCAACTAGTGTTCAATGCCTGCATTTGTACAAAACTTGTTAAATCTTTGAGAGGTATATTTGTTCCATTATCGACTCTAATCATCTGCATTTTGCACCCACTTTGAGTTTCCACCTAAGCTTTAAACTTTCGAAAGATGTCAGGGACCTTAGATTTAAGTCTCATAAAGTATATCTAGCACATTCTTGTGTGGTCATTAGTGAAAACAATATAATATAGTTAGTACTTGCTGCCATTCAAGGATAGTGTTTTTTGAGGTCCTCCTACATCTTTGTGTACTACTTGCAGCTTCTATGTAGCCCTCCTGGCCTTGTTCTATGGAAAAGGAAGCCTTGTCTGCTTCCCATACTGACAGGCAACACATGTAGGAAGCTGCTCCTCTAATTTAGTCTCGCCTTCCACAAGATTGTTCTTCTTCATGAAAAGTAAAGTAGCATAATAAAAGTGGCCCAATTTTCTGTGTCAAAGCACTGTTTTGCTATCTTCTTTGTGTACTACACTTGCTCATTTCCCATCAATTTTAAGGAACGGCTTTTGTCCTTCATTTGAACTCTGAACAACTCTCTTCTTTCTGTATCTTTAATCATGCAGTTTTTTTTCCCCAAATAGCACCTTATTGCCTTTTTTTCAATAACTGACCAACACTCAAAAGGTTTTGATTAATTTCAAGAACATACAAAACATCAAAGATTAATTCCAAACCTGTGTGGCTTTTAATTGCCACTATTCCTTTACCTTTTTCTGCAATATATGCTCTATTTTCAATTCTAATTTTAGAAATAACAGTTTTGTGAATCTCTCTAGAAAGCTCTTGATCATAAGTCATGTGAGTTGTACAACCACTGTCCATAAGTCAACTTTTTGTAGAGCTACTAGTGGCAAAGCATGATACTGCAAACAGCTGCTCCTCTTAAAAGGTTGATTCTCAATAGCCTCGGCTTCTCCTTGCTTTTGTTGAGACTTACATACTTCTTCATCTACCCTAACTGACAACACTGGTGACATCTTACATTTGGTCTCCACCAACACTTTTTTTGCAGATGATTGTTTTTTTTTTTTTGGTCAAGATGGAAAGAACAGAGTTAGTCCTTGATTACTTTTGATTGTTGCACCCTTTGCATCTCAAATTCTCTGATTAGATTCAACACTTGCATCATCATACTCTTTTGCTTCAAGAAGTTTCAAATTTCTTCCGCTGTTTCAAATGTCATTATTCTGGCAAAAATGGCGAGTGAGATAGCTATAAACAAGCTTGTTTTTGTTTCCTTTTCACATGATTTTTGATTTGTGCAACAGTTAAATTGTCTGACAAAGGAGGAACTTCATATTCTTGTTCAACAGCTTCCCGCATATCATTAGCATCAAGATAAGCTTCCATTCTAATAGCCCACGCTTGATAATTTACTCCATCAAATACTGGAGGCGCAATTGCACTAAATGAAGCCTTAGAATTCATTTTGAATACTCGAGGAGTGCGTCACAAAATTAGGTGATCTCTTGTCACAAAATTCAACGGAAGAGAACGTGATAGAAAATGATTCTGTAGACAATATTTGTACACCTTAATAGACATTTCTTGGAGGAAAAAAAAAAAGACGATTCAACACCTGCCAATATGCTATATATTAAGCATACCAGTCAAATACTTCAAAGAACAGTGTGATAAAATGGTCACATCACTTTGACTCTTATTTCTGCGTGCGTAGAACATTTTCAATGCCCCACACGTTAGCAGCTTCGCAAGTCACGGCAATCAACAGACGAAGTCGGTGAAAATCTGAGTCTGCGTCAGTGTAATTATTCATAGCAAAAAATGAGACTTGACTCACCAGAAAATATATGCAAGAGGCAAGTGTTACCAAGTCCTCAATATCAACAACCATAGCTATCGATTTTCCTGATCAGAATTCACCATGAATGCCAAAACAAGTTCAACCAATTTCTGTCATATAGTAGCGATGCCTTATCCTGGTCGGGGCCACATCAATCCAATGATGAATCTTTGCAAGCTTCTAGCTTCAAGAAAAGATGATGTTTTCATTACTTTTGTTGTTACCGAAGAATGGCTAGGTATCATCGGCTCTGATTCTAATCCCAGAAATATAACACTCGCCTCCATCCCAAATGTTGTACCGTCCGAGTTAGTTCGAGCCAGCAACATTCTTGGCTTCTTTGAAGCAGTTATGACGAAAATGGAAGCTCCCTTTCAGCAACTTCTTGATCAGCTTCAGCCGCCTGTGACTGCCATCATAACTGATGCTATCCTACCATGGGCGATTCGTGTCGGAAATTGCAGGAATTTACCAGTTGCTGCGCTTTGGACTGCATCCGCATCAGTATTTTCCATCAACTATCATTTTGATCTCTTCACAGAAGAACGGTGTCCGGTTGATTTGTTAAGTGCGTGCAATATTTTATTAATTCTTTTTTTTTTTTTTCAATTTTTTAAGAACTTCCAGTTGAGCGTTCCTGATCTAATTACATGCTATCCAAATATTTATTTCTTCACTAAGCATAAGAAGAGTGGTATTTGCTAATTTGTTCATGTACCTGATTGTGAACAGAGCATGCGGACGACCGTGTGGACTTCATCCCAGGAATTTCTTCAATACGTGTGGCCGATATTCCGCAGGCTTTCTTCGTAAACAACGAAAATTTCTCACGATATGCTTTGGAATGGAGATCGTTGCTGTCCAAAGTACGATATCTTCTGTTCTCTTCCATCTACGAGCTAGAATCACAAGTCCTCGATGTTTTAAGAGCGAAAGTCGACTTCCCTGTCTACTCTGTTGGTCCCCTTATTCCTTACTTTGAACCCAAATCCAAAACCGCCATAACTAATACTATCCAAGACCCTGACTACATAAAATGGCTAAATATCCAACCGGTAAGATCTGTCTTATATGTATCAATGGGAAGTTTTCTATCAGTTTCAAATGCCCAAATGAATGAAATTGTTGCTGGGGTGAAAGATAGCGGTGTTCGGAACTTACGGGTGGCGCGCGGGGACACTTCTCAGCTTATAGATGGAGGTGGTGATTCGGGTTTGGTGGTGCCTTGGTGTGATCAACTGAAAGTGTTATGCCATTCTTCAGTTGGCGGATTTTTGACGCATTGTGGGTGGAATTCGTGTATTGAAGCGGCCTTTGCAGGCGTTCCAATCCTTACTTTCCCTATAATTTGGGATCAAGTGCCAAACAGTAAACAAATTGTGGAAGATTGGAAGAGTGGATGGAGGTTGAAGAGGGAGGTAGAAAGTGAAAATTTGGTGACAAGAGAAGAAATTACAAAACTTGTGCTAAAATTTATGGACAATCGTGTCTGTGAGCGGAAAGAGTTGAGTAAAAGAGCATCAGAAATCCAAGAAATTTGCCAAGGAGCAATAGCAGAAGACGGATCATCCAAGACAAACCTTGATGCTTTCATGAAAGATATTTCACAAGGCTACGTTAACTAAGCAGGTTGAGATACGTTTACTCAAGACGCTAGATGTTATGAAGCCTGAACCGAGACCATGAATTTGCAGGTTTATGTTACAATTCACAATATTTGGCAATAAATTGATGATCAGACTGGCGAGAAACTGCATTCTTGTAGGATATTCAAAGCAGATTTCTTATATTGCAGATATTACTTTTCATCATCTTGAATATACAATATTGTAGGTCGGCATGATTTGTTTTCTCTTGTTTGTCAGGATATAATTACCTTCTCTGTTTCTTTTTCTGATAGTTTATGCCCTTCACAACAAATAATAATAAAATTCTAAGCATGCAAATTTCAACTGAAATTAATTCAAGTACACAGGGTAATCATTAATTTTGCCAATGCAATGCCAATAAATTATGGTGACTGGTTGTGGTCCAAGCCGGCGACCGTCTAAATGGAAGGGCTGTCTTAGATCCACAAAAGAGACGTACGCTTTGTCCAAACCTACTCAGTAATATACTCAATTACATCATCCTTTCAATCATCTGTTGATTAAAAACAATGAAGAGACCGAGCAGGTTTGCTTGACTCATCAAACTCCCAATATATATACCAACAATGAGATAACGATCAAGCAAATGCTACAAGCTGGTTTGTCAGGATCTAGAACAATTTGACTTGCTGTCAAGAATATAAACAAACTTTATCAAGAGGGCTATTCTTCTTCACCAAATCGGGTCACCATATACTTTAGAGCTGCAGAAATGGATCCTGCTAAGGTGCAATCAAGTACAGTCTGCCATGTGGTGGCGATGCCTTATCCTGGTCGTGGCCACATCAATCCCATGATGAATCTCTGCAAGCTACTAGCTTCGAAAAAACATGATATTCTCATCACTTTTGTTGTTACTGAAGAGTGGCTTGGCTTCATTGGTTCTGATGCTAAGCCTATGAACTTGCGTTTTGCTTCAATACCAAATGTCATCCCATCGGAACTAGTTCGTGGTACTGAGTATTCTCGTTTCTTTGAAGCTGTCATGACAAAACTGGAAGTTCCCTTCGAACAGCTTCTCAATCAGCTTGAGCCGCCTGTTACTAATATCATAGCAGACGCTGACCTTTTATGGCCAATTCGCATTGGTAAATGTAGGAATATACCAGTGGCCTCACTTTTCACCACATCGGCCACTGTTTTTTCGATGCTTCATTGTTTTGATCACATACAAGACCTACATTTCCTAGTTGATTCACTAGGTACAATTCATTAGCTTTTCAGCTTCTCTGTGCTATTTCCTTCTTGTCTCTGTTTGGCTAGCTATTAGCTGTCGGGGACTAACATGAGATGTTTTTCTGTGTGATAGAGTATTGTGGTGAGCTTGCGGACAACATTCCAGGAATTTCTTCAAAACAAATAGAAGACTTTCGAACAATCTTCCATGGAAGTGGCAGACGAGTCACGCAGCTTACTTTGGAAACTCTTTCATGGGTGCCAAAAACACAATATCTTCTATTTAATTCTGTGTATGAGCTTGAAGCCCAAGTGTATGAAAGTCTAAAAGCAAAATTCCCTTTTCCCATCTATCCTATTGGCCCTGCCATACCTCTCTTCGAATCTGACAATTCCTCTATAACTATTAGCCCTAATGACTGCAACTATCTAGAGTGGCTAGATCTTCAACCTACATGTTCTGTCTTATATGTCTCATTGGGAAGTTTTCTTTCGACATCAACCGAGCAAATGGATGAAATTGCCGCCGGGCTGCAAAATAGTGGTGTTCGATACTTGTGGGTGGCTCGTCAAGAAACTTCTCGATATATGAAGAGTTGCGGTGAGATGGGATTAGTAGTGCCTTGGTGTAATCAATTGAAGGTGTTGTCTCATTCCTCTATGGGGGGTTTCTGGACTCACTGTGGCTGGAATTCCACTCTTGAAGCTCTTTTTGCAGGCATACCAATGCTTACATTTCCTATAAATTATGATCAAGTTCCGAACAGTAAGAAAATTGTGCATGACTGGAAGATTGGGTGGAAGGTCAGAGAAAGAGTTGAGGACGCAAATTTTGTGAATAGAGAAGAAATTGCTGAGCTTATGCAAAAGTTTATGGATCAAAATAGCATTGATGTGCAGAATATGAGGAAAAAAGCAAGAGAACTAAGAGAAATTTGTCATCGAGCAGTTGCAAAAGGCGGATCATCTGACACTAACCTGGATGCTTTCATCAATGAAATTACTCAAGGCCAACGCCTTAAGTAGGTCAAAGCATTTTTATTGATCAAATATAAGATAGTAAATGAACTATTCTGCAGTTATGAAATTGTATCATTATTGGGTATTTGATGTCATTTTCATTCTCTATGCATACATATATATGTGTATATATTGATTTATCAGTTAATATATGTAAAGCCATAGCAATACAGTATGCCAGATTTCAGATGACAGAGGATGTTAATAGTTCAAGTCCTGGATTAGTCCATTTCCCGAGTCAGTTGTAATCAGTACTACCAGGTGCTCAATTCAACAAATATTTCTGTTTTAGACCAAAACCAAGTTAAATACTAACTGCCCCTGCTATACCCTATCAAGAAATTATATACAATTCTTCTGGAACTTGTAATAGACACAATAGCCCTTACCATATACAGTGGCTAGGTTACCAACCTGCAAACTCAGTCTTGTACATTTCATTAGGATGTTTTCTTTCTTTTTCGAGCACCCAAATGGATGAAAATCCTGCTCGCTTGCAAATTAGTGGGTTAGGGTTCATGTGGGTGGCTCGTGGAGAAGCTTCTCGTTTGAAAGAAATTCCCAGTGATACTGGATTAGTACTGCCTTAGGGTGACCAATTGAGG
The DNA here is from genome assembly GCA_032401905.1 of Swietenia macrophylla. Lineage (NCBI taxonomy): Eukaryota > Viridiplantae > Streptophyta > Magnoliopsida > Sapindales > Meliaceae > Swietenia > Swietenia macrophylla. The sequence goes on along the minus strand of CP135566.1, from coordinate 3,503,739 downwards.
GTGTTGTGCCGTTCTTCTGCTGGTGGTTTTTGGACACATTGTGGGTGGAATTCCACCCCAGATGCTCCTTTTTGCCGGTGTTCCAATGCTGACTTTTCCTCCGTTTTTGGATCAAGATCCTAATGGTAACCAAATTGTGGAAGATCGGTGGATTGGATGGAGAGTGAACCAAGAGATTGAAACAGAAAAATTGTTGACAGGAGAGGAAATTGCGGGTCTAGTGCAAAGGTTCATGAATTTGGATAGCTATGAGGGGAAAGAAACGAGGAGAAAAGCCATACATAGTAAAACAGAACTTATTCTGGAGTAATTAAATAGTTAGACAAAAACGTATTCTGCCAGGGACGGCAACGTCATTGCGTGCCCCCCATCACTCCACTGTCAAACCAGATAAAGTAATTACATTGCCAATATCATCAAAGAGAATAATAATAAAATATAACGATTTTATTAAACAACAATAACGAAAACAAAAACTTGAAAAGCCTTTCACATTAATTCTATCATTGACCTTATTAGTTTCATATCTGAAAATTTCAGGCAGGCTCTGAGTTGATCAAAGGTTGTTCAATATCAGATTCCGGACATGAATCCGCTTAAATCGGAATCAACCAGAATAAGCCACATGGTGGCGCTGCCTTATCCCGGCCGTGGCCACATCAATCCCATGATGAACCTCTGCAAGCTATTAGTTTCAAGAACCGACAACCTACTCGTCACCTTTGTAGTCACTGAAGAGTGGCTGGGCTTCATCGGCTCCGACCCAAGACCCCAAACAATCCGCTTGGCTTCACTACCGAATGTTATACCCTCTGAGCTGGTTCGAGCCGCAGACGTTGATGGGTTCATTGAAGCTGTTACGACCAAGTTGGAGGCTCCATTTGAGCTTCTTCTCGAACGGCTTGAGGTGACGGCTACTCTTATCATGGCTGATAGTTTGCTGTTTTGGGCGGTTGGTGTAGGGAACCGGAGGGGTATTTCTGTTGCGTCGTTTTGGCCTATGTCAGCCATGAATTTTTCTTTATTTAGACATTTCGACCTTTTAGCTCAAAACGGACACTATCCAATAGACTTGTTAGGTGAGGAGACATACAGCTAACTTCTTGTTTCTTTTCCAATCGACTTCTCTTGTTAGTTATTTCTTAAACCTATTTTTTTTTTTTTTTGTTCTTCTCTTTTTATTTATCAAAATTAAAAATTGGAAATTGATCACAGTTTTGTTTGATAAAAATTTGCTTACTTTGGTTTGAGCAAAGTAGGCACTTGAGGTCTGATTTAGGTCTGAAATAGAGTTGGGATAAGAAGATTGCCCGTGTATAAATCAATTAGTGAGATCATAGCTCAAAAAGACTAAACTTTATTGTGTGTTTCCTGCCCCTGATGGTTGATGAGTGTTCTAGATTATTAATTAACTTTCTTTCTGTACGTTTCTGACAGAAATGGGCGAGGAACGTGTGGACTACATCCCAGGAGTTTCTTCAACTCGTTTGATGGACATTCCTTTGATCATAAATGGTAGCCGGCCACATAGATCGCAATTTTTCTATAATGTTATGTCCTGGGTACCTAGATCACAATATCTCTTAATAACATCTATCTATGAGCTCGAATCCAGAACCATTGATGCTTTAACAGCTCAATTTTCAATCCCTGTCTACACCATTGGCCCTGCCATACCTTGCTTCAAACTTGGACACCATTCCTCCTCAAGTCTTGGGCACAATGAACTCAATTACATAGACTGGCTTAACCGCCAACCTGACAGTTCTGTTCTGTACGCATCTTTCGGGAGTTTTCATTCAACTTCAGGAGCTCAAATGGATGAAATTGCTGCTGGGTTGAGAAATAGTGGAGTTCGGTTTTTGTGGGTGGTTCGTGGGGAGATTACTGAGCTGAAAGCGGCTTGCAGTAATTTTATGGGAATATTAGTGCCCTGGTGTGATCAGTTGAGAGTGTTGTGTCATCCTTCTGTGGGAGGATTTTTGACACATTGCGGATGGAATTCTGTTCGAGAAGGCATCTTTTCAGGTGTTCCTTTTCTTACTTTCCCTATTGGAATGGATCAAACTGCCAATAGTAAGTTGATTGAAGAAGACTGGAAGATTGGTTGGAGAGTTAGGAAAGAAATAAGGGAGGAGAATTTGGTAAGAAGACATGAAATCACAGTGCTTGTGCAGAAGTTTATGGATGCCGAAAGCAATGAAGTGAAAGAAATGAGGAGAAGAGTGAAGGAGCTCCAGGAGATATGTCAACACGCAATTTTAGAAGATGGGTCGTCCGAAATCAACATCAAATCCTTTGTCAGGGAGATCTCACAACATTCAGGCCATTGAAAAATTTGTAGTCCTTGGTGACAGTGAGCAAACTAGCTACATGACCAGCAAGTGGCCAAATTTAATTGCAAACTCGGAAGAGATTCCTGAGAAATAATGAAAAACAAGTGGAGGAAAGATTGATCAGTCTGGTCTGAGCATCGAACTAAGCCTGCTTGGATTTTAACCAAAAATTATAGTATTAAGAACAGTACAACACAATACCGGGGTTGAAAATTTGATGCTGAAAGGCAGATTTTAACCAGCTAGCTTATAGTATATTAGACAACGACGGTGGGTGTAGGAAATTAATAGTTGCAACTGGCTCTGAGTTGCAATGGGTACTGAAGTCTGGAAAGGCCTATGGACCGATCAGGGTCACAGAATATTGCCATATTTGGGTGCCAATTTTGGCAGTCTTGTTTTTCTTTTCTAGATCATGGCCCGACCAAAGATTCCAGACAAAACTAGTCCATCACATCCCCCNACACGGTGGTCCGGTAAGACGCGTAAAATGCACCCAGGCCTTCCTCACTCAATACTCTCTTAACACAGTCCGAAACACCTTTATAAATACTACTGCTCCCCCCCCCTCTCTGCGTTGAAAAGCACCAACAGCTTGTTAACTTGAACTCGAATCCTGGTAACAACCCATGATGGTCTCCACTTTTGGCAATTCATGATCGCCGGTTCAATCGCTGGTTCTGTCGAGCATATGGCCATGTTTCCGGTCGACACCGTCAAGACCCGCATGCAAGCTCTCGGTTCGTGTCCAATTAAATCAGTCGGCGTTCGCGAAGCACTCAATTCCATTTTGAAAACCGAGGGTCCGTTGGCTCTCTACCGTGGGATAGGTGCTATGGGGCTGGGCGCCGGCCCGGCTCACGCTGTTTACTTTTCCATTTACGAAGTTTCTAAAAAGTTCGTCTCCCGCAGAAACCCGAATAACCCTGCCGCTCACGCTTTTTCCGGAGTTTTTGCAACCGTTGCAAGCGACGCCGTTTTTACCGCTATGGATATGGTAAAGCAAAGATTACAGTTGGGGGGGAGCAGTAGTATTTATAAAGGTGTTTCGGACTGTGTTAAGAGAGTATTGAGTGAGGAAGGCCTGGGTGCATTTTACGCGTCTTACCGGACCACCGTGTTGATGAACGCTCCTTTTACTGCTGTGCATTTTGCGGCTTATGAGGCAACGAAGAGGGGATTGATGGAGATTTCTTCTGAGAGTGCGAGTGATCAGCGATTGATCGTTCATGCTACTGCAGGAGCTGCCGCTGGAGCTTTGGCAGCTGCTGTCACCACACCACTTGACATTGTCAAAACTCAATTGCAGTGTCAGGTATATTTTTGCTATGCTATGTTTTGCTATCTGTTATGTGATACTTCTAATTTCTTTCTGTGTTGAGCATACTGAAATTTGTCAAGCATGTTCCTTAAGTTTAGTACTCATGGTTGCTTATCCAAGCATTTCAGCCTAACTTTATATTGTGAAACAACGGTTTTACTTGTTTTTAGATATAGCAGAGGATCAAATTTTAAGTTAAGTTGGTCAACATAGAAAAGGGGAGTATGGTTGGACTATTAGTTTGCCATAGATTATTAAGTCATGGTTTAGAGAACCAGGCAGAAGCAGTGGTCTCATTGCTGGTTGCTGCTCCCATGCATTCTTGAGCTTGCTATATAAATTTTTTGACTTCCACTAAGTGACAAATGGAGTTAAAAGCTTTTTTTATATATATATTTATCCTTTGGACATAAGATCAATCTACTTAAAATTGAACAGTGGTTTTTTTTTCCATGACTTATAGAAAATGATGATCCACCTAACTGTTTTCTTTTGTATCCCTTTAATTTGATTTCTTTCCAGTCATGGGGTTCGTGGTGTTGCAGTTTGCAAAAATGCTGTTTTTTTCTTTTTTTTTAATCTCTGTTCTTCACAGAGCTTTTTCGCAAGATTTATCTTGTTATAATGATGAAGAGCACTTGTATAACTTTAAATTCTTTTTACATAGTGTTTGGAGACACCTTGTCAGTTAAATCATTTAACCCTTTGGTTGTGCACTTTAGATATCTTTATCCTGTTGTAATCTTAACTGCACTGGATTGACAATACATAAAATGAATTCAGCAATGAAAATTAGGTGGTCTTGCAACAACATAGATATATGCCATGAAAAAGACCTAGATTTTAATTTCTGAATGATGTTTCAAATCATACAGATTGAATATAAAATTCTTTTGTTGTATTATTGGATTCTAAATTTTACCTGATATTTTAGCATTGCTTGTCTGTACAGGGTGTTTGCGGTTGTGATAGATTTCAAAGCAGTTCGATAAGGGACGTTATTCGAACAATAGTGAAAAAGGATGGATACCGGGGGCTCATAAGAGGTTGGATTCCTAGGATGCTTTTCCATGCTCCTGCTGCTGCAATCTGCTGGTCTACATATGAAGCTTGGAAAACCTTCTTCCAAGAACTCAATGATGGCAGTAACAGCAGCATTATCAATTAAAGAAATTTGAAGAGTAACCACACTGATTATGAAAAAAGTTGGATCAACATAATTCACCCCTGTATAAACAGCATTGAGATAGCTTCACACAAGGGATGGATAAGCAGAGACAAAGATTCATCTTGCAGGTTTCAACATGGTCTGTTTAATGGGTGGTTGTGATGAGAATTAATTGGTCAGGCTATAAATTATTTGAGTTGTATACCCTGTTTTCCTGTTTAACTATTTTACTGATAAACGTTTACAAGTTCTTTTGTTGGTATATCTTTTGTCCTCTCTTCCATGAAACCCCCTTGGATCACTCTGTGCAGTGATTTTTAATTCTGGGTTTCAGGATGATTTACTTTCAAATGCTTCAAGAACTATTTGATTTGTCTCCCAGATATTTTAATACAAGGGAAGTTGCTATCTATAGCAATAATTATGTTGGCAATTGCCAATGTATACTTCACTAATTGTCAGGTTAATTTGATCTTATTATTAAATTTTTGCAGCTCCTTCTAAGCTTGTGTTATGCCTCCTGAAATTTTCTTTTGCTGTTTCCGGTTGCTGTGATTTTTATCTTTGGGATTTCTGTTTGCGATATATTACTGCTAAATTTCATTGTTGTACCTCGAGTCATGGCCTGGGGACGGCTTCAGCCACATCTGATGCAACATATTTATGTATTACTGACTGAACGCAAGTATTTATCTTTTTGATGCTTTTCTTACATGGACATTGCATCTGAATATGGAATGACTTGTGGGATTTGTACTTGGGTTTTTGTTAGCTTTAGCACACGCTACATATGTTGAGAAACAGAATTAGTACACGTGAAACCGTGGTGTGCCATTTAATAATATTGTTCTTCAAGCCATTGTTTTGGCTGGGGTGTCAGTGCTGCGTGTACTGAAGAAAATTGGATTTGTCTATCCAAGAGAAAAGAATAATAGCAACTCAAAAAATTTTGAAGAAAAATGGGTTTGTTGCTGGATGAGAACATCTTTTAAGCTCGGGCCAACAAGATTCCTTCCTCGTGATTGTTCAAATCTCGGCGACAATACCGGTAATAAGATTCATTCCAAGTATTTTCACGTTCCCTTCAACGGGGAACAGAAGGTCTTCTGCCATCGAGCCGCTTCCTTAACCTTTTACTATCATGAGATGAAGTGTTAAATATCTGTTGCGCCTAACTTTTCCAAATTTCAGCTGAGTTGGTATCTCCATTTGCTTAGATTTTCCGCAATGAAGCAGCAGAATAAAGTTATATGCCAGAAATATTTGGCAACATTTAAATTGAATGTGAAAGATGCTGCCATGTAAGACCATGGATTCAATACGGTGTCTATCCAAAGTGTTGGCTATACAATTCGAATATTGAGCAACAGTTCTAAAGGTATACTTACCCTACATGGTTTTGAAAAGTCAAATATTGAACAATTACCCTGCTAACAAGTTATTGTAAACTTTTGATTCTTCGGACTGGACTAAGAAATTGAAACGTCTAGTCCCCCGAGAGCGCAACTTGACCAACAATTACAGTAATATCATCAACCTTTCCACCTACACAAGCAAAGCATTTAAATCACTTGTCGTTTGGAACAAAGGAAATTCTGTCTTATGTGGAAGCAAAATTATCCGTGCCTGTAAGCTTCATCCCAAGAATTTTCTTCCAAAAAGGAACATCATAACCCTGTAAAGGAATTTTCATTTAGATATGAACATGTTGTCTTCATCGAAATGACTTCGCTCTATTAAGACATTTGTTAATTCTTTCAGATGATTTTACCTTGTCTCTAGCCTCCACGGAATAGGGAGAATCAAAGTTGGAATCCAATGAATGACTGCGTGCAAGGTTAGCTAATGCCTTTGCTAGCATCAAAATTAGATCTCATTCAGTGAGTGTGCAACTGAGCAGTTAATCTTATGATAAATGAATCAAATCATGAACAATTTACCAGCCTCAGCAACATCACTGAATCTGGCCATCTCCGAAACAACCTCATGGTCAAAAACATTGTCGAAAAGCCCATCTGAACCCATCACAATGATGTCTCCCTCAATCAATTCTATACTTGTAACCTGTTCAACAGAGAGATTAGCTAATAATTTTGATGACAGGGAGATTGTGAAACACCAAGATCTCCAGTTCAGAGCTCAAAATGGACCATTTCTCTGTAATGCCAAACACAGACTTTTAGAAATCTAGAACATTGATTAACTAACGAATACATAGTTCTTGCCTTGGCCCTAGCATACGCCAATCTTTGTTAGCCTTGCTATATACTTGATTGTTGCACATTGAGATTGCAAGCACTGTTTTTAAGTATATCATGGTCTTGGAAATAATTATACGATACCATTCAGGTTAAAATTGCTGGAACTGTGTGATTAGCACATAATACTAGAGTAGATGACAGGATAGACAACCTATTACACATTATTCTATTGCAAATATAAATATCATACCACAGCATCAAGGTATGTTTGGCCAACTGCTTCTGAGCTCAGTTGATAGGGGCAGTCAAAATAATGTTCTTGCGGAAAAGAGGAAAAAATTATCTGGCCTGCTAAGCAAAGCAACCAATACATCTAATTGTCATGTCACAGTAAGTGGATGGAAAAACAAAATGCTCTTAACTGCAATATACATAACGTAGTTGTTATAACCTTGACGGACAATCCTTAATCCACAATCACCAACGCTAGCTATCTTTAGAGTTCCATTTCTCTCAAGCATAGCAACCATTCTACACGGTCAAGTTAAAAGCTGAAGTAAATAAAGGTATGGCTGAATGAATGTGTATGCATGGGCATGGGCTTGGGCATGGGCATGTGCAAGCGTGCTGCTAGCTTCATTTATAGTTATGGGGAGGAATCTTGAACAGACAATAAACTTACATTGTAGCTGAACCAACAGATGAGGTAGCAGCATGTGCCTTTTGTATGAGAATCTGAGGATCATAGTTAACCTAGAAAACAGTTAACACACATCAGATTTCTTAGCCTAAACCATGATATGGGCAAGTGCAAAACCACAAGAATTTTAACTCCCACAACTCGAACTCAATGACCTTGAATTAGGTTGACAACATTACAACCACCATGGTGCATTATCCAACATTTATTCAAAATAACGTACCTCCTCATCCTCCACCAAGCATGAAGCATTAGCCATTAATTCACGAGAAAATAATGACGGGTCCACATTTTGCTCAGCCCAACTGGGAAGCATGATGGGAGAAGAATGAAATAGAAACAGAGCACATTTCAATCAGAAATTCCAGGTTTAGTAACTCTTCATAACGGGTATACCAAATTATGCAATTCTTCCCAAGTTACAAGCCTAATGATACTTACTGAATTTCTTGCAACATATTGAATGCTAGTTGTCATTATTACAATTTAATCCTTTTGCTTTTAGTTTCAAGGAAGGAATGAACAGTTAACTGCTAAAGACAATTTGAAATATTGTAAAATTTTCCAAAAATAAAAATACAAAGATTTATTACTTCCATTTGGAGAAGGCTCCATAATCACTGAACTTAAAGTTCATCATACCATAATCACTGAACTTAAAGTTCATCATAAAAATAAGTGAGGATGCAAGCCCTTACCCAGAGACACCATCAGCAACAGCGATAACACCCCCATTATAGCTGCTAACGAAAAAAGCATCTTCTCCCCCTCTGTCGACCTTCACAAAGATCAAAACTTGAAGAATAACTATGGAATAAACTTTGCAATTCGGTTGACTAAAGTTCATTTCCTGCTAAACACAATGTATTACAGGTGACAGGAGCATCAAAAAACAAAATATTTTGCAAGTCAGCAGTACCTTGTTGGGGTGTGGAATTAGGTGAGTGCCAACACAAAACGACAACTCTGATCTAACAACCAGGGAAAACAAATTATCAACCTACTTTGTTCCATCATTTACGTACATTACAGCCACTGACAATAAGAACAGGAGCTTATAAAGACAATTCTCATTTCTGAAAAAGATATATTGAAATAGCAATTTCCATACTGCTTCACAATCACAAATGTCAATATATTTACAACTTACAGGTAGATTTAGGAATTGTTTCATCATTAATAAAAGAGGAGTTGCATATTGCTTACCGAGACTGAACTGGGTTGAGTTCGGAAGAAGCACAAGAAAGCAACCTACTCTTCTTGGGCGTTGAATTTTTTGTGGATAATCTTGCGCATAAGGAATCAAAGTGTGGATGACATGAAGAAACTGAAGCTCTGAAAATGGGAACTGCCATTTTCCCGCTTCAATTTCTCTTTCTCCCACCCTCTCTCTGTGCTTGGCCTGTTTCACACGGATGGATGAGCGGTGGAAGTTTTGACCCTTAAAATTAATGGCATTAACAATATCAGTTTTACCAACTCTCACAAGCAACAGTGGTCTAGTGGTAGATAGTACGCTGCCACGGAACAGACCCGGGTTCGATTCCCGGCTGCTGCAGATTTGGTTTTGTCTTGCGTCTTCGTATTTTAGCTAAATCCCTGAACCTTTTCTGATTTCGAGATCTTTCGTTTTGTTAGATTTGAGTCCTGTAAATTTCTCGACCTCTCTCACTGAAGATCCAGCAAACAATGAACGCCACTGCAACTGATTTCGTTGAAGGTAGAATCAAATTTATTAATTAATTTTTCGCTAAATTTCTGCTAAATCATGAACTTTTGAGTCACCGATCAGCATGTATTTTTACGTCTCTTACAGAGATCAACAGTGGAAGCGACTCAGATACGAATCCTGACGACACGCCGGAATACTACCAGCCAATATCCGCCGTCGATTACGATGACAACGATTCTGATTCAGATCAGACAAATGCAGGCGCGTCTGTTGGTGATGGCCTCCCAAACGGTTATCATGCCCACGAACCGGAGGATGGAATATCGTCGATGCGTCTAAACGACGACGCAGAGGCAAAAAGCAGCAGCGAAGATGAAGCAGAGGAGATGGTAAGGGAAGAGTCGGAGTCGGCGATAATGAGAGCTTTTAGGGAGGATGAGAACAGGAGGAACGCTCCGTTGAGTCAAGAGAACGCGATGAGAGTTATGGAGGCAATGCGTGGCGTTACGTTTGGCGGTTCGGCTCCTGACTGGGCCAATCAGGTTCCCGAGGATCGTTGGATGGATCACCTCCGGAGAATCAGACGAACGGAACAAACCACTTCAACAGATGTTGAAAACTAGACACAGTTTATGCTGCTTTTATGGTTGTAATTGGAATATTATTGTTGATTGACTACTCAAATGCATTCCATATGCAATAATCCAAAATTAACGTAGTGTTGAAGAAAGACTGCATTACAAACAAATCCTGAATCAAAATTCTGGGTTCATGATGAGGCTGAGCAATATTCTAAATGGTCTCTTACCACTCAAAAACTCGAGCTTTCATCTTTCTCTTAGCTTGGCTTGAACAAAGAAACTGATCTAGTCCATTGTGAATGGTAAAGAAGCCGCCACGAGTCATCTGCTTAAGCACCAATGTTCTCAATCTCAGCACTTCTATCCATTCTCTTGACTATGCCAGCAATAACCTGATGCAAGATCAGAATAAACTAAAGGTTGATAAGCCACAGCAATTATAAATTAAAGAGACATGGTCTGTCTGTATCTTTATCCATGTTAGAGTACGTTAATACCTTTCCTGGTCCCAATTCATAACTTTTCTTTAGGCCTTTGCCGAGAAGAGTCTTCACTGTTGTTTCCCATTGGACAGGAGATGTCACCTGCAACATAAATTTCGGAAGTCAATTTTAAGAGTCCGGTTACTACTTAACATCTCATATTGCGGGAAAACAAGCTGTGATATTCTGTTAAGCTTACCTGTCGCGCCAATATCTTCTTAATCTTTTCCGGATCTGCATGCGGCTGTGCATCAACATTAGATATAACTGGTATTCTTGGAGTTCTGATCTGGGTTGCTGCCAATGCAGCTTCCAATCTTGAGACAGCTGGCTCCATGAAACCAGTGTGGAAAGCACCAGCAACAGCTAGACGCACCTGAGAAAAAGGGAGAGTGAGTTGTTGCTGGTACAAGGATGGCACTGCATGGGAATAAATACTAAATAAATTACCGTCATTCGAGCCTTGAATGACTTGGCTTTGGCTTCAACTGCCTCAATTCCTTTAACACCCCCAGATACTGCATAATTCCCCTACCAAAGTAGAATGCATTCCATGCAAAAATTTAGATTAAACAGTAACAAAATACCCAGGTAGATTTATCAGAAGAATTAAGGCATATGTAAAATAATCTTACAGTACAAAGATAATTTGCAATTTGAACTTTGTTATCCTCATCAACTTCTTGATTGGCTGCATCACACAGCTGCTGAACCTTATCCGAATCCAATCCTATGACACTGACCATGGCACTTTTAGCTGCATCAGCAGCTTCCTGGAGGAAGTTGCAAAGAAACAGTCACCAAATGATACTCAAAACACTATCTATTTCAAAGTAATAAAATTAAGATATCCCAAAGCCAATAATGCATAGTTACCTGCATTACTTCTCCCCTTAGTTTGACCAGCTTGAGTCCATCCTCAAAGCTTTTAGAAGGAACCAAATCATTTAAGAAAAAAAGGCAAAATCAATACAAGAATTTAAGTATGTAAAAGGAGAGGAATGATTTGATCATTTATTTTCTACTAGGCATGTAGACATTCTACTATTCTAACTCTGATAATAATGCACAAGAAGAACACTGAACGGGGAATACTATGCTTCCAAAATGCCTGTAGATTTAACATGGAAGGTGGAACCAGGATGCTGTGATTCTTAAGTTACCTCTTTCATGGGACAGAACCCAATAATCCTGTTAAGTTGCTAACAGATCAGATCTAGAAATTGCATTGCATTCTGAATTTCATGGCGAGCTTGGCTCACAGAATCAATGTTCAGGGTCAATGAGAGTAAGGAAAGGTATTCTAGATCAATTCATGTAAACTAATCAGCTTGAGTTGTTCAGCACAGGAACAAAAATATATATACGCAACAATGAAATTTATCTGTTCGATTGATTAACTTACCTGAAAGCTTCAGCAAAGGCTAGAGCAGTATATTCACCCAAACTAAGACCACAAGTAACATCAACAGAATCAATTATCGGCTGCCCTTCATCACGAGCTCGGAGCAGCTCAACCGCAGCCAAACTTGTGACATAGATGGCAGGCTGCAAATATTGCAGAATTAGATGCTAATTAATAACTATCTATTGGTATTTGCATTCTGCAGCAATTAAAAACGACCAACATTTTACAGCAAAGGATTCAAAAGAAGGAAATGCTGCCTTGGATGCAGAGCATAAGAAAATGATTATCAAAAGAAGCTAGCTGGTGTACCTGGCTTATAACAGTTGAATCTAGCTTCTCCTTTGGTCCATTGGCACAAACTTCTAGAAGATCAAAACTGCATGAAAAGGCTCATTATATTTCTAACAAGAAATATTCCACATAAATTAGAGTAGGTGATCAATTGTGGGCTGACCTATACTCAGCCAGAATTTTAGTCCAGAAAAAATAATATAGAGAGTCCATCAGAAAAAGGATTCCTTCCTAAGGCATCAAAAACTTAGACAGTTTAAGGAATTTACCCTAATATGTCATTTGCTTTCTTGTATAGCTCTGCAGCAGCAGGTACGCTCTGAGCCTCCTTCCCCATTCCTACTGCTTGTGCACCCTAAGACATAATATAAAGAAGAAATCAACTTTTGGTTAAACTCCTCATCCCGCCATTGTTCTCTGGCTCTATTGTCATATCTGGCCCTTGTTAATGGTATAATTCTGAAAGCATTGGTGACATTTCTAGTGTCCCTACTGTTTCTGGACACCATTTAAACAGTTATATCTCACATGAAAAATGATGCAGTAACAGTCAAAAGACTTGAACCGAGTAACCCTTGGCATTATAAGACCAATAGGACCATGTCCAACTGAATGCATCAATTCAGCTTCAAAATTCACTGTAATAACACCAATCGGCACATTTTCAAACGAAAATTTAAGGTTGCACCTTCATTTCTCAATTGATTTCACCCTATAATATACAAACAAACATCTATACATAGAACTACCTTGTGAAGATACAGAAAGCAAAATAATGAATTAATAAGCACAAAACGATCAGAAATCATAGTAAAAAAGTGACATTCAATACTGTTAACATTCAATATATATATATTTGAGATAATATTTCGTTTTTACTTACTACCATTTTTGGTAAATTAGCATTGCAAATTCACCATCGTTTGATAATCAAATCATTATGCAGAGAAGATTCAGTAAAGCAGCAAACCCGGAAATGCTACCACATGTTACTTCATAGTTCACGATTCAGTAAAAATTAAATAAAATAGCGGACAATTAAGATTTAACCGCGCCACAGAGCTCGAATCTTTAATCAAATTAAAAAAAAAAAAAAGCTCCCACCAAAAGATACCTGACCAGGAAACAAGAACGCTGAGGTGGCTTTGTAATCAGCAAACAAGGCATCATCAACAACAGCTTGTTTCCCAGTAGAGACGCTCATAAAAACCCCAGATCGACCAAAGCTTCGAAGTCCCATTTCATTAAAAGCAGCAGCAGACCCATTAAAGAAACTGTGCCTTTGGAGAGAAATGGAAGGAAAAGCGAGAGAAGAAGCCATGGTGGTGGTGAGAGAGTTCCTGTAATGGGAAGACGAGGGGCTGCGTAGGATAAGTGGATGGTGAATCAGAGTTTGCATCTATGTATGTGTGGCCGAGTCTGACAAGGGCAGTGTATTTTGTACCTTCTATTGTTTATAAATTAACGTGAGAAACACTGTGTTTTATGCTAGCGGAGTTCACAAAGTAGGACCTCGATGGAGCCTTTACTGACGTTGGAGGTCGACGTGAAATCCAAGGAAAAAGGCCAACTGCCATCTGGGTTTGGTCACTTATTTTTAAATTTTATTGTGCCACCTAACTTTCAGAAATTACGTTCAATTAGCACTCTAATTAGTGTTTTTCCTGTAGCTATAATAATATAAAGAGCTGATATGTTGCATTTTCCAGATAAATCGGTATGGTTGTTAATTTGCAAGTTTAAGTATATTAATACTCTCCCTCAATTGGTTCTCAGCCTCATGCGGTGGGAAGAGAACGCAATACAGTACTGTAAATCCTTGAGATACTACTGGCTAAAGCACCTTAAATGTTGGCTGGTGAAGTATAATGAGATTAACAAGGCGGACCAAAAGTCTGAAAGGCATTATCATTCTTTTATTGCAGATGTATATGTAAGCAATCCAACACAATGACAATGAGAATTCAATCTGATCGTTCTGAGAGGGCAAGAAAAATTATGAGGTGCTCTGTTGGCTGTTGCCTTTCTCTAATACAATGACCACACCTAGCTTGCGACTTACAAATTCTATAGTCCAGAACAAAAGCTGTTGTTTAAAAAGAGAAGCCAGGTCCCAAAAATCTTCATTTTCTCCGCATGATACGAATATTACTCTGTCTCTCGTCTTTGTTTGGTGTACAATTGTCGAACTTTTCCCACCCTTGTCCACCTGGCAGCCCCGAACATACATGCTTCTATGCAAACAATGCAAGGCACAACAACAATTCGAGATGGAATAAACCCAGTTGAAGGTGAAAGTGCTACCTGTATCTGTAAACATTGAAGACATAAAAGAAACACTCCAAACTACATGAGAATTTGCTCTCCAATACTCATCCGAAATGCCTATCATAAGAAACTAGACCCTCAGAAAAGAAAAAGCACAGTGGCAGTACACAATTAGGGCAGATGATCCCTCTTGGTAAGGCTTTTCTTCTTTTCCATGGGATGTTGTCCCAGATCAAATTATTTATATGAAAAAAATAATAATAAGTTTAAAATCAACATGAGATTGCCCACCTCTACATTGCTTGAAAAACTGGATTTTCTGCGCAATTGCAAAGAAATTGTTGTTTAATATGGAGTTCTAAAACTAGGCAACGCACCTATAAATAACACATTATTCATAGATATCCATCCAAATCAAACTACTTATATATGACTTCCTGTTAGAGAAATACAATAAGGAGGTACCATCCGCCATACCTGTCAGTTCATCTGCTTGTTTCAAGTATAATCCATGGCGTGAAATTCAGTAAATGTGTCCCTATTGCTCCTTATTACTCTTGCTTTGTTCTCTGTTATTTCAAGGACCTGGTGAATATATAGGAGTCAGAATGTAAATTCTATCATTCTCATTTCTATTTTTAATGAAGTATTAATTGAAAAGGAGACCTAGAAATGCATGGCTAAAGTTTGATATCATAGATGGATTTGCAAAGCTATTTAAATTCAGTTATCAAACTACAGTATGAAATTTGATTCATAAGCATGGCCCATGAAATAAATAACCAGCAAATCTATTCCCAGGTTTCAAAAAAGTTCAAAATCAATCCATAATCGCCCCACAATTGAGAGGTACAGAATGGTCATGTGCCTTTATGCCCAGGAAAGTAATTTAGTGTGATACTTAGAACAAATTAGGCATTTTTATCTCATGAAATGTGCTGTCATAACTAGTGTCACCTCTGGTCTTGAATTAAGAACTCCACTAGACATTCCCACATCAACTCGCCATATACTACAATTGTATTTACTGCACCGAAATACCAAAATCTTTAATATTAGAGAATATACATGAACAAAAATTGCAACCGCAAAGAAGGGACCCTCAGTGATTGTGCAGACATGACAAAGATACAATAAAGTAGGGGTGCATACCAATTTACCCCTGCAGTTTGAGGAGTATGCCCCACCACCATCGCGTTAGCATCCACCGCTTGCAGTGTCTCTTGAAGACTAGCATTTATCTGTTGACCATGTGATTTGGGTTACAAAAGCTACAGAAGTCATAAAGATAACATTTGACATCACGGTATTAAATAATGTCATTGTAGTCCATGATGAAGTATTAACCTAACTCAATTGAAAACCAATGCAAATAACAGAAAAACTCAGTCCGAAATGAGTCCAGTTTCACCACGTTTCAGAAAAATCATTCATTCAGGCTAAGAGCATGAAGTTGAAAATTTTGAAAGACAAAGACAGAATCAACACTAAAGTCTGCCAGCATATGAGAAATCGGAATCTTTTTATGGTTATAAAGGATCATGCATCTGCTTATTTGAAAAGCAAGCAACCTTGTCAAGATTTTAATTTCAAAACAGCTGATGTAATGAATAATTAAGGGAAAGGAAAAAAGAAATGGTGGCATTCAAAAATACTTGCCTGGCTAATCTGATAGTCCTCCAAATTGGAAGCATCTCTAGAGTATAAACGGTTCCAAACAACACTGTCATAGCCGCGGGTGGCTATAAAAGGGATGTGAGTGTTGCTGTCACTCTCACTAAGACCTCTCATCCAGAGAGAATTCTCTGTTCTTCCTTTCCATTCCATATGCAACAGCACAAGACTAACACAGCACTCCTATCAGGCATTTCAAACAAGCAAAGATAAAATTTCTTACATTTGTCTTAACAAGCAATCCTCATACAAAATGGCTGAGTCATCCAAATGACATTATCAGTATTACCATGGTGAGGAAGAAGGCCTCCATGACAGAAGACCCAATCATTAACCTTAAGAACAACAGCATGTCTCGCCAACTCGCATGCCAATGGACCACCTGGTCTAAACAAGACTGATCTGGCAATCACTCCCTTTTGCCTCTGTCCTAATATTCTGAAAACTTTATCAGAATTATTCTAACATACCATGTACAGGAAAAAGAAACTGTTTCTAGTTCTTCTCCATAAAGAGCTTGGAAGTTAAACGAGTTTCAAAAGAGGAATTCAGCATGCAAACATGGTTTTTATAGGAAACAAATATGCTCCTTCATGGATAATTAGCTTCTCTATCCTTAATTTAAAGATACTTACCGATACAATATCTTCACATAACTGTGACTGATGAGTAGTTACTAACCATGGTGATACAGAAGAAAAATTATAAGTGTAGGGAGGAAGTCAATTGCTGGAAAATAATTGTAGTACCTTCACCAAATTCAGTGGTCCCCAATATTTTTGGGACAATCTCCTATCTTCTTTCCGTCTTTTAGACACACCAACCCATCCAACAAAAGCTTCTTCCCAGTCATATTCATAATCATTCAAATGTTCCAGGAAATCAAAGCGCTCATCAAATCCCCCAGATTCTACATATCTAAAATCACCTTCAACATTCATGGTCCCATGATTCCCATTTACCTACAAGAAGGAGAAGTACATTGTCATCGTAATATCAAGATTTCTATCAACAAAACTACAGATTTTTAGCTGGAATGATTCTGCAGATTGAATTAGTCAATACAGAATTAACAAGAAAACCTTCAGAAGCAATCCAGATATTATTATGCAAACGAGGGTGGAAATCAATCATTAATTGAGAACTCCCATGAACCACCAATATTTAATTGACACTTCACATTATATACAGAAAGAATGAAACAGATTAGGAAATGAAGTGACTTAAGCACCAGAAATAGATATGGACAATGACCAGAGTTGTTACAAGTTCAGCATAACAAACCTGAAAAACTGCTACGCCTTCTTCTTTTGCCTGTATATCCAATGATTGCAATAAGGACAATATAGCTATTTCGTCTTCGCCTCGATCAAGTACATCTCCTAGCTGAATCAATACCTATGTCTCAAATAAAAAAGATGATTATTGTTGGGAATCTTTCAACTATTATGATCTCTGTCCAGAATGCATATCATATCTAAGTTCTCGAAGCAGAATATAGCAGCAATTTTATAAATTACCTCCACGTTAAAGCACCATGCAAATTAATTTGGAACAAAAGAGCTAATCTACATTTATTAAGTAGAGAGCTAAGTTGCATATCAATAAATCCAAAACTTACATAAAAGGCTTAAATTTGAAGCCTTGACTGCCAAGTTAATGCAGCCAATATGATAACTGGGGTTAAAAGAATAAAAAAAAATAAAAACTAATACTATCTACTATGCTCTCTGCTACAAGAAATTAGGAGACACCGATTCTCCTCCGGTCCACGAGTCTTGACCATCAAAACTCAAGACGCCAGCAATCTCAAGTGCACATCTCGCTTGATCAAGGTCTCCATGTAGATCCCCAATCACACATACAACCCATACAAGAAAGTTTCAAAAATAATGCAAATTGTGAGGAAAAATATATAATTACTAGCGTTTAGATAATAAAACAAGTACTAGAGATAAATTTCAACAATCATACTAAACAACATTGCAGGGAGTGTTTTACCACTCTAAATAAACATTTGCTTTCAAGGCTAATCAACAAATAGAGCTTTTTAGCATATTTACATTGTTGGTCCTTAGTCCTTAGAGAAATATCTTCCATTTCTAGGCAGCTCTACCTTATACTATAATTGCACTAATCCTCAAACTACCTAATTTCTAAGAATGATGACATCAAGTAGCTACTCAGTATCATTAACTCTGACAAACACAAATTAATATTCGGTAACTTCTAGAATCAGAAAACTGAAAATGAATCAACCCAGAAACAAAAAATAAACTACAAAGTAAAAGAGAGACGAACCAGCAACAATACGGCGCCCAGGATCAGATACAAAAGTAGGAGGATCGCCACTAACAACAATAGGCTTTAATGCATTTGCTATGCCACCATTGTTCAAAGAAGAAACTTCTGTTAGTCTTTAAGGACGCGAAGAAGGTGGCAGATATAATGAGTTCAGACAAACAGAAGCCATTTCGCGACTAACGACAGCATATCATCAAAGTAGTTTCTTACTTTGAAAAGGAAGTAAAGGAGAGGCCAACGAGGTTCTCTGTTCTAAAATCCAAAAAGAGAAGGGCCGTTGCTCCTCAGCCTTATATTTCCTATTATCTTTTTTTCCATTTTCCCGAATATTTCTGGCTGGAACTTTGCCTTGTAACATTTTTTTTTTTTAATTTTTTGGTGTTTGTATTTTTCATGGCTTTCTAGTTCCGCCCACATCAGACCCCAAACCCAACTATCTGTGTTACAGTCGATTCCATTCAACTTGAATTCTTCAATTGAGCTGTAATTGGGGATCAAGTATGACCATTTCACACGAAATCGAGAGTGCTGCGAGTTGCACTACAATTTCCAAGTACACCAACTTTGTACGTTAGAAAGACAACCAACGTCGGTATCTGCCTCTGTCCGGCCCATCTTATATGCAAGCAAAAAAAGGAGAGAACTTAAGAGACGGATTGATATGCAAATGAAATAGAGACTAAACATTCAAAATGCTGATTATACGTGGGACCAATGGCGGCCCATATCTTATTGATTACGTTTTTAAAATTTGATCTAAAATTAAGATTATATGTATAAAATTAATTATATATTATTATTAATATTTTTATTTAACATTTAATTTGATAAAATCATACTTTAAAAACTCGTATAAAATATTTCAAAATTAAAATTATTTCTAAATAAGAATCAAATGTTCATGAGTGAATTTAAACATGAAAAATTTCAAATCAAAGTGATGAAATCCAACCGTAGGCAAGCTTTAATTTGTTAGCTACATTGTCCACTAAAAATACTAAGTCACATTGATACGTTCTACGAAAGTTAAGAGTAAGTTTTATTCTTTAAATTCATCATTAATCATAGAATTAGAGTTTTAAACTCTTAAACTCTTCAAATAATAATAACAAAAGAGAATTTAAAGATAAAAGTCAAATATCCATGGTTTAAAGATAGTGTCACCAGTTAAGGAAAAATCTACTATTAAATTTGGTTAAAATGTGGATAAAGCAAAAGTTGAATTAATACTCAAAAGAAATATTATTTCATTCAACTAACCAAATTCCAAAATAGAATAGAGAAAATTTTTTTATAGGCATTATATTTTAGTTCAAACATAAAAAAAAAAAAAAAAAAAAAGCAACAGATTATATAAGAACTATAAGTATTAATTACAATAAATAGATATACAAAGTTTCAGATTTATGCTTTTAACAGTCACATAAATATTCAGTTTACATTCCAAAAATTTATATAAATATTGTTTCATGACTTTGAATTCAAGTGATTAAATTAAAGTCAAATGAAATGTATGAACTGAGAAAATTATGGGCTATATGAATTTGGACATGAGTTGGATAAATACAACTTCTTTTGTCTTATTTTACAACAAATTATCTTGTAGAGCTAAATTAGAGCTTGATTTATCTTGTACTGAATTTTTATCACACATCCTGTGAGAAATTAGAATATGGATGCAAATGGGAGTCCTAAAATTTCTTAAACGTGAGATGGTGTAAGATACGGCACCAGTGATTGTCTAGAATCAAACCAACATTACGTTATCCTCATATCAAATCAAATCAACTTCACAACTAACCAACATTACATTATCTTCATATCAAATCAAAACAACCTTACAACTTACATAGTTGTTGGTATTGCTAATGGAAAACCACAATTAGTTCGGGCTTGTCAAATGACAAAAATAGGGTGGTAACCCAACATCACACAAAAGCCAACCACGAACAATTCTCGAGCAAATCCCATACGTATATGGCATGTGAATGCCACTGTATATGAAAGGTTAGGCTTCGACTTCTCGGCGTATGAAATACGAGAGCACTGATGTTTTAGTAATCAATTACCATAAACTCAAGCGTTAAGAGTGTTTTTGGTAGCAAGGCAACAGCAGCCTGCTAGTTACACAGTCAATACTCACATGAACGGCATGGCAAACGCAAAGAAAACAAGCAATGAAAGTTCAAACAGAAATAGATATGGCACCTGAATTGAAGAGGTAGAAAGGACGCTGAATTGATAGCGCAAAACAAAGGCTTAAAAGAGAAATATGCATACATTATACATAGACCTGGCAAGAAATAGAATTATTGTGTCATATTTATGTTTGCATTGCCAAACATGGGAAGGGATTGGAAGATTTTATTAGATATACATGTCATATATTATCAAATTAAACTACTGAAATTGTCAAACCAATGGAAAATTTTACACTTAATGAATTATTTAATGTTAATTAAATAAAGCATTCCCTTTTTTTTTACTCTTCGTCAAGTGGTTTGCAATGTCTACTCTTTGAACTTAGCCCTGGAATTCTCTACATAACCGGAGGAAGATTTGGCATATATTCTCGAATTAATTAGTCGTGGCCAATAATAGAAACCCTAAATATTAAAATCTTGTAATTAATAAGCGCTGCAAATGTTGTCGATTCACAGAAACAGTCAAGCAACCAGTTTTCTCCCTTTACAGTAAAAATATAAACCATTTACATCATTTGTTAGGTCAAGGTCTATGTGCCTGTGTCAATGGTACAAAACATTCTGGTAAGTCTAATCTATTTGGGAGTCTGTACGTACATGAATTCAATGATAATAGTGCAGTAGCTGGAGCTGGAGTTGGAGCTGCAACTAAAGCAGAAACCTTCCCCAGTCCCACCATAACAATTAACAACCATCAAAATGAGGCGGGGCCGGGGCCGGGGCGCCTGATCCGTCAATGGCGTTAAGTGTAATGCTGGAATTCGGACAAGTGGGAGAGCAAATGTGAGGAAATTGTCGGGCCCGGGCCCTCAATTGAATAGTCGTTGATCTGCTGCATGTAATCTTGAAAAGACGATCAACTTTAGTATACGGACATACGTGACTTGATTTGATTGGATTGGATGTAACCCCTCTATCAATATTTAATATATTTGAATTTGTGTATGTGTGTGCGTGTAATGCCCGCCTATGGTGCCATGTCTTCCTTTCCTTTCGCTTCTCTTCTCTCCATATATCTCTTGGTCTTGGGATTGGCGTCTCCCACCTAACCACATTCTACTTTATTATCGCCTTTTTTCTATTCTTCTATCCATAATACTCCCTTTGAAAATAATGTTTCCATCGTATGATTGTATTCTTTGACTCCATCTATTCTATAACGCTTGTTGAATGTTGACGATCCAAACCCAAATCACATTTCGAATTTCCCTATATATTCTCTACCATATTATATATATATATTGATTTTGCACAATCTTAAAATATATATGCATGTGGATATATAGAATTGCATCTGCCCGTTTGGAATAGTAAACAACAGTTGCAAGTTTCAATGCACCACAGTTTCAAATTTCAATACACATTATGAACGCATACAATACTATTGATAAGTTAATTGTTTCGATATCGTGCCAATTATTGTTGTTGAGAATAAAGCGAGAGTGAGCTAAGTAGCTGCCTTTGCAAGTAGTTTGAAAAGACAGGAGGGAAGACAGGGGCCAAAGTTGGGGTGAATCCCTATCGCTCCCACGTAGCAAATCATCAACAATTAGATTTGATTTGACAGAAGCACACCTCGCGATCCACGTTCATATTCGGGGGCGTGCCGACTGAGGTTTTGACCTAATGCTCACTCGACACTTTCCTCTTAGATTTGCCCACTCCCTTTCTTTCATTCTTGCACCATCTATATTGCAATTCAATTTTTTTTTTTTAAATTCTAAAAACATGAATACCCCACTCCTTTATTCTACATTTCTTATCAGATGAGCAGTCCTCGACTCTCTTATTCGCGTTCCTGGCCCATTGGATACATTCGTTGCAAGCTTTTCTTGTTAGATGATCTAAAACATGAATGTTTTGACCATTTCAAAACCTAATGACAAAGCAATAGGACTATGTCGCGAAACTTCTCCTAGTTAGAATTAGCATAACGATACATTATGTGCCATTCATGCACGAATTAATTCACAAAACGTAACGATGAGAACAAACATTTCGAAACACTAATGACAGCTATACGTAACAGTGTGCATCATGTTTTTATTTGTTTATTATTAATCTTGTAGGTAGTGAAGCTGTTTTGAAAACAGTTTAATATGTGGAAACAGTACAAAGAAAGGAGGACCCCATGTAATTTATAATAGGCCAGAAAAGATCGAGGATATATTTTAACTTTTCGGCAGAGTAGGGTCGGGTGAGTCAGACTAGGACTGGGGCAGATGCAGTCTAAGAAGGGAAGGGGGAATAAAAGAAAGGAAGATGACCAAAAGGTCCAGATTTTGGTTTTTCCCAATCCAGAAAATTTAATAGCCATTGATGTTGGTCAGATGCAGTGGGGCATTGATGTCTCATAGTGCAGCGGCTAGCGTTGCCTCCGAATATTATTATATTTTAATTATATTAATGTTTCCACCAGCCCAGGGAAGAGAGAAAGCCTCTTCTCCTCCTCGATATTGGAGAGAGCCTGAAGTCTGCCACCTTCTCTGTACGCTGTTATGCAGAAAGATAGCAGAAAGCAGAGAGAAGGGGAGAGAGAGAAAGAGAGAAAGAAAGAAAGAAGAGAGACTGTAAAGACCCGACTCCAAAAGCCAAGAGTGGGGGGCGAAAGAGGTGCAAGTGCCGAGGCTGCAGCCTATATGAGTCAGAATAAAGAGCGCATAGAATGACCAGGCCCCAAGGCATCACCAACAACACTACAAAACATCTTTTCCCTTCTCTACCTCAGTAAAATCTCACTATTACAATGCACTGGTCATTCCTGGCCACGAATTATATCGTGGAAATTTCTTAGAAATAAATGATTGTGCTTGTAAAATGTCATAATCTGCCATTATAAACAAGGCAATTAACACCAGAGCTGACACGTTAATATTTAATTACAAGTTTTGCCGACTGTAATTTTAAGAGATTATTAACTCATGATGATTACCTGGACGAAAACGGGAGGGGATTCCAAAAGTATAACTAGAAATTCACAAGCGATGTTCGGATGGTGAAGGGCAAACTATGGACATATGATGTAATGATTGTTGACCCACTCAAAACCAAAGTTAAATTACCACTGAAGTAATCCTTTTCATTTTCATTTTATTTTAAAATCTTATTACACAATAGCCGGAGAATAGTCAAACGGAGGCAATCCTCTTTCCATGACTACTGCAGTGTTGTTTCCTCGGCCTCTGATTTGATCCAGCAAACGTCTTGAAATGCAAGACTACATAGGTGCAGAGAGTTCATGTCCCTTTGAACCAGCTTAACGCTAGGGTTAGTTCCTTTCAGATTCGGCCCTTGTGGTCCAAACCCTTTTAACCCGCGGAAGTCATTTGTTCGGATGACAGGAATTAGAGGTATGCTTGCATATTGTATTGAAATTAATAAAGACAATATTTTGTTTATTATAATTTTAGACTAATTAATGCTGTCTGGTCTCCCAATACGAGAGTTTGAATAATAAAGTAGTCGGCAGCGTATAAAGTATAAAGTAAGAAAAAGTAACGAAGAGCTATAAAATATGGAAGAAAATTTGGAAATTAAGAAATTAACCGTCTCTCCACCGATAAACCAGTTTACTTGGTCTAAGTTATTTTTCACGTTCCAATAGAACCGAGTTACGTAACCACGTCCCTTCACTTCCCTTTCGCCTATAAATACTCCCAACCCCTTTTCTTTTCTTCCTCGCACCATGTGAGCTTGCTAGCTCTGACTCTCAGCTAGAGCTTAATTAGCTTCAGCTAGCATATATATGTATAGATGTTTGTTGATGCAGCTGGCTTCGATTGATGCTACGCTCAGTATGGAGAATCTGTAAAGCTCAGGAGGGATAGCGCCATGAATAGTATTTTCAAGGATGTTTGAATCCTCAGTGGCGCTATCTATCCTGAGTTTCACGGGTTCTTCTTACTAAAACTGATGCAGTTTCAGCTTCAAGGTCAATTTTTGGCATCTGGGTATGTGTTGTACTAGTTTTGTATTCTTTTTAAGGGATCAAATCCAGTTAACTTGATTTTGTTATTGTTTATGAGTTTGCTCGAGCACAAAGCCAAGGAAAGATATTGCTCTGGACTCTTCTTCACTTCTTTTCTTTATGTTGCTCCAATTGGTTGGTTTGTTCACAAGTTCTCGTTTCTGCCATCGGCATATACTGCCATAGCATGCATACCTATGTTGCATCTATGGTTCCTTTACAACGACAGAATCGAGGATTTTATTGCTTCTGTTGCCTAACGTTTATTTGATGGATAATTTTCTTCACAAATAAACCATCTTCGTTTAAAAATTGAACCGATGTGGTCAACCTCTTAGCACTTGTTTTCCATTTCTTGTTCTTGGGTTGCTGTTTTGATAATTAAACCTGTTTATTATGACTCGTTCATTTGTAAGATGAATTCTTCTGATTCTTCTGGTTCTAGGCTTAGTTTGTACTATCCATCACTGTGTATTTGTAAATAGTTCATGTCTATTCATTCTTTTTGATCACGAAAACCAAGACTTACCCAATATGCTGCGGTTAATATTGGAATCACTGTGGTTACATAATCATGTCAAGATGATGATCCGTGGGTTATCAGTTCCTCTTTTCGTGATCATTTTTCTCCCATTACTCTATTGATTATGTTGCCTTGTATGGTTTTCTCGTTTATTAACAATCTTACAAAGTTTTTGGTAATTCTATTTTCCTCTGTGAATTCCTTTTTAAATACATCTTAAAGGGGCTTGTTTTGAAGAAAGGTCGCCATTCTGACAAATTTATTTGCTTTTCTTTTACTCGTTTTAGGTTTTAATGGCGAGTCTGAGACTCTGAAACCCTAGTCTTCTCCAGAAGACTCTCTCTGATTTTTTCTGCTAGGGTTTTGTATATTGACTTGAACTCTTTCAGGCTTTTTAATAATGGATTAGTTACTATGGATGTTGACTCATTCCCCAACTTTGTTCGTCTCACAGTCTTGTCGTTTCCTTTACTATTCTATGTACTCCCTATTCTACTGTACATATTCTATGCTTCTTCAAGATCACCATTATCTCAGTATTGAAAACAAATTTGATGTGAACTTAATTATAATTCTTCTTCGATGCTATTGATATAAAGAAGTTATAATGATTTGCAATTCAGCCTGAACATGATGTTGAAGTTTGACTTGTAAAATCAATTTCTTTCTTTATATATAATGTAGTTATCCGTTCTCTGTTCATATGCAATACTTTGATCATGTGGTTGGCCATTAACACTAGCCAAGTGTACACGTTTGGGATTGTATAATTTCACAGCCATTATCGGTGCAAATATTAAGAAGTTTGATCCAACTTTAGGGTACAATATGTGTCTTATTGTATGGGGACAAAGAAACCAGCAATCTCCAACAAATCTCGAACATTATGATATTATTCCAAATAAAATAATATGTGCCTTCATGATCTTCGAAGGATAGTGGACATTACAATGTGCGCAAACAGAAACCCCCACCTCTTTCTACAGTAATGGGAACCCATTTCATTACCACATTCACCTTCTTGACCTTGTAGAATAGATTGACTGTTTCAAGGACAAAGAGATAGAAGAATAGTGCAATTATTAATTAAATTCACCTACTATATAGGTAAATGTAGATCTGTATATGCACCAATTCCTAACAATGTGCATATCCAAAATTAACCTTTATCTTTCTGAGAAGCGTTCTTGAGGAATATTCTCCATTAGTAATAATTTATTCTGTTAATTATCTAAATTACTTTGAATAGTTTTCAATTGATTTGGCATGGAGTTCCAGTTTATGTTGGCGGTAATCCATGTCGTTAAGCAAGTTTCAATCACAAATCTTATGAAAAGAAGAGGAGAAAGTGCATAATAGGCTGGTGAATGTAAGGACGGCTGGCTGCGCATGAAATACATGCGTTGGTTGGTGCGTGCTCTCCACATTTGATGTTTCATTGGTGCATAGAAAGCAGCAGCAGCAACAGCGTCTTCATAGATGACCCATAAACTTATTTGTCATAATTAGTAAACCTATTTGTTTCTTAATTATAATAAAATGTATAATAAACAATTAATTATGCCAAAAGTGACCAGTTTCTGTAATGAGATGTATACTGTATCTATCAATGATGTATAGCAAGAGTATAGCTTCTTAAGTTGGGCTTTATATATATATATATATATATATATATATATACACACACGTATATGAAGTGGGGAAACAGAAGAACAGAAGCTGGCAGTGGCAGGAGTTAAATACCAACCATGTCATGTGATGATCTGATCATGGAAAGCATACAAGCATCAATTTAATTTCCCATTCATGCCGCAATTAATATTATACATCCCTTTGTCAGAACAAAATAACAGGTATGTGTATGTAGTGAATATGTACAGCAAAATATTCATGACTGGTCAATTAAAGTCAGAAGAATATACGCTACACTGTAGGTAAACAAAACCTCTTCCAATAATGATTTTGGGTATGCATTGCAGAGGGATAATAATTAATTTGAAAACTATGTTGTAAAATTGTACTCTGAAGGTGCCTTAATGTTGTCGATCGTGGCATAAGCATTGCCATATCTTTCAATTTAACCATGGACCAACCATTTTAAATTTAGCTTTAGTTAGGTCTCCATTGATGTTTTCTTATTACCTACCACAGTGATGTTTCTTATCACCTACCACGCAGGATATGATCGATGTTACAGCAGGAAAGGCCTATTTATTCACACAATATAACGGGGTTAAACGTGTCAAGTCAATCAATTTATTGTGTAATTTGATACCCTTTCCAACAAGTGGTGCTGCAACGTATTAAATCCTCTTCACAAGCAGAAGCAAAATAGTCGCCTTATTTTCAGGAAGGAAAGAAAACCCTTATGGATGGTGATGGTGGTCCATTTGGCATCTCTTAATTTTCCTACAAAATTCACGACCAAATTCAGGACATCCATTGAATAAGTCATAAAATCGTGGGTCCCATCGGTTACTGCCATTAGAGTAGCCAGTCTTCGATATTTCTAGACCAAGAGTTCAAATTAAATTTCCTGAAACATCACAGCAACAAGGTTGTCGCTTTATGTGGAAGATAAAAAGTTCATTCATTAGAGTGATATGGGACACAGTTTATAGTTTGCTAATCAGATTTTGATTGAGAATTTGTTAAAGGAGGATTAATGCACATACCATAATCACGAAGGCTAGGGAGTTTGAGAATCGTTTTGAAGGCATTAACACCGTATCTCCTACCACAACTTCAATGATTTCTATTCCAAAGACGGAATCTTCAAGCATTTTCTTCCTTCTGTCATAGATGCTAAGATTCAAGAAGATTATTCAAGTGTAGTGAAGCTAAGTACGTATGCAATGCAAATCTTCGAAGGGATAAAAAAAGAAGATGAATGAAGGACAAAAAATACTTGATCCCTTGCGGCTTTCTTGATCTCTCTGTTAATTAATCCATTAATTTTTGCATGGTTAGGGTTTCCAGCGTCTTTAATTTGAATGTTTCAGTTTCTTTCAAATTTCTACGATTCTCCAGAATCGGAAGCGTGGCCTCCTCATTCAATGGTCCATGTTGCGGCGGATGAGTCGTCCGGGCAAGAAAAACATATCGATGATTACCAGTTTCCGCTAATATGTAGGAAAAGTTACCCAACTCAGACGTTGGGCATTTTTTATGGAGAAAATCCTTTGCACGCCTCCTTCAGTTTGATGTTGCTGGAAATCAGTTTTGTTATTATGATCACTTGGCTCATTCGCCTTCTTCTCAAGCCTCTTAAACTGCCTAGGGTTGTCTCTGAGATTATTGTAAGTTAATCTTTTCATTTCGGTTTATTCAATTTTGTCTTTTAATTCTTTTAATTTCTTCATCAGTACCAATTAATTTGATGATGGTTTCATCATTATTTTCAAGGGTGGCATAATAATCGGACCCTCCATTCTGGGCCACAACAGAAAGTTTACTGAGAAATTGTTTCCAGATAATGTTACGTTCGTGGTGAGAAATATTGGAATAATGGGTTTCATGTATTTCATGTTTATAGCGGGAGTGAAAATGGACCTGACCCTAATAAGAAGATCAGGAAGAAATCATGTTTATATAGCATTCGGTGGGGTGATTCTTCCCACAATAACGGTGACAATTGTTGGGCTCCTTACAAGAAAATCAATGAACGAAGATCTGGCCAAGGTATCTTCAATAGGAGCAATTTCCTCGTCTCTTGCTATAACATCATTTCCTGTTCTAACTCCTATACTTAAAGATCTAAACCTGCTTAGCTCGGAGATGGGAAGGATGGCAGTGTCAACAGCTTTAATCGGGGACGCAATAGCAATAAATGCTGTTATTGCATTTGAAGCAGGGAAACAAGGAGAAGTTGGTGGTAGGAGTGCTTTATGGTATTTAATTTCCTTTGTAATTCTAGTGACTTTCTTTTTTACTGCAATTCGAAGAATCATGACTTGGATTGTTAATAAAACACCAGAAGGGCAACCAGTAAGTCAAGCTCATATAGTTTGCATCTTGTTGGGGGTTATGGTGATGGGATTTTTAACCGACATGTTTGGAATGGCTGTCGCAATTGGGCCACTGTGGCTGGGATTAATGATACCGGATGGTCCACCGCTGGGCGCTACTCTGGTGGAGAAGACGGATACGATTATAACTGAGATTTTAATGCCATTTTCGTTTGCAGTTGCGGGATTACACACTGATGTTTTCGCCATGAGTGACATTGGTTGGTCAAGGTTGTTACCACTCTTTGCAATGATTTTGACAGGTTATGTTTCAAAAATCATTGGAACTTTTCTCCCTTCACTCTTGCTTGAAATGCCACTGAGAGATTGTCTCACTCTCAGCCTTATGATGAGTTTGAGAGGCCAGGTTGAGCTTTTGGTATACGTCTACATGGTGGACAAATCGGTACGTGTTGCTTAACCAATTAATTTTATTTGATAATCTATGTAATATTACTAAATGCGTTGTTCTTAAATATGTAACACAGATTATAGGCGTCCCGACTTTCACGCTATTGGTGTTATCAACAATGGTAATAACTGGAATAGCTGGACCATTGATCAGCTTCCTATACGATCCAACAAGGCCATACATGGTGAACAAGAGAAGAACAATCCAACATCATCCTCCAGAAATGGAGCTTCGTATGGTAGTTTGCATTCATGATCAAGAAAGTGTGGCTGGCCTAATAAATCTCCTTGAAGTCTCGTATCCGACAGTTACTAGTCCGTTCTCAATCTACGCTCTCCATCTTATCGAACTGGTCGGTAATGGATTCCCTTTGTTTTTAGACTACGATAATGAAGACGAGCATTCCAAGTACACTGGTCACGATTCCATTCACAATGCCCTAACGCAGTATTCAGAAACCAGAGGAGAAATGCAGTTCCATGCATTCACAGCTGTGGCCCCTATCCGATCAATGTATCAAGATATTTGTGAGCTCGCTCTTGAGCACAAAGCTACTCTCATAGTTTTACCTTTTCACAAGGAATACCCGGTTAATCTTGAAGGAATTCAAATCCTGCGTCGCGGTGTGCATTCTGTAAATCTTCAAGTCTTGGACCATGCACCCTGTTCTGTGGGAATTCTTGTTGATAAGGGTACTCTCCGAAACCCTATTGCTGGCAGCTCCATACAGCACCACCCAATCCACCACTTTGTTGTACTATTTTTAGGGGGAGCAGATGCTAGAGAAGCCCTTGCTTATGCCGATCGGATGGCAGGGAGTATAGACGTATCTCTTCGCGTGATTAGATTCCTGTCGCACAACCACGAAGGAGAAGACGAATTGGAGAAGAAGCTAGATGATGGGGTAGTTGCATGGTTCTGGGTGAAGAATGAAACAAATGAGCGAGTGATATACAGGGAAGTCGTGGTGAGAGATGGGTCAGAAACAGCTGCAGCAATTCAGGCAGTAAACGACGATGCTTATTGTGATCTTTGGATCGTCGGAAGAAACCAAGGGATTAATCAAAACCTTCTCGAGGGATTAACAGAGTGGAGTGAGAACAATGAACTTGGAGTGATAGGAGATTATGTTTCGTCCGCTGATTTTGGTAGCACGGCGTCTGTATTAGTGATACAACAGCAAGTTTTGAGACGACAAGGGCCGGCCAAAGTTGGCTGCTTAAGTAAACTTTATTCTTCTAGCATTTTTTCACCATTTTTGTAGCTATTGATTACTTGTAATGCAATTTCGATCTCTTCAACTCACAATGCTTCAAATTAATTAAGTAATTACTTCTTGCCCTACTCCCAAAATCCTACATACATACATACATACACACACACATACATACATACATTGTATTAAGTTCTAGACATAACCCATTAACAATAGGTTTCTGTCTTGTTTACCCATATCAAAAATACTGCTTAATGTCTCCTACACAGAGGTTCTTAGAAATTAAATATATTAATCTAACAGAAAAAAAAAAATTTATATTGATTTAGTACATGTTCAATACTAAACCAAAAATAACAAAATTATAAAACTATCAAATATTATTTATATTCATAAAATTTAAAAAATTATTTAATTTATTATACATTAATTATAATTTAATATTTAAATTATATTAAATTTATTTATGCATCGTCACTTAAATTATATTAATTTTTATTCTAATTGGTAAGGACGAGAAAAAAAATGTTTCTCTTGTTTGGGCTTACATAAGGGGTGTAATCAGAAAACCAGGTGGGGACCTCTAGATCTCATTCCCCGGACCCAATAAATGAGACCCGACTTGGTGCCCGAATCCAAATGGCCCTAGAATTTTCGTTCTCACTCCCACACGCTGCAGTCGTAAGCCAGAAGGCAGTCCAAGCAGCCCATTGTTGTATTGAGTCCCATTCTATCGGAATCGCTTCACCGCCGACTTTCGTTGTCTTCTCTTCTCCGGTTAGTCTTACGCTTTTTTGTTTTCGGTTATTTTGAAATGTTTTAGTGTAGTAAAAGCCTTAGTATCAGAAATTAACCGACAAGAATTTGGTTTTTCAGTAAATATGGAAGAGGAACGTCGCATGTCGACTCGAACTCGTAAAGTTGCTCCCAAAATGGCTGCCGCGCTTGCCAGCGCGGACAATCGAACTCAGGTTTATTTACTTGTCATTAGTTTCATATGGGGTAAAGTGAATTAGAGAAATTTTCGAGCTTGATTTTGACTAGCGTGTTAAATTTTTTATCTTTAAGGCCGCTCTTGCTCGGCTTGAGGCCCTGGAGAATGATAATGCCGGAATTGAAACTGTGGAAATTAATGATGACGACGACGAGGCTTCTCTGGATGATGATGATGAAGGTCTGTTCGTTTTATTTGTCTATGAGACTTGCATGTATGTCGTCTTTCTCTTGTTCTAATTCGTAGTCTAGACGTGCTTTGAATTTGGCATTGCAGGATACACACAAAAGAGGCATTCAAAGGGTACAAAACGTAAAACCCGGCAAGCAAAAGCACTTGAGGATGCTAAGAAAGCCCCCAGAACATTCCTTGAGCTCTTACATGAGGTAACGGCTAATCAGGGTTTCATCGCTCTGGATCTGTCTCGGTTAGTTTTATTGAGGCTCTTAAGTTATTACTTTGTCTATCATAACAGGCAAATCTTGAATCCCTGCCGCCCCATGTTCCATCTTATTTGAAGGCGGCTGTGGGACCTCCAAGTTCAACTTCTCGCCGCCATTTTTGCACTGTCTGTGGTTTTACTGCCAGCTATACATGTGTCAAGTGTGGAATGCGCTTTTGTTGCATCCGTTGCCAGAATATACATGATGATACTCGCTGCCTCAAATTTGTTGCTTGAGTGATGAGAGACTTGAACCGGCCAGAATTTGTACAAAGTAGAATCAGATTTGAAGGTCACTTCTAATAGAAACCCGTATGGACATGTTAATCTGATTATCAATAGGTAACGGCTTCTTTAGGATAAATACTTTGTACTGTTGTCTGCCTTTGGTTGTTGAAAAGAAAAAAGAAGAATATTAATCTATTCGTATCCTTCTCACACGAATTCATCTCCTTAGTCTTGGCACATTCATGGTGCATGTTCTAGCAAGATTTCCTATTAGTTAATGTAGAGGGTGATCTAACTGAGATGGTTATGGTCGTTATCTGAGGAGCTAAATTATCTTCACAGTTTACATAAGAGTGGAATATTTGCTAGTTGGTGATAGCAGTTCCTTGCAACCTGTACTGCCTTCCCCTCAGGTAGGCTGGATAGAAGTTCACCTCAATTTTTTTGTTATGCATTTTGTGATTTTAAAATAGAATTTATAATGGAATAATTTTGGGTGATTGTTAAACATTTGAAATCTCTTTATTTGATTCTAAAAACAATACACTGGATTGAAAAACACGCCAAATCAATTGCTTGAAGAACAACATTCATTCTGACTTTCGGGAAAGAAGTACAGGCTGGGATTCTATAAATCCAGACTGAGGCAAACAAATGCTTGTATATCTGAGGACTTCACAAGAAAACAAATCATATAACCAGAAAACTAGTTACAATTGCTGGGGTGCTTTGATAGTAATCTCAACATTGGGGCAGGTCTAGTGGTGGAGGCTGTACTGTCTGCAATTTTCCAACTCCATTCTCAACTAGGAAAGCCATTGCAAGACCCAAAGCCAAGTGTGAATCAATGTGGCAATGCATCAGCCAAACTCCTGTTTCATCGTATGAGCCCATTAGAGAAAAACTTGAATTAGAGTAATTGATATAGAAAAAGAGGATTTTGTCAAAAATATCTACTTTTCAAATTACCTGGATTATTAGCCACAAATCGGATTGCAACCCATCCACCTGGAGGTGTTCCAATAGTATTTCTCTTTGGTGGGTCAATGAGGTTGAACCTGGCTGGATCTGTACTTGGGTTAAAGTTACCAAAACCCATACCTACGACATAGAATTCATAACCGTGAAGATGCATAGGATGGTCCTCAACTGTGACAATGCTTGTGTCCTGCAAAACAATTTGTACTCTGGAACCATATTTCAACTTGTATAGCTTAGTTCCTGGAACTGGTTGCCATAGACCCCGGCTCACGTTGCCTGTGTAATCAAATTTCACCGGAGGAACTGGGGGAAAGTCCGTGGTAAAGATGCCGGGTTGGCCTTGGTAATAGGCTTGCATCAGGGAGTTTCTTCTTGGAAATACAAAGGAGACATTGTTGATGCTGGCGGCAAAACGGGTTCCGTTTGGACCTTGGCAACGGGGGCTGTTGGGATTTGTGCAGTTGATGAGTCCTAAACCCACTGTGAAAAACAGGTTCTCATCGATCACGGTTGGGACTTTGACCTCACACGGACTTTTGACCTGGGCAGTGAACGCAGTTGCTGTTGCTGTATCATTAAAGCCTGGCAGTCTTGGGAAGATTGGTGCGGAAGATTTCCCTTTTTTGGGATTGTAGGGAGTTGATTTGTATTCAAGGATTGCAGTGGTGGTGGTATTGTCAAAGGGAGCATTGGCAGTATTGTAGGCATGCGCTGCCATGTAGTAGCGGGATGGGGGCTGATCTGCTGTAAGGAGAACATTTGTTGTCTGAGCAGGACCTATCATGATGACCGACGTTGTAAAAGGCTTGGTATAGGAACTATCAACGCCAACAACAGTTAGTTTGTGATTTGCCACCCCAAAGAAGAGTTCTTGATTCAATGCAGAGTTTATTACTCTTAGGAGAATTGTCTCGCCCAATTCCACCGGAAATCTCACAGTTTCTGTGTTGCAATTTATAGTTATATCACTAACTCTGCAATGCTAGAAAGTTTACATGAAAGCTGACCAAGAAGAAGTTTCCTAGTTATCTATCTATAAGCTAAAACAAGACAGAAGGACAACAAAAGAGAAGGTTTAGCAAACCTTTGCTTGAGCATCTGTAGAGGTCACCTGGCTGACCATTAATTGTGTACGCATCAGAAACATTTGGAGCTGCACCTGTGAACATTGCCAGCCTCAGGACATCCATGGGGTTTCTGTCCCACCATTCCCCTGTGTATCATCATTGTTGTCATTTGTTAAGACTCATGCCATAATTTCCATGGTACAGGAAATAGTTCTATAAGTTAGGAGAGGGGATGGAAATAGGTTACCAAGAAGAATTGGAATCTCTCTCTTTGGCATTGGGAAGGGATATGGAGAACCAAGTTTAGGGTAGATGATGAGAGCTCCATAGACAGTGGCTCTAAGCCATCTGCTATGAGCATGCCACCACAAAGTGCCCTCTTGGTTTTCGATAGTGAAACGATATGTGTAACTCCTTCCTGGTTGAATTGGACACTGAGTCACATATTCAGGACCATCTGCCCAAGGATTTCTCAGTTGGTGTAATCCATGCCTGATCAATATAAAGCAACAATTGATATCAAAAGGTGATGATGCTTTTATGTTATGTATGTATGGATGTAGTACTGAGTTGTGTTTGGTCCAGGTGACATATTCTCATCAAATTCTTGTCCAAGATTGAATTCATTAAAACCTCTTTGCTTGCACTGATTAAATGATTGAAATTCCTTCTAATTTATATACAATGATGTTTCTATATTATTATTATATTTAGTTTCTCCTATTCTTTCCTAAACACATTATCTGAATAAGACATGAATACCAGTGTAGGGAGATATTGTATCGAGCATTGTTTATAGCCTTGATGACAAGAGAATCCCCATCTCGAACTTCCAATGTTGGCCCAGGGAATTGCCCATTCACTGTAATAGTGTCATGGGTTCTGCACAGCCTCTTCACTGGCTTGGCTTCAATCTGTATCCATCAAAAGAGAGAAATAAATCAGTATTTTTTGTTTGCTTTAAAAGAACAGCATGAGTAGAAAGAATGAGAAAGAAAGAACGTACAACAAACTCATGGTAGTGAGTTTCTGCAGCAGAAAGAGAAGCTAGGAAAGCAAACAAGACCAAGAGGCCAAGTAACAGGCAAGAGCTCCATGGCTTGAGTGTAAGGTTAAGAAGTTCCATAGCAGTAAGCCTTTGCTGTGAAAAGTCTTAGGAGATAATGTGTGAATTAGACCATAGGATGGGTAGCTATTTATAATAAAATAAAGCGGGAAGGACAGAAACTAGTTCATATTTTTATTTTCAAGAAAGGGAACAATAGAATTTTATGTGTTGGCAAATTAGGTTATTAGTGAACAGTGAGAAATTCTAAAAGTTAAGGACAACTTAGTCCAACCGTAAGGAGGATTCGGTTCACCCACTAAACCCCATCAATTTTGTTAAATATATGCAAGATTCTGCAGTTCAGAGACTAATAGGACATTAGAAGAAACATAATCATGTCAATGGTGCGTTTAACTTAGTAGTTCTTTGTCTTAAAACCTCTCTGCCTTTACTGTCAAACATTCAGATTAAAAATTTTAGCATTACCCCGAATAAGATCATGTGTGTTTGACTATTTCTATTAATTATATGTTGGATTTTTTTCATGAATGAAACAGATGAAATTCATAACATTTGTTATACAGTTGAAGCCATTGACGTGTAGCCAGAAAGAACAACATATCTTGTAAAGCGACTGAAATTGTAAAAGGAGCATTTGGACTGTGTACTTGAGGTGAGTAAATAAAACAGAGGATGGATGTGATATTAGCTGTTGTCTGTTAGCTCAACAATTTTTACTCGCCCGTCCTTCACAGAAAATATAATACAATATTAAGATTCAGGTTGTGTTCAGTATGGTATAGAGCTTTGATAGGCAATTTTGTTGGTTTATGATATGTCTCATAAGATATAGGAATCATAGGACCACCCATTAGTTTGGTTTTGGTGAAGGATGCATGCATAAGCACGAGTAATATCTTCTTCTTCTTCTTATTAAAAATGCCCCAGAGTTCATGGGTTTGACAATGCTAATATTCAGGAAAAATTAAAGAAAGTAGTATTTGGCTATTATTTTGAATTTCTACAATAATATATGTATGTCTGTATACAAGCTTGACAGAGTCGGTGAAAGAGAAGTTTCTGCCCTGTTAGAATAATAAGTATACGCCCCAGCTGCTGCGGGCTAATTTGATCGCAATGGAAATGGACGTTTTCTTTCTTACGAAAGGAACCTCAAAACAGAAGACCTTGAAAAGTAAAAGTCGAGTCCTGTATAAAAGAATTGAGATTGAAAGGCAAGCGTACGAAGAAGGCAATAAGACATGCATTATTATTATTATTATTATTATTATTATTATTATTATTATTATAGCTTTCTACATTGAGCCCTCTCGAGTTAGTGTCAATCATCTTATCTTATTCTTACATGTAAAAGCCAGCCAGCTATAGTAGAATTTGTTATTGAATACAGTAAATGAATCTCTCAACATGATTAGCAATTTTCTAAGCATCAATCAAGGAACTGATTGGCAAACATTAGGTGCTTAATATTGAAATGCAGTAGGTTTGATTGGTCTTTCTTCCCAGTTTTTCTTTCTAACAGAAAGATTTTCTATGAAGATCAGCTTTACTTAAACGTGTATAACTGTTGGTGAATTAGGTAGTCGGCCAACTGACTTTGCACATATTCTACATTTTCAGTGTGGAAAAAACTCCTTCCCCAACAACACCACCACCTGTATGCGTTCTGTTGGAACCGTTAGCGTTGTTGGTAGGTAGGTATTGATGGCTGACTACTCAAAATACTTGTATTATCCGGGAACATTTCTGTGGATATCGGAAGGATCACAAACACCGTGTCACATTCACAATCTTCCTTCGCCACCTGCAATTTACAGAGGTGCAAAGCCATCCCGATTAGAGTATTCCTGCAAACTTCCTTACCCTATATAACTGATACATTGCCAAAATCAATTAAAAAAAAAAGAAACACAGTTTGCGATCCTGTAAATGTAAGAATTTAAATCAATACAGTACTACGCTTCTTACAATAAAAGAGTTGTCAAATGGATAATCAATTTTGAAGTTAAATCATCCATCAATATAATTCATTTTGAAAGTTAATTCCACCCTCCCTAAGCTAGAGCTCCAGGTCTTTCTCATTCATCTCCATGTGCCATTATTCCCCTCCCATTCTGGTTCTCTTTCAGAAGTAAAATCCTCCGTCCTTTCACCTGTATCCAGCTACCATTTTTCACGATAAAATTGCCATGCCCATGGAAAGATATCAAGTATATTAAAGGTGAAAAAGGAGTACAAAAGTACAATATATGCATGAAAACACAACTATTTCTATACTATTCATCTTTTTATGTATATACAAGAAAATAGCAAAGCAAACCATTATTTCTTTGATCTTTAAAACCAAAAAATAAATAATAAAAAGCCTCAGAAAGAACCTGTATGTCTAGCTTATCAACTTCAATCTTTAAGAGTGATCCTAACGCCCCAGAAAGAATTTACAAAGCATCACCATGCTTTGCTTGTTGCTCTAGTATTGAGATGTAGACAATAGGAGCTGCAAGAAAGAGAACTTACAAAGGAGATCAATAGTGAACTACACTATAAAGATCCCATTCCAGCACCAAGAGCGGGGAGAGGAGAAAGAAATCCACCTTCGGGCTCATGCAAGCTATGGGTGGCAATGTGTTTCTTGAGTAAACCTTCAGCTAATACTAAGAGTTTCTCTCCACCATCTCCACAAAGCACCTATTCACAGCCCAGATCCCACAAATTAGCAGTTAGAAAACATATATGTTATTGACAAGAAAATTAACTTCAATCTACTAGATCGATATGGAAATAACCAATATAAACCATTTTTCATGAGGTATAGAAATTTCTAGTAGTTGTTACATTGATTTCTACTACTTTCAAAAATAAGTTAGAAATTGAACCGTATTGTGCAAGCATTACAAGAACAGAGTAGTAAGAGATAATTGATAACGTCTCAAGTTCACAAAAAGAGAAAAGGTTGAAAAGAATCTCCTCTATTGCAGGAAATTATTCTTAAACCCTTGTTCATGTCAATAGCTTGAAATGTTGGCATATTTTACTATTACTAGATCAGATCAGTTTGCTGCATTTCAGAAGAGTCTGAATGCTGTTAACATCCTCTTTAAAAAAGTTATTGTAAACCCGCATTTCGAATCAGACTGTTGAGCCACTGAATCAACAAAAGATTTGATCCCTGCTTTGAAGACCACAGGTTTTTGAAACAACCCAAACTGCATATAAAATGTCTTCTTACAAAAAAGTATTATTCAAAGTATACTATCCAGAAAAGGTTTTTATTATAGGTCACAAAATTAACTACACCTCTGGAATGTTAGCTTAGGCGTTACAAATCATAAAATTTTTTTCTGCATGTTTCATGTCATGAGCTTTCAATTGGGCAGACTGTCATCATGTGATCTGGACTTTCCACAATTAAACCAGAAAGCATAAAGTATAATACAATTCAATGGTTTAATCAATAAAATTTACATCTTCTGCCATGATGTACAAGTTAGTTACTTTGAAAGCCATTGAAAAAAGGATGATATACATTGGCAGAAATATTGAGCATCCAAACAAAAATTGCAAGTCAATGGCACTTTCTTTTCTAGGATCATAGTTGCTAGTGAGGGTATTATAACATGAAATGGTGGCATCCCCATTCCCCAACAAAAGAAAAAGAAAAACATGAAAAGAAAGTGCCATTGACTTGCAATTTTTGTTTGGATGCTCAATATTTCTGCCAATGTATATCATCCTTTTTTCAATGGCACTTTCTTTTCATGTTTTTCTTTTTCTTTTGTTGGGGAATGGGGATGCCACCATTTCATGTTATAATACCCTCACTAGCAACTATGATCCTAGAAAAGAGTAGTAATAAAACAATTGACCACATGTTAGAAAGAAATGTAGGAGAGAAAAGAGTGGAGGAAGCTGGCGGAACCTGTAATTGGATGCTACAGACTGCCCCGAGCAAAAACCTTACTTCTCCAGCACGCTTGTACATTTTGATGGCTGTCTGCTAGAAAAAACAAAAGAAGAATAAGTAGGTGTAGCCTAATTGTCTACACTCCAAATGCTAATGGATGTCACAAAATAACAACAAATTAGAAAGAGGAATGTGAAAGCACCAACCTGTTGCTGCTTCACAAATGAATATTCATGAACAGAACAGTTGAAAAGCTCCATCATGTGATCCATATTGTTTGGAAATTTTCCAGAAGCATACTCATAACAGCTTGTAGCCAAGTCCACTGATTATGTAGAAAATTACAACTTATAGTCTGCTCTGCAATGACAGAAATACAAACAGATCGCTTGATATGAGTTAACTATATACTGACAGCGATCTGGCCATTAGAAAACAATTTGCAGTGTGCTGAGAGTGAAATCATCCATCAAACTGGAGTCATTCTTATATAAAAAGTCTTTGGCGTGTAAGGAAACAGATAATGCTTCATCATATTTACCCATTCTTTCGATAATGAGAGCTTTAAGCCCCTGAAGAAGCAGAACATAAGAAGAAAATTAAATAAGATTCTTCCCAAGATATACCCGGAAAAGCATTATAAACGCTGAGTTCATAAAACATTAACCAACAAAGGCTGAACTCTCTGGGTGAAATATACAAGGTTTGCTCAAGTAGAGCATATAAATTAGTACTAAATTACAACAACTAAGTGAAATTAATGACTCCAAAGATAGGTACAGAAAGGACCACGACAATAACAACACGAACCAACATTATAGACAAATAACAATATTAAGACACTGTCTGGCTCTGGACTGATGCACAAGTAACAAATACACTTTATAATTGCTTACCATATATTTCTTTAAACAAAAATAATAACAAAGGAAACAGTAACGTAGATGATATTATTTAAAGGGGTCGACTTACAAGAGCGTAAGGTGAATTGGGATACTTAACGAGCAAAGAAGTGGAGAGCTTAAGAGCATTCTTGAATTGTCGAGAATCGATGGCGTCCCCTATCGGTCGAACCCGCCGCTCCGGTATTCCAGCGGTCAACTCAAATTTCGAAGCCATTGTAATTCCAGCTAGGTTTATGACGATACTGTTAAAACTCGCCGCGTTTCTTGAGGCTTTTTAGTTTGCAGTGAAAGTGAACTGGAAGACGGAAGAAATGTGCAGCGGAAACCCAATAATCCGAGTGTTTGGATGCGAACTTAGTACAAAGAATGGAAGTCTTACCTCACATTTCCTGGAGCTGGGTGGTAAGGAGAAGCAGACTCAAAGCTGGGGCTAGACCTGCGATTTGCTAAGGTATAGATTTTCTTTGCCGAACATTTCTTGACAACCCACCTAACAACCCAAGTGGCTGTTTGATGTCTAACACTTTGTCGTCCGATCAGATTATTGTCGCAATAGACGATATGTCATCTGTGTCTTTGAAGTAGACGACTTGTCGATCTATAGTAAACAATTAAAAGACGCATCACCCATAGAATAAAAACTAAAAATCAAAATGATGTATCTATGAATGTATGATTACCAAAAAGGACAACGTTGTATCTATGAAATGGACTGCAGGTATGTAGGAGTTCTCTTGCATCAGGGGAAAGAGTTGCGTACTTCAATTATGTCAAGAAGAGAAATAAATAAATAAATAAAGATAATAAGAACAAAGTAATTGGAAGGTATGATTGCTCAAAATTTTCTTATTATATTTCTACAAGTTCTTCTTACAATAATTATTTTTAAAAAAATATTCTTGGAAAAATAAATCTAAGGTTATTTGATGACTTATAACAATTATTCAATAAAGTATATTAATTTAATTTAAAGATTTATAAAATAAATAAATTATTAGATAAAATA
This sequence comes from Swietenia macrophylla, assembly GCA_032401905.1. Taxonomy (NCBI): domain Eukaryota; kingdom Viridiplantae; phylum Streptophyta; class Magnoliopsida; order Sapindales; family Meliaceae; genus Swietenia; species Swietenia macrophylla. Next base: position 3,462,408 of record CP135566.1, on the reverse strand, counting down.
ATTTTATTGTCAATAACAATTAATTAAAATAAAATAATATTTTATTTATAAATAAAAAGCTAATCAAGATCATGACATAAAATTATTTTATAATTTTTAGCAATTAATTAGAATAAAATATATAATAAAATAATAGTTAAAATCAATTTAATTGAAGGAACAGTGTAATATTTTTTAAACTTTAAGGCATATATGCGTATTAATATTTTTTAAAACAGGCCAAACTTTAAAAAGACGTATGAAATTATTCAAAATAATTATTTTATTTATTTTTTAAAATAAACATACTGTTTATTCTTTCATAAATTCGATAAACTGATTGTCGTCTGGAAAAGAAACTACTTGTCAGCCATATCTTTCAGTAGTAGATGACTCATCGTTCATAAACTTGATAAGCTATTTGCTCTCTTTGTTGTAAAACTAAAAATGAGTTGTCATCAGTGTTTTCCTGGCGTAGAAGACCTGTCGTCCTTAAATTTATGGCTTCACAATTTGGAAATAACGACATTTCATCGATTGTTCTGTGACCAATACGACATGTCTTGGGTTAGCCATGGGGATCATTTTGTTCCATAGAAATCAACAGAACAGTCATCATCCGGCCCGTGATCTTTTTCACAGTGTAAAGAGTAATTAACTTGTGCACGTTGTCTTGCACCGCACTCCTACGCACGATTTTCTTCCTTGCCAACGAAAAAATCCGCTGTACCAAAGCCTACGGCAAAAATGTAATCCCGTTCTTGACCTTAGTCAATCTCGAAAAAGTATATCTGATCAACGTGCCACATACGCGTAACTACTTGATACCATGTACGATCACGCTCTCAATCTTTTTCTTCTAATCAATTAAACTAACAAACTCATTGTTGCTTGAAAGCCACGTGCATCTCTCGATTCTTACTATTCCCTCCGGCGCACGTTAGTCTTCACCACCTTCACTTTCACCTTCGTCTCCACCGCCACCCATGTACAATCACTATTCGAAACCCTAATGTCTCCCGTATTATTCTTTTGCACTATCATTTAACTAACTCTCTCAGTGGAAAAATTGAAAATCGCTTTAGTTTTGAGATTGATTGAACAAGATGATGGGCTCAGACAACCAAGGCTTTGAAGAAGCTCAGCTATATGCATCGCCAGAAGAAATGGAAAATCTCGTTCTCGACGACGACAACACCAGCTCAAAATTGTACTCAAATTATGGTATCACCACGTCATTGTCTCCGCCGATCACCGTGACTCCCGCTGACTCCGATCCTCTTCTCTCGCCTTTACCTTATCGCGATCTCAGAAACCCTAACGCACCGGACAACAATCACAATCACTCATCCGACATCGAACCTCCGTCTTACGCTGACGTCATCTTCAGTCCCTTCGATGAAACCAACAACACAGTCAATGAAATCAACGGCGTAGACAGTTCTAACCAATTCACCGATTCTCCGGTCTCCTCTGCTTCCTCCTCCAGTTCCGATTACATAAAAATTACTGTATCGAATCCGCAAAAAGAGCAGGAGACATCGAATTCGTTGGTGCCGGGTGGCAACAGTTATGTGACCTATCTAATTACAACACGAACTAACATACCGGAATTCAACGGATCTGAGTTCAGTGTACGTAGACGGTTTCGAGATGTTGTTACGTTATCTGATCGGTTGGCCGAGTCATATAGAGGATTTTTTATCCCGCCTAGACCCGATAAGAATGTTGTTGAGTCTCAAGTGATGCAGAAACAGGAATTTGTAGAGCAAAGGAGAGTGTCGTTGGAGAAGTACCTAAGGAGGCTTGCGGAACATCCGGTTATAAGAAAGAGCGATGAATTCAAGCTCTTTTTGCAAGTGCAAGGGAAATTACCATTGCTCACAAGTACTGATGTGGCGTCCAGGATGCTTGACGGTGCGGTGAAGCTGCCCAAGCAGTTATTTGGTGAGAACACGGCTATGGTTGCCCCACACGAGGTGGTGCAGCCAGCCAGAGGAGGGAGGGATTTGTTGAGGTTGTTTAAGGAGTTGAAGCAATCGGTTGCAAATGATTGGGGAGGATCTAAGCCTCCTGTGGTTGAGGAAGATAAAGAATTTTTGGAGAATAAAGAAAGGATGAATGAGCTTGAGCAACAACTCAGCAATGCTTCTCAGCAAGTAATGATTTAATATTATACACTTTTTTTTTTTTGTATTTTGTAGTACTTCTTTAGTTTATTAATGTGAATCCACGGCTTGGATTGATTATGAATATGTTAGGAATCTTTTTGTGTGAATAACTTGCATGTTTTCATATTTTGGAATGTTACAGTTGTTTATTGTGTATGTTTGCTAATGTTTATGGAATTAACATTTAGGTTGTGTATGTGTTCATGTCACTTACATGTAATGTATGTGTCTGTTCTTTGTTGTTGTGAACTATACACTTCAGTACTTGGTTCAGAATGGTTAGTAGGTGCTGTTTTCATGTTGTGATGTGTTTAGGCTGAAGCACTTGTAAAAGCTCAGCAAGATATGGGAGAAACAATGGGAGAATTAGGATTGGCCTTTATTAAACTGACAAAGTTTGAGAACGAGGAGGCACTTTACAACTCTCAAAGAGCACGGGCTGCCGATATGAAAAATGTTGCAACTGCTGCTGTTAAGGCAAGCAGATTCTATCGGGAATTGAATGCACAGACTGTCAAGCATTTGGTAAATTGCTAAATCTTAACTATCATATTCTCTCTGAGCTTAACAAAGTAGGTTCAATCATCCATAAAACTCCATTATGAAATTAATGTCTTTTGAAATGAAAATTTAAGTTTGCCAATTGCAGGATAAGGTACTTTCATTGTATACGAACTATCTGAGCTGTTTATAATTTTTATTAGTATGGAATACCTTAAACTTTGATTTAAGGTCTTATGTTCCTGAAAAAGTTTTTACCATTGCTTAAGTTGTCCCCTGTTGTATGTATGTCGCAGGATGTTCTCCATGAATATCTTGGACTTATGTTAGCTGTCCGAGGTGCATTTTCAGATCGCTCTAGTGCCTTATTGACAGTACAGACTCTTCTATCAGAATTGTCTTCTTTGCAGACAAGGGCTGAAAAACTTGAGGCTGCATCATCGAAAATATTTGGTGGTGACAAGTCAAGGATTCGTAAGATTAAGGAGTTAAAAGAAACCATAAGAGCTACAGAGGATGCAAAATGTGTTGCCATTAATGAATATGAGCGGATCAAGGTATTATAGCTTTCTTAGAATCCTTTCTATGTATTATGTATCTGATTGAGTCTTTTTTGGATTTATTGAGCTTTTATTGAGATCAATCAGAGTCTGACAATTTTATTTGTGTTTTGTATGTTTGTATCCTGTGAAGGGTTGGCTTGAGTGTTAGTTATTAGGCTTAGGCTTGATGAACTTGAAGAAAGTTTTCTAAACCCAACCAATTTGGAATGGGGTCTAGGAATACCATTCACCCCTTGTGATGTATTTTCTTTGTTCTGTTAGCCATTCCATTTGGCTTTCCTGTTGACATTGTAATGCCTTTAAGTTGATCTAAGATTATTCTTCCATGCTGTTTTAGCGATTGGTTAGTGAATAATGTTATCCTGCGCTACTCTAGTTATGATGTCTTTAATTTTTATGAACATGTTGACTCCTATGATTCTGAGCATCTCCATCCAGCCATGTCTTTTATGGACTTATTTACCCATGATCGCCCTGTAATTTTTCTACCAAGCAGTTGCTTAATTTTGTCTTATAGAATTTTCCTTTTAACGTGATGGCTATTTTATGGTTTCATGACAATCCATATAATGATGCTTGTGAGGTACTTACTCCACTTTATTGATTTTTCCCCGGTCCACTGTGATGTCTGCTCGATTTCCACTTTCTTGAGGGTGATCGATCCAATATGATTATATTGGTTGTATTGTGAGATTCTTATGCTTCATTTTTTTCCTTCTTTTTTCTCCTACTTTTCTGATATGACCTGCCATACATTAGCTTTGAAATCTGGAATATAAAATCTGACCAGTCTATCTTCAGCTTGTTCAGCCAATCTTTAGGAACTGCAATTATTTCATAAGCATACACATTCGGTTTCATGGACTCTTAACTTTTGGTGTTCCATGGACTATATTTCTTGCTGAAATCTACATTATACTCTGGGATGTGTTGGATGTTTTGTTTCGGTGGTGACTGGATAGAGGGTTGCTGATTTTGTTTAATATGATTGAATGAAAGACTTTATTTTATGTTTCCTAATGGCGTTGCTCTTTAGTTATTTACTTCAGTTTTATCTCATTATGATTGTTGGATATTGACTATTAGGCATCCTGGATCAAACAATTGTTAATATAATATTCACTTTTAGGCATCCTGGATCAAACAATCTTTTCTATAGAGAGGTGTCAAGAAAATGATTTGACATCTTCAAAGGTCAATGATAAAGAGGCAAATAGTGCAAAGACAAGGTCATATCTATTTCTGTTTATCCAGGAATCTCTTTTCTAATTCTGGTGTAAATTTTTTCTTTTGTTTTAAATAATGGATGTCATATGAATTCCTTAGGTCAATTGCTTTGTATGTTGATTGTTGCTTGGTTAAGAGGGATAATGTTTATGTAATCTCCATTGGTTGTGTGTCGTTTACAGGAGAATAACAGGACTGAACTTGAAAGGCTTGACAGTGAAAGGCGTGCTGACTTCATGAACATGCTGAAAGGGTTTGTAGTTAATCAGGTATGTTTGGTTTTTCTAGTTCATGTCCATATAGTATGACACCAGCTACAATGTTTGCTTTCCTTCAAGCTTCTGCATGTGGAACATCTTTTTTTTTTTTTTGCCCATTTTCTATCTTGTATGGGTTCATCTGGGTTGTAGAAGTCTGATCACTCTGCTAATTAAGAACTTTCAGCTAATTCGAGCATTTCTTTCTAGAATTTATCCCATCACAATTTCTTTCAAATGTTTTTCCTTTACAATAACAAAACTGTGTGATATGGACATTTTAAAAACAATGTCATTGGTGTTTAAGGAAATTCAAATAGATGAGAATCCGATATATCAATGGGTAATAGGTGTCTCAAAATGCAACCTTCAAATACTATTTTTGACCGGAACATGAATTCAATATTCTGTGAAGTCGACAATACCAAAAATGATTCTCGCATACAATTTGACTCTCTTTGAACATTGACCTATATGTTTCATTTTATATCTCTTTGCACCTTATTCGAACAGGTGGGCTATGCTGAGAAAATTGCCAACGTGTGGGCAAAGGTGGCAGAGGACACGAGTGAATATGCAAATGATGACAGTTGAAATGAGGCTGCGGTGTACATTCAAATCTTGAGGGGGAGTGGGCTTTCTTTTTTCTTTTTCTTTTTTTTTTTTTCCTTTCTAATCCATAGTTTGTAGTTGTCTTCTAGTAGGAGATAGCCATTACATTCATAATAACGAAGAAAAAAAATGGAGCACGCTGTGATTTTCTATCACTTTTGAAGTTGTCTGTTAGAAATTGTTGTTTAACGCTCTTTAAATTTGCAAATTTGACGCTGTAAATGGTTTGTTGCTTGCTTGATCATTTGGGGATGTTTTGATTCCTGAGTTGGCGGTTTTAGGAATGTAAATGAGAGAAGATGTAATCACTTTGCAACTAGTATCTGACAATTACTTGATAGGCATAACTCTGCAATTCTGGTGTTATTTCCAGTCTGCCTGAGGTCTCACTGAATGCTGAGCTTTACCAGTAATAAGAGTAGTGGTTAGATGAAGAACCAAAAGGATAAGCGAAACAGAAGCCAATCTCTTAGTTGGCAACCTCAACCATTCAATTTTAATATGCTGGTTGGTGGCAGGCGACTAAATAAAGACAAGTTCGATTCTGATCGTTCTCTTTTGGGGTGAACGAGTGGTGGTTTTGTAATTTTGCCTTACCAGATCTCGCAGTTATCTTATCCAATGACTTGGAATTATGCCGTGCCGTCTTCTATTTTTGGTAGTTATCGAGGTTAAAATAATTAAGGCGATTAATGTTACCTTTATCTAGTCATATTTGCGTGGACCAGACCGTATCGGATCGGACCAGACCAGCCTCTCTCTAGCTTCTATCTCCTTTCCCACTTCTAATTAATTAAGCCCAAAAGTAAAGTCAAGAGATCAAATTACAAAGTCATGCCCCTCTTCTTGTTTCTCCATCCTTTTTTTCCCTTCTCTCCACGTTGTTGGTTGCTTTCCTCACTTTAGAAAGTAGTTTTCTTTGTTCTAATTAAAATTCAATGAAACCGCGTTTTCCAAGGACTCGTTCCTTGTTCCTTTTCTTTTCTTGTCTTTGCTTTAGCTTTCGCTTTTGGCTTTGCTTCCGCTTTCTTTCCCTTTCTTCTTCTTCTTCTCCTACTACCCTTCTTTCCTCAAATTTCCAAAACCCTAACAATAACTAGCAAACCGACCAGCAATCAAGCTAACCAACTTCTTAATTATTAGTGGCTCATTATAAGTTTAATAATAATATGGCCGAGAACGGCGAAGAGAAGTTACTGGCGGTGGCGCGCCACATAGCCAGAACTCTTGGCCACAATGACGACACCATGGCCGACGATATTCTTCAAATTTTCTCCAACTTCGACGGTCGTTTTTCTCGCGAGAAATTGACTGATGACGATCCTAGATCCTGTGCCCCTCTTGAACACTCCCTCAAGTCCCTCGACCGTCAGATCTCCCAGTATGTGGCTTCCGACAATCCGATCTGGGCCGACTCCGCCGATTCCTCCGCCTTTATCGACTCCATCGATGAGTTAATCTCTACTATCAAAGACTGGAGTCCCATGGCTGGAGATAAGTCTATCAGCGCCTGTTTAGTACGCGCCGAGGACTTGTTGCAACAGGCCATGTTTCGACTAGAAGGCGAGTTCAGATCTTTGATGGAACGGGGTGGCGAGTCTTTTGAACTTACTGAGTCAACTGGAAACTTATCATTTGACTCGGAAGATGAAGATGAAGAAGGAGTGATCAGCAACGGCGACGACCTTCAGGTCCCCGTCGCTCAACCGGTCAACGATTACGATTTCATAATCGACGCTCTTCCTGCCGTTACAATTAACGATTTAAACGAGATAGCGAAACGTATGGTGAGTGCTGGATTTGGAAAAGAATGTTCGCATGTTTACAGTAGTTGTCGCAGAGAGTTTCTAGAAGAAAGCATGGGTAGACTTGGCTTACAAAGGCTAAGCATTGACGAAGTTCAAAAAATGCCTTGGCAAGAAGTTGAAGAGCAAATTGATCGTTGGGTCAAAGCTGCTAATGTTGCTCTAAGAATTTTGTTTCCCAGTGAGAGACGGTTATGTGATCGCATCTTTTTTGGTTTGTCATCTGCTGCTGATTTGTCGTTTATGGAAGTTTGTCGTGGGTCAACGATTCAGTTACTGAACTTTGCCGGTGCAATCGCCATTGGGAGCCGATCACCAGAAAGATTATTTAAGGTTCTTGATGTGTTTGAGACGTTGAGAGATTTGATGCCTGAAATTGAGACAATTTTTTCTGATCAGTATTGTTTGCTACTTAGAAACGAAGCCGTGAACATATGGAAAAGATTGGGGGAGGCAATAAGAGGAATTTTTATGGAATTAGAGAATTTGATACGGCGGGACCCTGCAAAAGCTGCTGTTCCCGGAGGTGGGCTTCATCCCATTACTCGTTATGTGATGAATTACCTTCGTGCTGCTTGCCGTTCTAGACAGACACTTGAGCAAGTTTTTGAGAAGGATTCATCTTCTTCGTTATCGGTTCAGATGGCTTGGATCATGGAGTTATTGGAGAGTAATTTGGAAGTCAAATCTAAGATTTATAGGGACCATGCTTTGTGCTCTGTTTTTATGATGAACAATGGCAGGTACATTGTTCAAAAAGTGAACGATAATGAATTGGGTTCACTTTTGGGTGATGATTGGATTAGAAAACACAACGCAAAAGTTCGGCAGTATCATTTCAATTATCAGAGGAGTTCATGGAATAAGGTTTTAGGGGTTTTGAAAATAGACAATAGCTCTTCTGTTCCTACTGGGGCTGCTGCTTCAAGGTCTATGAAGGAGAAGCTCAAGTTGTTTAATTCGTACTTTGATGAGATATGTAAAACTCAGTCCATGTGGATTGTTTTTGATGAGCAGCTTAGAGAGGAATTAAAGATATCTGTGACCAAAATTTTGCTGCCAGCTTATGGAAACTTCATCGGGAAATTACAGAATGCTCCCGATATTGGCAAGCCCTCAGAAAGACTTATTAAGTACAGTGTGGATGATGTTGAGGCTCGGATTAATGAGCTGTTTCAGGGAACTGGTGCTCTGGCTGGTGGCAGGAAGTGAAAGGTAAGAGCTTCTGTATTATGTAGTTTAGTGTAAGTTGACCATTTATTTTCTTCTTTCTTTTTCTTTCTTGTGATGTATGATTGCAGTCTAATAGCATGTGAACATGTACTAGGAGTTTGCATGTGTTCAGTGCAGTTGTTGTATCCTCTGTTCGTATGTGATGAGGGACGAAAGAAGAACTGTAATCTAAAGGAAAAATGATGGTATTGCTTCATTTTTATAAAATATTATTTTCAGTTCACCTTTCAATCTTCTGTGGTGGCTTTTTTTTCTGTGTTTTACTTGTGTATAATTATAGGCAAGTTTTCAAATCAATAGTAACTCTTGTCCAACGCTTGGTCACAATCCTAATTATTATGTCTTCCACTATCATTGTTCACTCGTTCTCTCCTAGAGTGGTTTTGTAGCCCCAATAAAGCCTTACTCTGTTCAGGTGGCATGCAAAGTATAATGGAAAGCTCAAGGAAATATTTGGTTGATCTCAAATTCTGCCCTAGTCAGCTTATTTCCTTCTTACTTGATAATTGTTCGTAGAACTATTAAGTTATAATTTCTTTGTATCCTGTGCTGACTGGAAGATCGGCAAATTTTCATCATTTTGATTGAACATATTAGGAGCAATGTGCGTATGGTAACTAGGGATAAATTTTGCTTTCCAAGTATTTGGTGATATACCAATAGGCTGATTCACTTGGATGAATGCAATCCCAAAACAGAAACTGGGAATCCGACCTGCACTTGTGACTGGTTGGGTTACATAAACCTGCTGCTTCCACTAACCCGGTCCCGCAGCATCCTCTGTTTGTTACTGTAAAACCTGCTAAAAATAATATTAGTTTAAAATTGCACTACCTTAAACTATTATTGTTTTTGCTATTATTATTGGCTAGGTTAAAATTTAGGGAAGGGAGAGGATGTTTGGTAGCAGATGATCAAACTGCTGCAGATTCACACACAATGTAAACATGCATATGTGCAACTAGTGCATGAAGTCATTGCCATTTTATCAAATATAGAAACCATCAAACCCTTAGGCAGTTGAGCTTACCATATTTTTGTGGATTATTGACCATGTCTATTAAGGGCTGATAGACATCTACAAATTCAATTCTGGCTCCGGGCAGTGATCCCTTTAATTGAGTTAACAGCTTTATAAGCTTTTGATTATAAGCTTGAGCGTCATTATTCTGATCATCCAAACACTTGCGATCAAGCGGGGTTTTGAATCTGGCTGTTATCTGAATTGGAAGACAGCCAATTGGTGGGAGACCAGCAACAATCATCTGGCGACATCCCAGATCATACAGTTGCTATCAATTCAAAAGCAGATAAATGTTAAGGTTTGGTGAAACCAACTGGAGGAAATGAGAGCAGACAGACAGACTTATGCCTACCTTAACATATTTTCGTAGCGCTCTCAGCAGAAAATCTTGATATCCACTTATGTTGAACTGGATCCTCCTGGTGGGTATATCATAGAAATTTAAAGCAAAGTCATTAGTTCCTGCACTCATAATAACCACTGCTTCACCAGTCAGCTTCTTAGCAGCGTCTGCACCTACTATGCCGTTAAGTTTCTCTATATACTCTTTGAAGTACTCAAGTTGCTTGAATACTGGAATGACTCCAGTTGCTGCAGTGGTCAGTTCATCATATCCTGATCCAGCAGATGCAAAACAAACTCCAGTAAGGAGATCATCGTTTGAGAGATTTGGGTCTAGATAAGGAGGGACAGTGTCTTTGATGCCTAGGAAGCTGGCAACAAAGTCGGGAATGAGTTTTCCATTAGAAAACCTGCCTGTAGGAGCATGACCTGGGAAATCTTGACCATATGGGAGATGATTGGCTCTGAAAAATGTATTAGCAAAGTTGTTATTACCAGTATCAACGGTTGAATCACCAAAAACAAGAATGGCGGGATATTTTGGCTGTGCTGCAGCTGCTTTTGCAGCGATGCATGAGCTGAAAATGATGATTGTCCATACCTGCACTAATATAAATACCAGTATATTTGCCATTGTTAGCTTCATGATGAAAGGTTACAAGCTTATATTGTCCTCTTGGCGTAGAGTTTGTGGGTCTCTGTTAGGTACCGGCTGAAAATAGTTTCTGCAAATTGATCTTATCTTGGGTATTCCAGAAACTTAACTGTGCTTCCTAATATGCAATATGGTGAGAAAAAGTGGATATATTTTCAAAGGACGTGACTAATCTTATGTTGACAAAAATGGGAATTGCAGAATTTGGGGGCAAACGGTTTAGAAGGATATCTACCTTTGCTAAATATAGTGACAGATTAGTAAGAAGATGCATAAGGTCTTTGCCGTGCTTTACAACTTCTATACCTGCGAATGAAATTAATTACAAGTTACCAAACTCCAAATACTTTTAAAAGGGAATATTGAATGCATACAACCATCTTTTGTATTCTCATTTATCACATTGAATTCAAACACAAGAGTGCCAGGTTATTTTATAGTTTAAAATTTTGTGAAAATTTTAGGTTAGAATTTAAGACCGTACTCTCTGTCTTTGAATTCTTTTTCATACCATTCAACGGCTTTTGTACAAGCAGAACCGCCTTTTTTCTTTTTAATTTTCTCAATTTGTTTTCATTTTATTATGCATTTATCATATTTTTCAACTAGTAATACGACAATATGGCAGGATTACATTTGTAGAAAATTCTTACCAAAATTTTTAAAAAAAAAAAAGGTTGGTTTTCGCTCAATTTCAATATGATGGGGAACTGAAGTTGTCGTTCAATTTCAATGTGATGGGAACAGCTTACTTATTAGACAAGCAAGGAAGATTTAGTTAACACACGAATAGGTGTTGCTGCCCAAGGTTGATGATGTGTTTGATATTTCCACCATGACAGCAATAGATCAGCTGACACGATTGCTCACAAACAAATTCAATTTGACTCTTCTGTAATTTGTCCTAATGTAAATGGTGCATGGAATTGGATGGATAGTCAGAGTAATACAGTCGGATTACGGTCAATTTGTAAGATGGCCGCCCCATGAGTCCAATGCCTTCAATCTTAAAGGTCAACGCTCAAGCCAGATGCTTGTTGTTTAATTGATTTGATGACACCCATTTCTAGTCTGGTCTTTATTTGAATTTTGAAATTGTGGTTAATATTACCGACTGGTTTTCTATTCCTTGTTAAATTCATAGCTTCCACGTTTTTCCTGCTTGTATTTTCAAAGTTATAACTAGATTTAAGAAATTTCTCTGCTACCTCCATGTCCTGCGCTCCTGACTGGCCACTTTCTTCTGAGATCTTTCTCTTTCAAAATTGTTAGCCATGGTGGCCAAAAATGCTGCGATGGTTAAGCTACTGCTATTAGGGTTTATGTCTGTAAATTTAATACTCGTTAGATATGTTGAGAGCTCGTATCCGGCTGGAAATGGCTACCAAGATCAGATGAGTCTTATGTCTTCCATCAAAGCTTCTTATATTGCTCGCAATGGAGTCGCTCCTCCCCGGAGTTATGCTACTCCGGTATTCATCATAACTTTTCGTGTGTTTTTTTTTTTTACTTAACAAATTGATTAATTAACGGTTATGAGGCATCAGGGGTTATCAGGTAATGCACGTATTTATCACGCAAGTCATTTCGGGGCTGATCCCACGGGAAATGTAGACAGCACAGAAGAAATCGAACAAGCTATCTTTCACGCATTTTCATATCCCATCGATGGGCACTTGATGAAAGGCATTCCCAACCTCGGCGGCTCCGAGCTGGACCTTGACGGGGGCACCTACGTCATCAGCCGTCCGTTGCGTCTACCCGAAACCGGCGGTGGCAATTTTATGGTACGCAAATCCTTATCCAAATTTATAATTACAGTACTCTTCCTACATGGGTTTAAATTTTGTTATGTCCGTGGTGTGGATGATAGATACACGGCGGATCCCTTCGAGCATCCGATGATTTTCCGACCGACAGACATCTGATAGAATTAAGATCATCGTCAAATTCAGCATCTTATGAATTCATTACACTGAAGGATCTTATGCTAGACTCCAATTTCAGAGGTGGGGGCATTGCTATTATAAATTCACTTAGAACCAACATCGACAACTGTTACGTTTCCCATTTTACTTCCACTGGCATTTCGATTCAAGACGGTCACGAAACCTACATCAGAAATTCCTTCATCGGTCAATACATCAACGTCGGCGGTGACGACCGCGAAAAGAGTTTTTCCGGTATCGGAATTAAAATCAAGGGAAATGATAATGTGGTCACCGATGTCGTTATTTTCTCAGCATCAATTGGAGTAATGGTTTCAGGGGAGGCCAATATGTTCACCGGGATACATTGTTACAATAAGGCTACTGGTTTGGGTGGTACCGGAATTTATATCCGGTCACCGGGTTTGACCCAAACCCGGATCGCCAACTGCTACTTCGATTTCACCGGAGTTGTTGCCGAGGACCCTGTGCAACTACACGTCACCGGGTCATTCTTCCTGGGAAATTCCTTCATCTTGTTGAAGTCATTGAAGGGTGTTGCGTGCGGGGTCAATATAGTGGACAACATGTTTTCGGGTGATTATACCGGCGTCGGAATAGTTCAACTGGACCAGTCAAGTGAACCGTTTAAAACTATTGAGCAGGTGGTGGTTGATCGAAATAACGTGCGGGGCATGGTGCTGAAATCGACGGTTGCTAGGGGTTCATTGTGGAAGAAAGGGACGACTTGGACCATTGATTTCTCGCGGGTCTTATTATTTCCGAACCTGATAAAGAATGTGCAGTACACATTGCACGCAGGTTCATCGTTTCCGAAACACATACTGCGAAATGTTTCCAACAATCGAGTCACCGTCGAAACCGACGAGGTAGTATCGGCGACGCTGCACGTATCGGTGGATCAGAGCATGGTTGAATACATACGCATATAGTCCGTTCATTCCAATACCATTATAGTGTAACGTTGAGAAGTATGAATACGAAAAATAGAGTATAAAACATGTGTTCATATTCTGTTGATTATTATTTGCTGTTGTAATTGACTTTGGCACATGCCCCATTGGTTATTGCTTTTGAATATGCTAACGATAAACGTGCTTGATTCATAGCATCAAATCTGAGATATGCATGATTCACTTCCCGAGTAACAGTCAGGAGCATCGTAAATTGGTGATGAAATCTGATTTTGTCACTGCAAAATCTAAAAAATAGATAACGGACAGGCTCTCAATTTCCAATCCATGCGGCGCCGCTGCCTGCATGCATCCGTAAAAGTGATTCCTGTCGACAGTCTCAGAAACTTGAGTATTATTATTATTACAATAATTAAATTAAAGTGGTTGGTATCCACACGAGTAGGTGCATACATGAAATACTTTATGCCCAACATTTAAGACTTTTAGCAAAAATCTCGTATAATTTGCCCTTCCTAATCACATACTATCAATTTAAAGTCTATGAAATAACCGCAGGACAGTCTTTATTCGTACATCCCCTCTTGGCTATACCTCTCAAGGTCGTTTATTATTATTATTACACGCAAAGGACATTTTGAGTGTCCAAGTCCAAACCAAACAACTCTTGTACATTGTCGCCGTCAATGAACATCGTCTCTATCCTCACTTGATGATCTCGCATGTTCAAAAGTCTAACGAAATTTTAACATAATGAACAAAGAATTGCTTTGTTTTTATTTGATGAATTGGGTCACTACGGCTAAGTTTTACTGAAAACTAATGGCACGTGTACAATAAGATACTATTGCCCATATTCGTCAAATGAAGATTGACTGTTGATCAGCATGCGTGCCCATTAGCATTCGCTGGCTGAGATCTAAATATTTTATTTATTATGAGTTGGTATGATCCGAAAGCGACCCTATTTAAGTAATGCCCAACATTATTGACTCTCAACACTGTAAACCTACTCTTTTATGCCCACATGTACATGTAATTTATATAAATCCTTTACCGATTACCATAATGTTCTCAGATTAATCAGAAAAGAAAATGGAGTTCTTCTTCTTATGTGGGCTTTCCCTTTTCTTCCTATTCATCTTTCTTTCACTTGTGTTCTTCAATCACAATTCAAATGCGTCTCTCCCTCTCCCTCCGCATAATTACCTCCTCTTGAGATCAGGTAACTTCTTTATTTGCCGTAAGTTTCATTTTTGTGAATTGTAGCTCATCTGAAGTTTATCTCAAGTATGTTTATATGCACTGTGGCAAATGTCGGGATTCTGATTCAAGGGGTTCAACCGGTTGAAGCAGCTTTTGCAGAAACCATCAATGGCAGCTGCATCAATGGTTGGAAGGTGGGTTAATAATAGATCATATCTACCGAGTTAATTTCCTAACCGTATGATCATTTATGTTTGTGGAATGTTGACCGAGTAATAGCTTTACCAGAAAGATCTTTTGTGATATTTGCAGTATTATTGGAATACAAATTCGAGGCATAAGATTCCAGGGTGCATCTTCCACGAAAGAACAGAAAGTTTTGATCCTTCACCTTCAGCATCTGAAGGAAAAGTGTACACTCCATCGGAGATGCGAGTTTTCATGCACAATACTAGGAGAATATCTATGTAGAGTAGTCCCAAATACCAAAGCTCCATGGCTTACGACCAGCTGCTGCCTCATCGATGTGACAAAACTGCACTCTCGGTCTCCTAGCTGTTCATAAATAATCGCCATTCAGCCCTTCTAAATATTTTATATGTCATGTACTTATGTTTGAGATGATGATCTAGAGGCCTGCACATTGGATTTATATACATAGGAATGCTGGGTGAGTCTGAACCTTCGGGTTCGACTTAGTAGAATCCAATGGCTACGATCAATTTATTATGTGTCAGCTAGGTACTTTTCGTTATTGCTGTTGCTGTCTACAAGCTACTGATGTCGTAGATTATGGCTAATACCAGCTCTGCTCTAGATATCAGACCACTCAAACAGTGCTCTAAGGCATGCACATTCATATAATCCTCCTAAATAGAAAAACCATGGGAGATATATGCAACACAGGAATGCTGTTGCTGTTGTCGCAGTTGCATAATAACTCAGTCAAAACTTTTTCGACGGATAAAAAATGATCCAACCATCCACTCAGTCTCTGTTGATTCATTTCTGGCTTTAGCTGTAACCGTGGCAAAATCGCTCCAAATATTCAAAAAATCTAAAATGTCCAGCTACCTGTACATTTTCACAAACAATTATGTCAAATTAACCACAGTTCATAAGAAACATTCAAAAATTGCGTCAGGATCTTAGGAAATTGGGATGTGTATTCTTTTCTGAATGCCTGATTCAATAAGTTAAACCGTCAAGGAATTTGAACAATAAGAATAAAAAAAAGGAACCTGAGTTGGGGGAAAGAAAAATCGGAAACAATGGCGATCAGAGGTTTGTGTTTTTAAGAACCTGAATTCATTTTCAATGAGTAATTTAGCACTTAAGTGACGACTTTTATTTTTAAAATCAAGGGTTACGATCATGTTTGTTTGTATTGCAACTGTCCATTTTGAAAGTGCATTCAGCATTGCATATTTTCAGAATATGGCCCAAACCCAATGTGCAAACATGTGGAAGGATGTTAATAGCATGCGTAGCTGATTGGATTTGGGTCATTTTGCGGAGTATGTGTTGGTGCAATGGACCTAGCTCACTCTAGAAACCAAGTTTCAATCTATGCAAAGAAATGCAATGGGTTTGGTATGAGTAGGAGTAAATTTCCTGTTAATTCAGTAGCGTCAAACCTGTATAATTGATATGGGATTCGTGTTCTAGTGAATTTTCCTTTTCCTAAGTTTCATCTACACAATATATTGACAAAACTTGCACTTCAACTCAAACTCTTGATTAGTTTCGATTAATTAATATTTCTTCTACACCCCAAATGAATACAGTACATTAATTTTTATTACGGCAAATAGAAACCCTGAAAACAAATTTCTGGCTCTGAGCAGGTGGCAGCTTTGCCTTACATGAACCATTAATGATAAACAAACTTAATTACTAATGTATAATACAGTGTTACTTATGAAACTAAGATAAAGGTAAAGGAGATAATTCGGACATGGGTTAAGCATTGTGAGGAATGAGGCTGACGGGAAGGCCTTTTGCCGGCATGGGCATTGGATCAACTATTATTTTCTCATCGGGTAAAATTTTCCGCCGGTTGAAGCTTTTCATCACATTGTGCATGAACACCAGTATTTCCAGACGTGCATACTGTTTCCCAGGGCACATTCTTGGCCCTCCTCCAAATGGAACAAATGTGTAAGGAGCCGGTCCGTTCCCTTCAAATCTACTCGGATCAAATTTCTTAGGCTGCGGGAAGCATTCGGGATTCCTGTGTGTTGGATTTGCACTCCAGTATAACTGCAGCATTTGAAAAACAGTTACAGATGGTGCACAAAATCACAAAGTATTTCAATGTTTAAAATAATTCAGTGACTGACCTTCCAGCCTTTGGGAACGGAGAAACCAGAAAACATGAAGTCGTTGAGAGCTTCCCTGAAAGAGCCCTGAAGCGGAGTTGCAAGTCTCATCACGTCACATGCGACATTCCGTGAATACTTCATTTTCTGAATGTCTTCCCATTTCAGCAACTCCCCTGGCTTTTTTGAGTTCGCGATCTCCATTTGTTCTGTTTGATATTCACACAAACAAATTAATTAATGACTAATTGTGCTGATGGTTAATTCAACAAAAATCTGCAACTATACAGACACTATGATAATTGTTAATGATGTGGATTTTTTCTATAAATTTTTAAGTTAAAAAATTATGTATTTATTCTTTATTTTTTGAAGAAGTCAAAGGTCAATGAAATCTATATTTTAAGAATAGTTTTTGAAATGTTATTAATGTTAGATAGATTTTGTATTGACTTTTGTGTATCACTTATCATGTATATAAAGCATTGTATCATTGTGAAGCATGACAGAAGAAAATGTGATGTGATGTGTGAATGAAAAATTTATGCTTCATTTTTTTTCATTCTGGTTTTTACGTTTCTCTGTCTTCTTCTGCTTCTTGGTTCAATAATACTACAATAATAGTCATGTTAAGGAAATTGAAATTACCCCTTTAAGACTTCATTTTAAATGTGAGGAAGCTTGGAGAGATGGCTGACAATGAAAGTAATGTTAGCGCTAGCAGTGTCATGGCCACCAATCAACAAACCAAGAATTTTATCGGCTATGTCCAATTCATTCATGTGCTGTCCATTCTCATCAGTTGCTAGCAGCATATGTGACAATATATCATGTGTTTGAGAAGTTTTATTTTCTGCAAGATCGAATCTTCCTTTGTTTGATGATAGCTCTCAACTCTTTTCTTATCACATTTGAGGCCCCGATGGCCCGATTGAATGGTGTTCCTGGAAAATCTATAGGAATAGAAATGATCCCAAAAGCCAAAGCATTGAAAGGATGCAACATGCTCAGGATTCTCTACGCTCATGACCACTTTGCAAGCAACCCAAAACGTGTATCTTTTTTGTGAGTGGAAACACTGATACTTCTTGTTTTCCTTCCCAACAGGCCTCAAAATGCCTTTGTGCAATTGAATACATCATGCCGATATATCTCATCACGGCTTCTGGCTTGAGAATGTTCGGCAAAATCTTCCACATCTTCTTGGCTTCTTCTTTGGAAGATGTTTGTGTAGATGAAGGAAAGACCTTGTTTACCGAGTCTGGCCACCAGGCTTGAACAAGCTTGTTTTCGGTGGAGAACAAGAACCTGTTCCCAGCAGCCCCATAAAATACTATGACTGGCTCTGTGCTAGTATTGAAGTCTTGAATTCTTGAGAAGAGCATTTGGCTATTCTATGAAATATGAACTTCTCAGGACAACCGTTTCGGCCAGTGTTGAGAAATTCAAGACTCTCGCCTATGTATGGCAAACCCATCTTGCCCGGTGGAAGATTGGGGTAGGAATATTTGGATTTGTTGTAGAAGTGGTAAACAAGAGATGCAGAAATGAAGAGAATTAGACCACCAAAGAAGAAGACCTCCATTTTCGCTGATGGATTTTTTTCGCTTGTTAGTGCTTAGAAAGTAGCGGTCTTGTTTCTTGGTGATTTGACAAGCAAGCAATAATGGCAAAAATGCAGGCTATGCTTGACTAAAAAAGCCATATGAAAGGATCTTTGCCTTCAAGCAACAAAAGTAGGCATCTTTTAAGAATTTGGAAGCCAAAGTAAGTGTCATCGTGAAACCATGCATACGACATATTTTTTGTCCATCCTTTGTTCTACTGACATGGTTGTTATCCGCAAGTATTGTAATCAACAATATTTGAGAGTGGAAGAAATGGGTACATTTTATTAATTTGAAAAATAGGTAATTACGTACTGATGAAGTAAGATGACTATGTGAGTTGATGAATACTGATCAACCATAATGAGTAATACACCATTTTAGGATTAAATAGCATTATTTTCAGCATAAACAAATTCCCATAAACGCTTTCATAAACAGATCTCATGACTTGTCCAGTTATTTAAAATAGCTGAATGCATGTTTGGTCTTACCAACCATAATGAATTGAATCAACGTGTCCAAAATATTTAATATCCATCTTTAAATTAATTTTCATTGTAATTATTAAAGAATTTTAGTAGAACAATTCTGTTACGTCTTTATAATAATATGATAAGATTATTTAATTAAAAAAAAAAGATATGAATTGATAATAAAAAAAATTATAAAAAAATAAATAGGTAAGAGCGAAATAAATAAAATAAATTTTTTTATTTTTTTTGATTTTTTATTTTTATTAGTCTATATTTTTTTCTCTTCTTTCAAATCAAATAGTTTCAGCACATCATTAATGCTGATATAGTGAGATTGTTTTACTCAAGACAGTCTCTATAATTATAAATAATGTTAGATATCTCAAAATTTATTTCAAATAATGTGATAATTAATGTAATATTTATATAAACAATAAATATATAATTTTATTGAAAATGATTAAGATTATGCGGGAGTAATAAATTTGCTACATGGGGGGAGAAAATTCCCGACAGAAATTAGAAGGTATAAATTAATAATTGATGACATTATACAGTTAGTGTTTAATGTTGTCGGCCAGAATATAAAGGCATGACTAAGTCATTTGCTGAAGACAAAAGCTAGAAGGCACAGAAGCTTCTTCAAGTTTGATTTTATCTCAATGTTAATTATTTTAAAACTCATCTCATGATTTTTATTTTAAACAAAGTGTCGTATGTAAGGGATGTGTAAAATCGGATTTGGTTTAATAGAATAATTGTTTTTTGATTTCGTTTGATTTGATTTCACAATAAGATATTATGTTTATTAATTATCTAAATTTTATAATTTTTAACTCTAAAAAAATTCTTAAAAAATTTAAATTAATAATATTAAATTATAAAAGTAATAAAATGTATAAATAAAAAATTGAGTGAATAAAAAAAAATAAAAATGATTTATCAAAAAAATTAGTATATAACAAATTATTTAAAAAAAAA
>CP135566.1:3286445-3442202 GCA_032401905.1 Swietenia macrophylla | reverse complement strand
TTAATTCATCATTAATTAATTAGTAGACAGGGATGATTATTACCTTCTCTGGACAAGAACGATAGCTCTCTCCCCAGCCCCCGTCGTCTCTCTGTGATTTGAGAAGAAAATCGACACCTTTGTTCATGGTTGGGCTGTTGTTGTAAGTTCTGCCCGCAGCTGCTAGTCCTCCAAGTGCAAACCATGTACCATATGTGAAGCAAACTCCCCAATTTCCGTACCATGAACCATCAGGCAATTGTACGTTTTCCAAGTATCGAACAGCATTTGCTAAGAAATTTTCAATTTCTTTCTTTCTATGTCCTGGATATAACTTCTTAAACAAAATTAAGGCATGGATGGCGGATGCAGTGCACTCAATATACTCGTGTTCAATGACAATGTCCGCAAAAAATTCTGTGGGATTGAGCAGCTGAATCATAAAATGGAGAAAGAACAGTCATTTATTAGGATAATATTGTAAAAAGTTTTATAACTAGCATGGCAAGGCTAATATCATGTTCAAGTCCTTACTTCCAACCATTCGTGAGCTCCAGCTGGCTCCCAGGCTGCTGAACCTCCATTCTTACTCTGCAACATAAGTCAAATACTGAAATTATTGACATGATACGAGCTGGGCCTGGGACGTAGTTTAGGATGAACTAGGAATTAAAGGCAACAAATTGAAGTATTTCTGAAAAAACTTATATTAACCTGTAGTGAAAGAATGATATTGACAGCATCATATAGCCTCTCAGGCTCCATCTTCTCGCCAACAGTTTCTGGCGGCATCATTGAAAAAAGCAGGCAACACTACAAAATGAAAGACAGTTTGGCGTGGTGAGGCACAAAGCATTGAAAGATTAAGTGCAGAATTCATCAACCTTTCTCATTTGATTGGGCAAATTTATTAGTTTACCTTCAAACCTTCGGCAGTGCAATCAGAAACTTGCCATCCATGATCTTGATCAGAAAATGTCCAGGATCCTTTTGAGATATGACGATGCATTCCCTTAAAGTCACCGGAAGGATTGTCCTTGACCTTTCGGATTGATTTTAAGTGGTAAAAAATATTAATTAATTAATTAATTAATAATGAATTAAATGAAGAAAAGAATTGATAATCTTAAGAAAAGCTGCGTTAATGAATTAATTAAATCTTGTACCTGAGATGCTTTGATGAACTCATGTCCTCTCTTTAGTACAGGTCCAATTTCATCAACGAGATTACTAGCAAGTAAAGCTTGAATTGCAAAACCAGCATCCCACTCTTGGCTCCCAAAACTCTGCATGACAATGCCATTTGTATGTAAAGTTGATTAATTAGCACAAGAATCATGCACATGCAGGTAGATTACATGCATATATATATATATATATATATATATACACACATATATGAGGGTGGTGTTTGTGTGTAGTTCAATAGAACTAACCTGCATCTTCATTCCATCTTCAGCAACCCATAAATAGTCTGGAATCCTAGCCAGATGCTTCTTAAAATAATCTCCATTCGGATCTTCAACCCAACAAGCAAGCATGCATAGCACCTAGACATATAGATGCAGTTCAAATATCATAATCAAGAGAATTCAAAGTACTAATACAAATATTGCTTGTGTGAAGTGCATAATATCTACTCATTTCTGTACTCATATCATCACATCAATTCTGATAATTGCAGCATGTGTGCACCTTTTCTACGCATCCAATTGTGATGTATCGACTGTTCTCATCTTCGTAATGAATGTGCTTCATTGTTACTCGAAGAGCTCTCTCTCTGACCAACTTGTTAAAAGGCCAACGCGTTAGAAGAGGCTCTGTGAATACATAGAGACTGTCCCAAATCAAGTCCTGCACCAAGGGACGGGGATAGTAAAGATCCTCCTGCAGTAACCAATTTTGTGTGGTTAATTTGTTATTGAGCGTTCAAAGAAATATATATATATATATATATATATATATATGAAGACAATTATATATAAACATGCAACAAACAATGGTATCCATGCTCACCTTAGCACACAAATGGCGTGCTTTCCTCCAATTAATATCATGGTAAGGTTGGGTGAATAATTCTTCCCTTAATTGCAGGATGAGAGGGGTAATTGGTCCTACAAACTTCTTGCCATATAAATATGACATTGGCATGTAAACCATGCGACAATAGCACCACATTTTTGCTGCAATTATTTATGGAGAAAACACAATTGTAATGGCTAGAGGCAGCCTGTTTCAATGGATTAATATTACAATGTCACTTGCAACTCTAGGTCAAAAGAATTGTACAAACCTGGATGCATAGGAAGAAATGAAGGAAGGATCCAAAATTCTGAGGGCATTGGGTTGCTTCCAGACCATTCAAAAACACCAAGTATCTAAAAGAATTAACGGAAAAAGCAAAAATCATATAGGACAAATCATATAACATCGTGGTAATCATTAGTACTAAGTCTATTGTCATACTGATCATACCGAAAGCCAAGTCTTTCCCCAAGAGGGAATGTGCGTTACACCACCCCTATCAAGAATCCAATTCCTAGCTCTAGCACAAGCATTGTTTTGGCCACCATCAGGTCCTTCTCCAAGAATACGCATGCAAATGTAGCTAAGAGCTGTGCAAAACATGGTGCTGTGGCCCTCAATGTGTTATCCCCACCCACCATCTTCATTCTGATGATAGTAAATGTAGCGAAGGATTTCCTTGCGATGCTCAGCTGGGAACACAGTATTGAGATGCCCGGTTATGTACATGCACATGACCTGCAAATTTCATTTTAAAAAATTATGAATCGGCATTAGCTCATGTACTTAGTCAAATGGTAAGAAACTGAAACAAATTAGTCAAAAGAAGGAGTTGACCTTACAAATAACAGATATACTATAATTGTTATAAACGGACACCATTAATAATGTATGCTCACCAGGGGAGGAAGGAAAAATAATGGACCAGCATTTTCAGCAGGCCAATGCCCATCACTGGCTTGCAAGGCTGAGAAGAAATGGGCGGCTCTCCTCAATGTGGTGGTCGCAGTTTCATATGTGATTTCCTCCCCATCGGCAACCTTTACTTGCGGGATTGTTTGCTTGAAAATTTTCTCCCTTAGAAACTGAATATTTCGGACGAATAAAAAGATAATCCATTTTAATAACATTAGTAATTAAATCAAGGTCATGTAAGAACAACGGACCGATATCCCGGAAACAGAAATCATGGGAACGATGAATTGGGATTGTCAGACTTAGGCTGACAAAGTGGTGGACTTGTTTTCTTTTTGGTGGAGTATGAAAAGCTAGCATATACAAGGACCCGATCCTATGCCATGCGCCCATGGGAAACGCATCAACTAGTCAAAGCAATTCCTTAATTATTAATTTCGTGCATCAGCTTTTCGATATTTGGGAGAAAGTAGAGATTGATGATCACCTGCATTCGCCAGAGGAGGTCACCACTGGGCTTGACTTGGAAACGATTTTCGTAGAAATTTTGACGAGCGGCTTCTACCTCAGCTCTTTCCTCCGGACTTCCTGCATCAGGAACAAACTCCCATGTTTGTCTTCCGACGAAGTTGTTTGTGCTGTATATATGCGGGTCGTTTCCCCCATCTGCAACCTTAAGCTTCCACATTCTTCTCTTTAATTATAAACTGCCACTACAGCTGCTACTTCCGCCGACGTCGAAGATGGCTGCACAGCTCTTATATAACTCCTTACTTTCTCAGTTCTGTTGCATGAAATCATTTTCTGAATACTGTTACTCAAATATATAAAATATAACAAAATCAAATATTATATATACATATATATGTGTTCAACCATGCATTAGACGATTAACTAAGGACGGACGACTCTTGTCTTAGTTTCCTTCGATTTTTACAGGATTCTAAAACAAAAATACTTAAGTTTTGGAGTTAAGTATGTATAGAAATTTTAATTCTCCAAAGAAGCCACTATACAACACGAATGATGAGATAATTAATTAAAGAGAGAGGAAGGAAACTGAGAGTAAAAGTACATAAGCTGGATAATACCTGTTAGAGAAGGGATATTTCCAAACAAGCGAAGAAGACAGAAGAGACCTGAAACTGGGAATTAATGGCAGATAGTTGTAACCATGATTTGTGTTGCAAAGGAAATAGAAACACACTGCTTTATATATAGTTGAATTACCACGTACCCGCCATATTACTTCCCGATTCCTTACCTCAACTTCATCTTATAGTTGGGAAAGTAATTTTGCAGACTAATCAAAATACTTGTCTTCCTAGGCTTATTACTTGCCAACAGAAAAGATCAAGTTTTCAGTAATGGAAACCATAATGGAGAGACATAATTAAAATGGCATATAAATATCCTTTGACATGAATTTTATGCACTCGTCTTTTACATCAAATGAACTTTGAATTGATTAATTATCCATTACGTCTCCTTTATTCTGGGCACAAAACAAAGACAAAGAAACGTTTCCAATGCATGGAATCTGGTAGTAGTCCAACTAATTATTACTGTTGCTGTCAGTTTTCACAATTAAATTAATCATCATCATCATCCTGTTGTGCAGCAACAACCCTTCTCTTTTTCTGTAATCAATTGGACCACTCGTCACCTTAGTTTTGATTCGAGAAATTAACGTAATCGTAGAACTAGTGATTCATTTCCCTAGCTAGGTAATTCAAAACACGGGAGCTTTATAATTGGCAATTCTTAAAAGCTAGCCTACCTCTCGTGTTTCACACTTCATACCATTCTAGAACTTGTTCTACATGATCCGGTGTCCATGTAAGCCCTTGTTGACTGAGTGATGTTAGACGCGGTTGTGAACGTCAACTCCTCCCGTTATTCTACGAATAAGAAGAGTAATTGGGTAGAAACTTCGGCAAATAGACAAGCTCTAAGTCCACGAGCTGTAGGTAAATACTTGGTTGTTAATTTATTAGTTAAGCACTTCAGTCATTCTTTTCTTGGTTCAATTAATTAGCTCCCTAGCTAGCTAGCTACTATTGTTTTCATTAAGATAGGTCCACCGGAAGGAGAGATAAGTCTGCTGTAACAGACAGCAATAGGCAAAAAAAAAAAAAAAACATTTAGGTAAAATTATTTTACAATATCATTATTTAATTTTTTATTTTTTTATTTAAATAAAATTTATTTAAATCTTTTTTATATTTTTACTAAAAAAAATATTTTTATCTCTTTATTAATTAAATAATTTCATTAAATTATCGTAATTGATAAAGTAGAATAATTTGACTTAAGACTTTTTTTCTAAATAAATATTTACATAATTTTTAATTAATTAATTAAGCACTTTATCCGACAACAATTCACTCTTTTCATCACTTAATTAATTAGCTCTCCAATAATTGTTTAAACTTGTAAGTTATATACAAACACAGACTTACTTGTAGTAGTCTTCAAAGACAAAACGTGGCATTAATTGTTTAAATAATGGGTGTTGGTGCCGAGTCACATACGTTATAGATTCTAATAATTAGGCTAAATGAGAAGAGATCTTAGCTACTACTATATCTAAGAAGATAAAGAAGAAACATGCAATGAATAGAATTCAATTCATTTGACACTGAAACATTTGAGTTGGCAAGAAAACTATTCTATTGGTATGTTATAGTTGAATTATTTGTATGCCTACGTTGAGATGTTCAGGATGACAAAATTTACGTAGACTTTCCTCGATCCTTGTCTGTCGTTAATGGAGGTTATAAGATTACATGAAATGATTTTAGAGAGAGTATTAGCTAAAATGATTTAACCACGTCGGCATTGTTGATATGATGAGATCATCCAATTGATGAAATAAATATATATATGAATACTGAGTGAAAAAAAAAAATAACAGAATATTATATAATTTTTTTATTATATTAATTAAATAATTAGACTATTTATTGATTTTTTTCACCTATCACTAATAAATATATTTTTCTCACGAATAGTCTTATTACGTCACCAATGTTAACATAATAAAATCATCTCACTTAAAACTCTTTCGTAATTCTACATCACTTATGTCATGTCATGTCTTGTATTGTTTTATAATCATGCATGCATACTCTATAATTATTCAATTTCATTGTCGCATTCTTGTGTTGGAACACTAATTCTTGCAAATGAAAGAAAAATAAATCTTGGAAATTACAAATTTCTCTTGAGTTTCTAAACATGAAGTTTTATTAATAAATAATAGAAAAATTTCTAAGTGAAATAAAATTGATATAATAAAACTATTCAATTAATAGGATGATAAAAATTTATTAATTAATAATAAATAAAAAAATTAAGAGAGAATTACATCGTTTAATTAATATAGTAAAATTTTTTTATTTATTTTAATTTTTTTTACTATATTAAATAAATAATACCGTCATATTAACTATACTGGTATAATAAAATTCTCTCGTTTAAGACTTTTACCGAATAATATAATCTGAAGAAAGGAATGCTATATTTAAAAAAAAAAAATGCCTATGTGTCTCCTTCCGACTGAAGCTTTCTCGGATGTACAAAATATGTTGAAAGAGCAATTGTTTAGTAGTCAGAGTCCTCTGTTCGTCGAGAAGATGCAAGATCATCTTTCAAATTCATACTTGAGCGCTGAACCAAGCGTACCAGTGCCTCAACAACTTCTGACATAGGAGGCCGGAATTCAGACTCCGGCTGGTACAAATATACGCCAGGGAAAATGTCACCAAACAATCACACAAGGTAGCATGCAAAGTAATTCTCAAACTTGGACATATGCTGAGACGACAAACTTGACACCTAAGTTTCCCAATGTACAGATTTCCCTAACTAAAAGTCTTCCTAATTTAGAAAGTATATTCCCTTTAGAAACAAGGAAAAATGAAAGAAGAAAACCCTGGAAAATAGGAAATCCAGATAAATAGTACTAATGGAAAGCACAAATCTAGAAACTCATTGCGATTTAGACTCGTTACTGATAGATTCGTCAATGAAGTCTTGATTCAATGTCCATGGTATTTTGCCGTACGATACCAATTCTGAAAATCCTAACAGTTAGCCTAAGCAGAAAGGAGGCAAGACATATACGCCTATTGAAACAATCAAGAAAGTGAAAGTACTAGTTTTAGGTCTATGAGCATGTGAAGACGTCCGGAAAATTGGGCTCTTTTTGTACGTTTGTGTATGCTGCATCTATCATATGCAAACCGAAATTGAGAACTGTTGCACTTCCAAAAAAATTACTTTCTTCAAGGAGAGGAGTTTAACACTCACTTGTACACAGAGGGCAATAATATCAGCAAATCTAGAGAGAGACTTGGGCGGGTACAGGCCGCGCAAGGCAGGATCCACCATTTTTGCCAATGCATCAAAGTCATGAAGTTGTGGAGCAGCCCAGCGCACTAGGCATTGCTCGGATTTTGGTTTTTTACTGAAAAAACAAAGTGAGAAGCATGATAAGTTTATATGATAAGATTGAATAAGCTAGCATTGTGAATCAGCACCTGTCGTAAGGCATCCGTCCTGTCAATAACTCCAACATGACCACCCCGAAACTGTAAACATCACTCTTGAGTGTATATGCTGAAGGCCTTGAGCATTCTGGAGCATTGTATCCAACGCCAAGGTTTTGGCTTGTATGCTGAAAGAGAAAAAGAAAAAGAAAAAATACTCTTTGTAAGCGTAATTTACATAGGAGGAAGGGCCTTCATCTTCAGATGAACAACAAATGATGCCAAAAGCAAAACATTCATAATGTTGGGAATAAGAAGAAAAAAAAAAATCAACATATACTTGAAGTATCACCATATGTCTCATGACAATGTATGTGAGCCTGTAAGCAAGTAACAAAATCTTTCCCGTCCAGCCATGCGACTATCTGATCACACATCTATTAGTTCATATTGAACTTCAAGGTTGATGAAATTAAGATCAACAAATCATACCAATTCACTGTATATTCCTAGGATGTGAACCGAGATAAAATTAAGACCATGGCCTCCCAGACAGGCCAGGCACATTTAGATTTAACAGCATTCCAGTTCAAACTATGCTTGAAATTATAAAATATCTTAGAATCAAGAAACAGTAACCTGATGAAAGTTTGCCAAGCCATTGTCTGAGAGATGAGGATTGAGTTCAAGGTCAAGCAATATATTAGATGACTTGATATTCTTGTGCACCAACGATGGGGAGCAAACTTCATGGAGATATCTGAATATGGAAACGTTGTTAAAAAATTGATTAACTAGGAATAATTAAATGCATTTCCAGTGAACTGCAATGCTATGGCTCACTTCAATAGGAAGAATGTGAAGAAAATATCCTGAAATCACAATGCCGTTATGCAAACATTTGGGTAAAATCACAATTTCTATAACCAATTTCATCACTGTCTTTAATGTAGTTCATGGCCATCAAAAAGCATGCTTGTATTAGCTCTCCAAGCTCAAAACTATGGGATGAAAATGAACCATTGGTAAATCGTGTTTGTAATTGACTCATTTAAGAACCAAGCTCAAGCTGCTCAATTTTTTATATTTCTTATTTTAGCCTTCAAGAAAATCAATAGAACCAAGAATTAAGAGCAAAGAACATATATCTTTAGCCTCTTGCTCTGGTTAGTTCGTATATCTTCATAAACCTAAATTGACACTGTTAATCCTGGTTGGCCATTAGACATTGTGAAGGCAAAACAGAAACTGGGCAAATAAATGCTATTCGGTATGCCCATCCTACTAGCACTACAACTAAAAGCCAAATACTTCAAAGTTAATAGTGCACGTATTGACTTACTCAACAGCCCGGGCTGTTCCCAAAGCAATTCTGATTCTTGTGTTCCAAGTTAGCGGTTTGCTAAAGTCATCTGACAAATGTAGAAACTCATGAAGTGAGCCATTCCTGTAATAATCGTAAATTAATAAGTTATGCCCCTGCTCTGAGCAATAACCAACAAGTTCAGCAATATTTGTATGGCGAATCCTTGAGATGTTTGCAACAATTTCTGAAAAATTTTCTGAGTTCGCTCCTTGAAAATGAGAAGAATCGATCTTTTTCACAGCTAACACCTGATAAACAGATGGTATATCTGATTACTGAAATGCAAATTCCTCCAACTTTTCAGAGTATATCCCTATTTAGTAAACAAAAAAATTAAGCTGAAATTGGTGAAAATACCATACACTACTAGTAAAAGATGGTACAAAGATCCAGTGGAAAGATTTTGATAAGAAACGAAGAAAAATGAAATCCTAAAGATGTAATAATCATGTCTTATATATGGTGTATAAGGCAGCATAATTCTGGTTTACATCTGGACTAACAATTGAGAGCAAAATAAGTAGCTTTAGAAGCAATAAAATGTCTGGTTTTGTTGCAGAAAAGAGGAATGTGACAGCCAGGCTCTGTGAAAATAAGTCCTTTTATATAAGGTTCTCTGATCCTATGTTATCCAATCAAAGTAGCTTTTCAATGTAGCATGCACAGTTTTTTTTTTTTTCCTGGGAGAAAAAGACCTAACAATAACCTGGCAGCCGGTAACTGGCCATTACGCAACAAACAGAGATTTGGGTCAATAGCAATCATTAGAAATTTCCCACAAGGAAATAACATGAATATTGAAGTTACAGACAAACAAGCTGTAGAATTAAACTTTTGGTTACACTTTGTGGCCAGCATGTCTTAAAAACTTGAAAGATCCTTCTAATACTCTACTAGAACGCATTCCTATAACTTAATGAATATTCTCATTAAAATATATGCAAAGAGACAACCACAACTGGTAGATTACAAGCAAAATTTGTAGGGAATAAAGAAAAGGAATTGAATACAAAGTATACAGTCAAGGCATACCTTCCCATCGGGATATTTAGCTCTATAAACACGCCCAATAGTCCCCTCACCCAGAAGACGCCCTGTTGCAAAATTAGCAGTAGCAGTCTGCAATTCTGCCAAATAAAAAGATGTAGCACGAGCAGAGTTGCTTCTTCCGGCTTTAAGACGGTTTGCAAACTCATTATCATGGTAGGATTTTGCATGTTCAGCTCGTGGAGCCTTAAGGCCTATTGAAGTAGTTCTCTGCAAAGGCTTTATATCTACTGAAGCATTTGAATTGAATGATGTGTTTTCTGTCACCAAGATACTTTTGAATTAGTTACATTATGGTGTGAATAGCACAGTGATTATACATTGTTACCAGGCCTTAAATGGAAATAGAAACTTATAAGAAATAAAAAAGGAAAAAAGGGTTTCCTTCAGACCAACTGAAGTAGTTCTCTGCAAAGCCTTTATACCAACTGCAGCATTTGGATTGAAAGAGTCATTTTCTGTCACCAAGATATTGCTAAATTAGTTTCGTTATGATGGGAATGGCACAATAATCATATATGATTACGAGACCGGAAATGGAAAGAAAAACTTAATGAATGACAAAAAGGCGATACCGGTGAGCAAAGGCCAGTCAATATACAATCTTAACCAATGAAACACATAACAAAGAGTACTGGGAAAAATCCAACACTAGTCATAGTGGCCTTGGAGAATAATAACATTCAACTGCACAAACAATATTCATAAACTCTCTGCTTTCAAAATTTATTAGCAATTTTAATATGTTAAAAGCAGAACTTTGGTTGATATTCATTTAATAAAAAGTAACAGCATTCCTAATGTGTAGTGAATACTGATATTCTCTTTACAATAACCTTTCTTAATAAAGGTATAGAACATTCTAAATATGTTGGAAATTTGGTTTTGTTACAACATTAGATTGAGCAAAGACTACCTCATCACAACTTAAAAGTACAACTGATATTGTCATGAAAATGATTTTGATTAAAAAAAAACCCTTGAAGAAGATGCTATAAAACAAGTAATTACCTTTGTAGTCTTTGGTATCCGTGGGTAGGTCATGGGATAACTCCTGTGATGCAAGGGGAGTAAATGCCCTGCGCTGACTAGCCCTCTCTTCATCAAGAAAAATAGAAGATGGAGAAGACTTTTTCCTTGAATATAGAGAAATAAAGATCACAATTACTAACAATGCACCAAAAACTGATATGGCTATAACCACTCCATTCACAGTAGACGAATTCTTCTCTTCAGATTGTGAAGAAGCTTTCTTCTTAGCAACAGGCTTTGTACCAGGCGGGGGAGGAGGAGCTGGCCCAGATGACCAGGAATTACCTCCAGTTCTTCAGGGAGAGAAAAACAATTCAAGATTTTATCATCACGTGAGGGAAACAGCTTAAGAGCCTCAATTTCAAGCCAATGCAAAATTCAACAGTGTACTCACTTAGCAATGTCCTTCAACTCATTAGGGACCCAACCAGTAAATTTGTTGTTTTGAACATTCCTGATCAGATGTAAGGATCAGCTTTGTAAGATTTCTCATTAGGTTGGCGGAACTTCTAGTAATCTTACTTCTACAGAATTTATAACAAATGGACCACGAGAATATGAACTGTTAAGCAACTCATCCAAGTGCTATCCCAATTATCGGTAGGAATTAGAATTTACATATGTTGACAGAATTTCTCAAATTCTTAATAATGCAGGATCAGTAGTATTGAAGGACCTTATCCAACTTTCATAAGAAATCTTGTTTCATAAATGAAATATAACTTAGGAAGGAAAAACAAATAAATAACTAAATAAAAGAAAAAAGATAAAGAAACAGCATAGAAAGCCATTCAACTCCAAAGCAGTGCCTTCTTGGTGAACAGGGAGGAATTTTATGAAAAATAGATCACAGAATAATCTAAGAGGATATACATTCTGATGACATAGAATTCACAAAACAATCTGAGAAGATATGCATTTTGATGATTCTTGAAGCATCATTCTGTAAACACAACATACAATTGAAAAGACAAACCAACTTATAATGAAAGAATTAAAAAGATGAAAAAGAATGCAAGTAGCATATTATATGTTTTGAGCTGGTAACTTACAGTTCTTCGAGGGTAAGATTGACAAGGGCATTGATTGAACCGGTGAGTTGATTGTTTTGCAGGTACCTATACATAGACATTCCAAAATATGTAGCAAAGAACACAAAATCTCTCTCTCTCTCTTTCTCTCTCTCTCTCTCTCTATATATATATATATATACATATATATATATGTATGCATATGCATAACTGACCAATAAAAAAAAAGTCTAAATGTAAAATTTTGGCACTGCTTACAATTCTTTTAAGGCGGATAGTGATCCAAAACTGTGAGGTATATCACCAGTCAGTTGGTTTGAAGATAGATCCCTGCATGTAAGCTCATGCATTTGAATATATAAATCAATATGGACTTGGATGAAAGCCATTGACACCAGCACTCATCATATTCTAACAATTTCTTTAAAAGAAATTAAAGAGGCATATCCTAAACTTCTTTATGAATTTATGAAGGGAGATGTTGTAGTGTGATATATTTCCTTATTCAAGTTGTGAAAACTAGTTAAACACAAATTCTTAGCTCTTTACTCATCTCACATTCTCGAATACACTTTTATCCTTTACTTACAGGTACATCAGGTTAGTCATCTGAGAGATTGAATAAGGTACACTGCCGCTGAACTGATTTTTGGAAAGGTCCCTGCACATCAGCTTATAAGATCACCATGACTGAAATTGAATTCACTCTATTTAATTTTTAGCAACCAAACTGTGAGCATCTTAGCAATATAAACAATCTACTAATGAAGCTTCAAGTTCCATGTGGTTAACTTCTGTCAAGGAAAGATTCATTTATCAGATGAATCATGGAGTTCGCTATAAAACATATTCATTACATAATAGACCATTAGATATATCATTTATATGGCTGAATATGCATAATGGTTCTAGTTATGAGCATCGTCAGCTGAAGATATGGCAAAATCCAACCTAATATTGTGAACACAAGTTATTTGCCAAATAGGATCACTTCAAAAGACTAAATGTATCATGAAGCAATAATACGGAATATTGTACGGAGTCCAATTTCTTTCCAAGTCTTGCTTTTTCTATGTTAAAGAATTCGCAGTGTATGTGAAACATTCTTGTCTGACTTACAGGTGATGGAGATTAGGAGGAAGTTGATATGGTATACTGCCCTTGAGGTTGTTGGAGCTGACATCGCTGTACAAAGGGAAAAGTGTATTTTCTCTAAGCGATGTTCTTTTGGTAATAAAATTACAAAAAGAGAAGCCTTACAGGTAGGTGACAGATTTCAAGTTTGTTAGCTGGTAGCCCAATTGCCCACTGATTCCAATGCCAGATAATTTTCTGCAAAATTTTAACAGAGAAAAGGCATTAGGAGAAAATTTTAACAAGTTAACAGTGTAAACTCTTACCAGGGTATGGATTTACATAAACACAAGTACTAGCATATAGAAACGACATCAGCTACACACATTTCAGTTACAGATGAGCCTGAGCATCTAATCCCTTTCCAGGAATCGCCACAAGGGTCGCCACCACTTGCTTTCCAACCACTCAGCTGTGAAGGCGAATTTAAGCTGGTAAACATCACATTAAGGGCAGAAGCTGCCAAATAGAATTTGCAAATATTAGAATCTTGAATTACAACAAGATATCGTAATTGCACTTTTTTTTCCGATTATCTCAAGGGAAAAAAAAAATTTCATCCGAGTACCAACAATTTGCACAACCAAACAGAATTTAATATTAAAAATAGGCATGCAATCAACATTGTACTGAAAAATAGCAAAATGAAAGCCCACTAAAATTTTTTCAAACAACAAGGTAATCAAGCAATCGCCATTCTACTGAAAAGCAGTTAGATGCTTAGTTCCTGCACAAATTCACCTTGGGCGAAAGTTGAGGTTCAGGTCTCTTGTTCAGTTTGCAAAAGAGAATAAATATTATAAATCATTATCTACCGAGAAAAAGGAATATAAAGAATAGATCGAAAACTGAAAGTTTTCCTTCGCTATTCCTTCGATTTTGTAGGAAACGAACAGGTGCACAATAAATGCAAAAAGGGAAAATGAATTACTTCCTCTAATCCTTAATCCATCATCAATCAATAATTTTAATCTCAGTAGCTAAAGTTGAACCAATACATCCTTGAATTTGTATTCTAAATTGCCATTATTCGCTTCCCCTAAAATTCGGCATATATTCATTTTGCAGATACCGATCAAACCCAACTCAGAACAAATGAAACACGTTAATTAAACACATTCATGATGCATGATCAAAATAAGTAGAGACACAAAACTTTTGATAAATAGCAGACATTGAAATGATAAAAGTAAAAGTACATACTATCTGAAGATTCTGTCTTTGAAAGGACATGGGTAGTGTGGATCCCAATATAAAAGACAAAGAACCCCACAAGAAGATTATGGTTCATTTTCTCAAGAAGAAGGTGATACATGAGTTTTGCCTCTTTTCTTGTATTCTTGGATTTGGATCAACCGAAGAAAATTTAGGAACTCAAAGGAGGAGTTGTTCAATAAGAAGAAGAAGAACAACAACCTCCATAAACAAAACGGATTTGCATTTGTCCTTATCTCTTTTTTATGGGAAGAGCTTTTTGGGTTTTTTTTTTTGTTAATTGAATGGTGTCTAAATTTGGATAAAGAATGATAAGTGCATCTAAAAATGGTGAGGAAATGAAAGAAAGCTGCATGTTTTTGCATGGGCGCGAAAGGCAAGGAGGAACGAATACTGACAACTTTTTCCTGTCTTTTTTTAACTTCCTTGTCAGCCTGCTGCTTGCTCGTTTAACTGCTTCTTTGAACCCCATTGACTACGAATATACATGCATGCATACATTACATTGACACGTAAATGTAATCATGTCTCATGGCGATGGAAACCCCCATCTCTTGCTAGCCCTTTAACATCTTCCCCAGCAAATCATTCTTAAACTATCTTCGTTAATCGCATCTTCCCCAGCTACTTATTCTGAACTTTCTTCCTTAATGAGGTGATTACTTTGCTTCACCATTGCTGACAATTTTTACTTGAATATGAAACCATAATACAGCCTTTGTGTTATTACTAAAATAAAGATTAAACTCAATTTCCTTCTCGGGAGTCAGTTAATGGATTGTTCATTGATAACTTATCACTTCTCTCAAAACATTGGCATAAAGAAATGGAAATTACATAGAGCACCATTTATACTATTTACATTCATTTAATTATTTGGAATGAGCGGTTTCTGCACACACCGAGTGCTACAACAATCAAGATGGAATGTTTGGTGACCTAAAATATAAAAAGCGAAGCATACCATGATATAAAACAATGATACATTGGAATTAATGGAGAAGTATTACTCTTTCAATATGCAAAAGTTAACTTGTACTTAAATATGACCTCAAAACTTGTACAAGTTTCAATGGGAGCAACTTCCCCATTACCAAACAGATTTGATCAGTTAATAACCAACTTACTGTAATCCTATTTACACTGTAAAGAAAAAAGGTTAAGCCCATACGGGTTATTTTCATAATCTAAGATATGAACTCTTCATCATCCCATTTCACTAGTCAGATCAGAGTCAGACTTCCAAGCTCACCAACTTTCCCCAAGTCAATACCCTAATCAAATTGGGTTGTGGCGATTCAACAAGGTCATTTAACTCAAGCTTGCCCAGTTTAGCCCGATGAGGCTGAGATATGACACTTATGCAGCTTGGTTAAGATCTATGCCATGGCAACTTTAGCTCCCAGAGCAGAGTGGCCACGTGACAGGCAGATCACACACCCAAGCAGCAGCAAACCATTAGCTACCAGTTTCTTTGATGGCCTTCTAGTTGATTTCTTCACTTTGGCTTCACCGGCATGCAAGCCACGCACAGCATTCACTGCAGAACTTTCCAAGGAATTCACCCTGCTCACTGCCTCTAATTCGAGTGGAACCTACATGTAGAGACACAGAAAAATGTCGGCACAAACACAAGCAGCATGCACATGAGTTAACATAAAAATGTTATGATGTCATGAACCTAAGTTTGGGCCAAAGATAGGTCATTAATAAACAATTCAGGCCACACATTACTTCCAATTCATCAGTATATTTCTTACAATTAGCATAACAAATTAACCATAATTAGACAAAAAGAACCACTCTTGGGACAAAAACATCCCTAAGTTATTGTACTGTCAAAGTGACAAGTGTACTAATAATGCAGTTGATCAAAGGATAAGCATACATTTTTGCACAAGATCACTAAATTAACAGGTATAGGTGATTCCAAAGAGTTTAAATTCAGACAACACAAGCTAAAAAAAATTGTCATTACTGATCATATTAACCATGAGATCTAGCCCACAATAACCAAGTTTCTAAAAGGTAAGAAATTGATTGAATAAAGGCCACAATATAGCCACAAATCTGATTGACTATGGAAATCAAGATACACAGATATTGACAATGACATTGCTAAGTCCTGACCTTTTGAATAAGGGAGGTTGCAGAAACAGCTGGACTTGTCTGAGGATGCCTGATCATAGAATATTTGCGTAGAGCATTATCCATCTTGCTCACATAACCCCATATGCCCTTTGCCAAAACCAGCCTTGCCATCTTCACATTTAAACTGGAATCTTCCTGGTGAAACTTTTTGATCTCACAAGCATCTCTACCAGGCACTGAAATGACAAGGTTGTTCCTTGTAATTTAATCAAACTAATCAGACTCCATTATCCTTAAGAATCACTATGTCAACCATACAGATGGTAATAGGCCTAGCTAGAGGTAATGCAATCCACTATAGCTTTCTTTTTTATAGAAGAATATCATAAAGAAGCGAATTTTAAGCGGAATAGATGAATCTTGCCCCATCCATTACATAAAAAGTTTGAATCAAAGAATAAGAACTACCAATAGATCTGATGTTTACATGTGGGAGAGTATGCGGGAGACAGAGATAGAAGAAGAAAAACTTGTAAGACCAGAGTATGTAGATCAGAAAACGAAACACTTGCCTTTCTGGACACTCCATCCAGATCTGAAATACGTGACAAGTACATACTTCTTCTGCTGTGGTGCCAAAGGATGCTCACACTCCTATCGAGGGTCATAAATAAAAATTACAAAAAAAAATACATCATTCAAACAAAAAGACCAAAGAGCATCAAAAGCCAAGCAGATAACACTTTGTGCTTAACATATATTCTTCTTTTTCACAAATTATACCAGGCAAGTCCCCAGTGGAAACTAGCCAACTCCTTTTTTGTAAACATAAAGCAGAAAAACTACTTAATCAAACCCAATAATAATTCCTGTAGATGCAGTGAAAAAAGCTTCAAATATTCCAAAATTAATGAACAAGCAGATCACAATGCAGATTATTACAAGCGAACTAAAATATCTTCTGTTCAAATCTCAAATTTCCTAATCATGACCAATTATGACACAGCTCCTTATTTTATCAAGATAAACCCTATTACATGATACAGACAGGAACAAATAAAGGAAGACAGATATCCATAGGGATTCCAAATAGATATGAAGTCACAAGTAATTACTTGGCTACAAGATTGCATATTGTTGACATTTACCATGATAAAGCAGTAGAAATTTTTATCTCTTCCCTCCCACATGGTCTCCAAGACAATAAATATTCCCTAGGTGTCAAGAGCAGGAATTTCTTTACTGTGCAACCTATTTCAGTTGCATTCGTTTTATCCACCTGCAGCTGCTTATGCTTGACCATAGTCTTGTCCCACTGGATTCTGCAATCGTAGTCAATGTAAAAATCCCTTAAGATCTCAGGGGAGCAATTCTCAAATACAGTAACACTCAAGTATTTCAAGGGACCATCCTTCAAGCAACAACAAAGAAACATCAACTCCAATCAATTAGTTTAATTTACTAAACCAGCCAAGTAAGGCTCTGGAGTCGCAAGAAATCCAATAAAGAGTATTGAACTTGTATGATGATGCAAATGAATTGAGAATAAAGGTACAGCTAAAACCTTTTTGGTTAGCAAAATCCCTTTCTACCGGAAATTCAAAATGTTTTTTTTACGTCAAATAACTGAATCAGCTAACCAATAAGTGTTGATAACAGAGAGTTAGAACAATTTTCCAATATTCAAAGTTATCTTGTACATGGAGCTCAAAGACCAAGAATGATAATGGATTAAGAAATCAACATGAATTTCTTATAAACCAGAGTATAAGGGCTATCCCAGAATCTTTCAATGTCTCTACTTATAAAAGAGAAACAAGTCCAAGAAACTCCACCTTAGATCTGCAGCATTTTGCATTTGAGGATAAAAAATTTGTTACTTTTGTCAATGACATTTTCCCATTTCTCGTTGTCATTGAGCTTCTCGTCCAAATTGTCAATTAATTATTTCAAATCTGCATCTAATACAATCTCCGATATCCTGCAGAAGTGAAGAGAACATCTACATCAGTCATGCAATCACAAGGAACAAGCGGCTGTCAAAGTTTATTTTAAAATATAGAGACGACATACGTAGTTACAGATACAAGAATCGATTTTCAACACACCAAAACTGAATATCATAAAAGATCATCATGCAGGCGCACTAAAATGGAGAAAAACAAGAGCTTTATCACGGAATATCACCAAAGTACGAGAAAACACAAGCAGCCCAATTGACGTAAAATTCATAGTGTAACATCAAAGACAAGCCAGTTGAGCGAATCCCCTGAACAGAAGGGGCAAATACTTGAAAGGGAAAACACCAATTAGAACAAAGTAAAATAATACTAATAATAACAACAACGATAATAACCTTGATTGAGAATTGTCATGGCGGGAAGCGACAGTAATAGCAGAAGATGAAGATGATAAAGACGAAGGGGGTGATCTAAAGAAAGAGGCAAAGAAATTGAACCGGTTTCTAGAGAAATGGTAGATGAGTATTATGAGTAGTGCTATGAGAGTTGCGTATCCTCCGTTGGTGCTGTGGTTCCAGAATTCAAACGACGACGGTGAAACCCAGAATTTGGCCATGTATGATATCAATATCTTTCTCTCCAACCCAACCTGAAACTCGAAAGCATTTCAATCAACTCAACTCAGGGCTTTGGCTACTTTGGGTCTGGGTTAGCTTGTGTGTGTACGAAGAAGAGGACTTGCCACAAACGTATCGTGCTGTTAGTTCTACTTCCGAGGTCGACAGTTACGATGTTGCCCAGTCCAGCGTTTTCTGTTAAATCAACTGACATATATTTACTTCCATGCGATGGTAGGGATAACTATTTACTATTACATACCGTATTACGCACCGGCTTTGACTGTGATAATCACGGTAATGGGAATGTAGCAGAGGGTATAGAATACACAACACAGAGGAGAGAAAAGGAGAACAGCTTGTTGTTGCGCTGCGATTTGGCAATTATAGATTGAAAAAGGCTCCCCTCCCTCTGAGGCCTTAAACGCGTACTACCAAAATTATATCTAATCCAGTAGCCACACTCTGCTTTTTTTTTATGATTTTGAAGATGCTGTTACAAATTTACCAGTAATCAAGAAGTCAAGAATGCCGCCAACCATACATAAATAGAAATGCCATTATATATTCTTGCTTTATTATTGGTAATTCATATCACCTTGAATTATGCTAGTTTAAGTCTTATTACTTGTCCATCTTTGACATTGAGGAGCATTCAAGAAAATAAAACTACACATAATGAAGCTTAGAAATCTATCCTGCATGCATGCCAACGCCAGTTCCTCTGACTCCTTACGCCCATATCGACCAGAGAACAAAATTTGAAGTAAAAGAAGATCACGCAGACCTTCCAACGCAGCCACTTCCAGGAAATAATTAGTAAATGGAATGAAATTTGTTTGGATTACTCCATAATTTTTGCTCAGAACAAGAAGAGAACCAAATTTAAAGTAGTTGTATTCGTTCAACCTTTGCACTTTCCAGCCGAAAAAATGGATTCTTGGCAAGGAGCCCATAGCTTATATTAAACTCGCAAGCATAACTGGTATGGAGATTATGTGTATTCAAGTAAGAATCCAATACAAGGTAACACCACCTTTATGCAACATC
The DNA here is from genome assembly GCA_032401905.1 of Swietenia macrophylla. Taxonomy (NCBI): domain Eukaryota; kingdom Viridiplantae; phylum Streptophyta; class Magnoliopsida; order Sapindales; family Meliaceae; genus Swietenia; species Swietenia macrophylla. The sequence continues at coordinate 3,422,246 of CP135566.1, read as the reverse complement.
ACAATAGCAGCAACATTACTATACAAATTCAATTATTGGACACCAATCTGCGAAGCTATGCACAAAGAAAATAAAACGGGTTTCCAAAAACACAGCACCCTACTGTCAGAACAAAACCTACTCCACAAAACTCATAGTGATACAGCTCTACATTAATTGAGAAGTGTTGATCAATTTAATACTATATTCAAAGACAAAAGCAGAGTCTGAGATAACAGATTGCCAATAGCAGCAACGAAATGGAATCACTTCACATTCTTTATTGCACTTCAAACTGATATTCTGCCTTCGATAATCCATACATGCACATGAGCTGAAGAACTTAAGGAGAGCGAAACAAGAAAATCTAAAGATGAAACAAAACCACCAAACTTCTCATACTGTCTCATTTTCTGTCAATATATGTGAAGCTAAGATTCCCAAAGAACTGCATAAGTTTGCCCTCACGGAAGTTGCCATTGATGATGGAATCAATTTGCGAATCATTCAACAATAAAAATGAAAGAGTTTCACTTTAGCGTCTTTTGTTATTTTCCATTATTTAACTGCCTGCAAAGATCTGGAACTTTACAAATGCAAGACTTCAGTCGATATCCACCCACAACCACATTCACACAAAAAACAGCGAAAAAGAATTAGAAACTAATTACTAAAATAGGAAAAGCACCACACAGAAGACATATTATACATGAAGCTTGTCAACCTGTAAAACTTGTAAGACCATTCATTCAATTACTGATGCATTCCTATGAATTCAAAGACATTAGAAATTTATTACCTTATCATAAAGCAATAAAAAACTGAGTAGAATAGAGATTTAGAACAGGCAATCCCACCCTAAGATGTCTTCCTAACTGGTCTGATCAGATGTGACTGTGGCTGTGAGAGCATCTTCAAGTTTAACTCTGGCACCAATGGACCCATCTGAGGCAGAGGTAGTTCTGTCAGTAACAGTGCTTTCTTTATTGCCCTCATCCAAGCGGACAACTTGAGCAAAGCTCTTGGACATCTGCTTGATGAAATCAGTGGAATATGTAACAGAATTTCTGTGATCATTTTCTCCAACTACTCCTACAGACACAAGGCTAGCTTGCTGTCTTGCCTTCCTTTCCTGCATTGCTTTCTGCCGATTTTCATAGAAATCAAAATCATCTAGGATTGACATATCAGTTTCATAGTTCTTAAAGATGTTTAACATCTCAATACCTTGCTCCAATTTCACCTGCAATGTTCAATATTTAGGCACAAGAAAAATAATAGTTATGAGTACGAACAATTGTGGAAATCAAGAAGCTAATGTGCTAATATGCAGAGATGTGCTATCAGCCCCCAACCATGAGATCAAATTTGGATGTGAGAGGTGGATGATTATTGTAGATATAAACAAGAATAAAGTGGGGGTAATAATATGCCATTAGATTAGCATGCCTACAGAGCATAAAATTTGCAATTAAAATTAGTATCAACTTCAGATTTCAGCCAAGACAACACATAGGATAGAGGGAGCTGTTTGGACCAAAGGAGAGGACCATGGTGTTATGAGCATTAACCTGGTATAAGGCTCACTAGGATAAAAAAGGAGAGGACCATGATGAGTGCAAAAACAAGACTTTTAGAGGGAAAAACAAAAAACAAGAGCTGCAGTCACAACAGGAAGTAGATATATAACTTGGCTTAAATAGAAAAAGCAATGTTCAAATATGGGACTAAGCCTATCCTAAATAATTAAAATACTATAAAGCTTTTTATTGCTTCCAGAAGTTCCAAACAAACTTACCTCTTGTGTATCCCGACTATTGGTGACAGGCTTATTGTCATTATTTTCCAATACAATGTGACGGAACAGACTGTTTGGCACATCTTTGATAATATGCCACTTGACAGGGAACTGCCCACTCCATTTATCTTGCTGCCAGTAATCCACACTCTTTTCAAAATCAACAGGCCCAATCATTTCAGCCACCCCACAGAACTGGGCACTAGCATTCACCTGAATATAGAAAGTATCATAAATCTGCACAGAAACTGACACAGAAAGAGAGAGAGAGAAAGAGAGAGAGAGAGAGAGAAATTGGAAGTACAGAACCATGATAATAGGATGAAGTAAAACTTATACTGCTACAAAAATTGAACACAAGAAACAACCAAGGAGCCTTTTTCTAGCAAGTGAGAATGCATACAAGAAAATCAAGGTTGAATCAGTATTTTATGATGTCCTATAACATTTATAGAAGTTCAACAGAGAAGATTAAACACGTGGTTCTACTCAAGACCATGAGAATAGATCTAATAAAACATTCACACAGACTGCTTGATATCTTAAAATAGTCCCATTTGTTTCTCACTGTAGGGACCAACCTTATTCTCTTGTACTGAGAAAATTTTGCTGCAGGTTGCTGAACTCAATGTCCCATAACAGAGATCAATTACTTGGAAAATACAACTGTGTCAAACTACCTCTGATGTAAAATGTGCAACCTAACACCCAGACAATGCCAAAGTAAACAGTGCCACTAATTTCTTAAGCAAAATTATCCTTCTAAAATAACAATTGGAAAGAAGATTTTTAAGAATGATGTTCTATGAAACAACCTGCACCTGCGAACAATCTGACTAGTGAATGTAACTTAGCTTAAAAGCAGTAAAACAAAAGTTATGTAAGTCATCCCATTTTAAGAGAATTGCCAAATATTCCGTAGAAGCATCACTTCAAGACCTTGTACCAGCTTTACTTTATTCCAAGTTATGTTCTTGTCATCAACAGAATATAAGACAGAGAACTTACAGAAAATAAGAGAAACACTGGACATGTTTCTTGCTTTTCCTTAGCTTCATGATAAGCAGCATCTAACTTCTTGTTCCCATTTGGCGTGCTGGCCCAGACACTATATTTGATGCTTTTGTGAATATTATCTTCACTATATGACTTAATAATGAAAAATTTGGCATCTTTGTAGTCGGTGGCAAAATCAGGCCAATTGTACGATTCATCAAAAATATTGATTACAGGCTTGCTATGTTTCTTATTTTCGATGGTCGAACCATTGTCGTCTATCATTTGAATTTTAGGCTTTGAGGCCCTTGGTCCCCGGTTTTGTTCACTTAGTATATCAAGACTACCATTGCAACCACATAAAGAGCCACTACCCCTCCCACGTCGTTTGCTGTTGTCAAGAGAAATCCAACCCTGATTGTTCGTTCCCAAATTAGGAATAGATGAACTACAAAAACCAGAGCCCTGATTAAAAGCATTGTGCATATAACCTCTATTGTAGAAGTTTGAACTAGATCCAAACCCATAGAGTGACCTTTGTTGTTGAGATGCCTGCAAAGAATTATAATTCACTCATCAGCATTAGACTAATAGCTATTAACAAGTTTATTTACAGGTTTGAATAAAAGTTGCTATTGAATGATTAAACACAATAATTACACACAACATTAGCTTAGCAAAGGGTATAGTACTGAAGGTAAGGGAACCAACCATTCGAACATTCTGCCCAAATGACCCAAAAGTGCCAATTGGTTGTGGAGACACAGCCGGTGATATTGGAGTCAAAGACCTCTGTCCATCAGAGGGTTTTGACCAATCTGACCAAAGTCCTCCAGATCTCCATCCATCAAAACCTTGCTGAAAATCATGAAAACCCATCGTACCAGGATTTCCGGGTATACTGCCCCTACCAAAAGATCCCAATGGAGGCTGATAACCAGGCCTTGGTCCAAAAAGCATGTTATCATTTTGTGGTTCAGCAGTCATTAGAGGGGTGAACTCTGGTTGTGAAACAGGAGTTGGCGAATACGGCATGCTAGGGGGAACCATCTGCTGGTAATAAGGTGGCCCAGAGAATGGAAATTTCTGGGGAGAATATAAGTGTGCATCTCCACCTACAGAAGGAGTTGTGACAGGGGAATATGGTCCATATGGCATTTGTGGACAGTAGCCATATCCAGTATGATATACAAGTGAAGGATTGTCATTGTAGACCCCCTAATATTTTAGTCCAAGTAAGCAATCAGTTTGCTCTGCAAGAAAATGTATAAACAAGAAAGGGGGAAAAGTACTAACAGGTGATCCAAGTTCCAATCCTTCAGCACTGACATACGGAGGGTATTCATCCCATTCGCCAGTAACATGGTCATAACCTAGAGTCAAATCACAGATTAGAAATTGATCCCTTTAGCTAGATTTACAACTATGTGACTGAGGTATGTAGACTTTTCGTGTAATTCAAGGCCAATAAAACAGATAAAATTGTTGCGAACCATCAGAAATATTGAACTAAATTTCTGCATTGATGATACCCTCAAAAGGTAGTCTATCATCAACCAGAGGAAGTACTAAAATTCACCGGTTAACTCATACGGCATTGACCATCTGAACTGTTGAATACAAGAGACAGATTGACTTGCACATGCTTCGCATGGCTTTTAGAAGGATATCTGTTAGCATGCTACTAACTCCTCCTATGGTGAAAGTTAAGCACTTTCATCTTTCCATATGGTAGATCCAAGAATTTGGTAGCATGTAACTAACTCACCCTTTCTCAAAATAATTTTAGCAGGGCATTACCACCAATGGATAGAAGGCATGTTACAATATATTAAAACTTCAATGTACACATAAAAGAAACAAGGTGAATTTACCTCAAAACTAGCTATTTAACTACGACAATCAACAAGGCCTGATCCGACAAACTTTCTTGGCTTAACAGATCAAGAGGATGAAAGACTAACCTCTGAGGTAATAGGTCTGTGCCTGCGGTGCGTAGATATTAGACGAGTAGACAGAAGGGTCACCACCTGAACCTAAAGGACCTGACTGTGCTGCAGTCTCCCTTGCATGTCCGATGGAAGTGGCAGCGCCCTGAGAGGAATTAGGAGAAACTGAGCTCTCATTTTTCACTGAAAGTGGCTGACAAGATAAAAACAAATGAAAATTGTTTCCATTTTTTTTTTCGTTTCAAAGTAATGAATGGAGAAACAAACAATGAAAAAGGAAGGGTATCATAATGGACTCACAACTACCTGCTCCTTCATGTTATCCGGATCAGCAGGCTGCTCTTCTGCATCCATGATCAGTATGCTCAGTGACTTAGTAGAGTCATAGAAACACAGGCAGTAAAATATTGACCAACCAAAGCTAAATTCTGGGATAGGAAAACTTGAAGCTATGAATATGTGCACACAAATCCACGCATGCACACCTATGCACCCATGATAAATAGAAGAATATGAATATATTTTAAGGTAAAAAGTTGTGACACATGGACTGATAGACTTAGTATTTATATGTTGCAATATATCAAACCTGACTAACAAATGAATTCATATCACATTAAATTCTCAAGGAATGACCCACAGAAAAAATAATTGGAAATTTAATTTTATATATTATTGATTCGCACCACACAAAGTAAATAAGGAGCATTGACCTCAGTGCAACAATCTGAGATGCCAAAAAAAGCAGAAACAAGATTTCTGTGCTTTACTATCCTAATGAAAAAAGATCATGGGTCTATAAAACTTGAGAAAAGTTCACCACTTCAACAAGAATTTTCATTCGCTCAACGCTAACCTATGTTCTGCTCAACCTTCCACTGGCCCTTGTAACACCTTAAAGTTAAATTACACTCAACATCCAAATGAGTGAAACTGTTGAAAATCATTTAACATGACTATATTTAAACTGAATTCTCTCATTTTGATCACGACAAACGCTGTCTTTTTTAAATATGATTCACATCCAAAGCCTCATTCACCAACATATTTATTCCATAGGTTCTGACCTTTTAACTATACTTAAAATCAGTGAATATATACTACATTTTATATTGAAAAAAAAAATCAAGAAGGTCATTCACCTTCCCCAACAGATTACCAAATTGACCCCAAATATTATACATTTCAGTTTCCCATTAAATGTTTCACAAATAAAGAACATAAAAATTTAAAATTTGCAATAATTTTGGTCATCTTACAATTCCCATATCCCGGATCTCAATATAAGATCAAAGCCACTCTATCTTCAATCCAATTATCAACAAAACAATCAGATACAGGTCCAAACACACACGAGATCTTACCATACCAACCAAATACAATTTACAAAGTTCTTCTATTGTCCTCCATAAGAACTAAACATCTAAAAAAAAAAAAGCAATTCACAATCAAAAGACACCAACGAGCAAAAAGAAACCACTGTTATATGAATCAAAAAGCCCGATTTAAACCCATAAACTTCAATAACTCATTGAATCAGACATGGAGATTTGAGAAAATAAAAGAAAGCCAACATTGGTATATTGAAAACACCTACAAAACGAGAAAGTGAATGAAGAATCCTAGATCAAGATAGAAACACACACAAATATATTATACAGGGAGATTAGATGAGAGGAGATGGTGGGTTAGGTAGATAAAAGTACCAACGGTACGATCTGGAGATTGAGATTCGGTTGCCGTCATATGAATCTAACGAAAGATTGTCTTAAATTCTGGCATCAGAATCTAAAGGCAGACGCTATACCTTTATAATACTTACAATATTTATGTTCTTTGAATAATTGATGATATTGACGATGACGATGACTCGTGTTCTTTCTTCTTTGCTTTCCTTTCTCTCTCTTGGCTTTTCATGAATGGTAAAAAAAAAATAACAATGAAAACGGTAAATCCCCAAAAGAACAGCGTCTGTAAGTACGTACTCACACTGACAACAAACTTTAATTCATTCGGAGGTTGTTTTGTTTTGGTAATAAATAGCATACCTGTAGTTAATAGTTTTGTATTGTTATTTTTCTGTTTTATTTTTTTTTTTTCGTGAATTACTACAGCGACGTGTTCAATGTTTAATTTCATGATAAAAGAGAAAGTATCATTTTTGTGGTGCACCTGCGGAGTGATCAGGAATCCACGTGTGTGCGTGTGAATAATTGCCAAAAGTAGGAGAGACAGGCTAATTCATCTTTTGTAATTAAAAAGTGTCATAATAATAGGATAATGTCGGCTTTATAAGACTTTCTCCGAAGTGAGACAGTGACACTTGGTCCCAGAAACAACCCAACAAGATTATTAGCCAGCTGACAATTTGGACTCATAAATGCAGATGGGCAAATCCTAATAGCTTGCATGCATGCGTCATCATCAGTCGCTGAACCCTTCGTAAACTCCTGTTTCTCCAAACTCGCTCTCATTTGTCTCGTCTTCTTTCTTTGATTCAGTCTCTCTTAACGGGCAAAGATTACTTCTTTGATTTGTTTTTTCCTTTAAACATACCTTTCGGCAGGCATTTTGAGCAAAATCAACAGACCCATTATAGATTTTGTTGAGCTGTTGCTTTTGGTAAATATATTTGGTTATTTTGCTTTCGCTTACTTTACCAACTTTGTCTTAATGTTTTGTCTTCGTTTTCCCTTTTTCTTCGGTCTATTTTATTTTCAGTTGTATAAACTTGCTTCTTTCTATCTATCAGCATTTACCGCTTGAACACACACAAATTTCATGCAAAATTGGAGTAATGTAGGTATTATTTAAGAGTATGAGTACTCCGAATAACAGTTGCGTGTTTTTCTTTGGTTACAGAAATGGCATTGATCATGAACCAAATGGCTGTTCCAATGTCCTTCATTCTGGGAGTAATTGCAGAAAACAAAAAAGGCAATATTTTTCTTCAATTTTGTAGTCATATATTTTGCCAATTAAACAAAAAAATGAAGATTTTTTTCAGCTAAGTGTATCTTATGGAGAAAAATAACAGAGTGATAGAAAAGCATAATTGATAATTCATGACAATAGAGCATCACTTGTTTCCTTTGTTTTTCTTTGATAATAAATATGAACTTCCATAAAAATAGCACCAATTTATTTGCTTTGGATATGAAATTTCATTTATGGTATAGACATTTCTTTTCTCCTAACTTTCATTTTTCTTTCGTTTCCTCAGCCTGCATCTGGAACTCCAATAAATATGAAAGGGAGTTATTCATTGCGTCCATCTAACCCGACGATCACCTTAGGCCATCTGCGGTGCATCACTTGCTGCACATGCATTGATTGGATTACGTTCTCTTTTTTATGCCTACAAAGGAAAATATGTTCCTCCTTATGTGTTGTTTTACAAAACAGTGCATCGATGGTGTTTTTCCATATCATTGCGTGCGTGCTCTAGCTTTCAGCATCATTTTGTTATTCCATCCATTCTCTCCATATTTTTATCTGTCTCAAATAATTTTAAGGGTGTTGCGTTGAGTCGGGTGGCTGTCCTTTTTGGGAGAAGGGACGTTCCTATGGGTAGCAATCACCGAGCGTCTTCATTTGACTCCCAATGAGTACCACATCATCAATTCCAATTGTCCCACAGCCACGACTGGTCTCGGGCGGTGCTTCTTTCATTCACCTATCTATTTCCCTCTTCTGGTTGATTTGTCTAATGCTTTCACATAATGCCTGGGAGGAGTACTTTGCTGAAGAAGAGAATCGTAAGGGTGAATATGGCCAGGTTCTCACAAACAGACTTGGATGCAAAGGGCAAGGTTTGAAAAAATTCCAGAAGTGAGGAACAAGAACAGGGTATAGTAGTCAATATATGAATTTGTAATATGCAATTGACATGTCTGGATCATCATGAATCAGTTTTACGGGATACAGAATCTTAGGTGTGCTTATCGTGCGTCATTTAGCTTCACCTCTCTGCTTTGTACAGTTGGATTTTTGGTAACGTAAAGGTTATTATTGTCAATGCAAAGTATCTGTTGTGATCTACATTTACTTCTTGTATTTGTGACAAGGATTGTAAAGTGATCGCTAAGTTGCCATATTTTTACATGAAAATTTATTAGTTGTAGCCCGAGAGATTGATTCTTGAATGGTTTAATTTGGACGCTTATGTGTATCTACAAGCACTTCTTGGTGTCATGGTTAACCAAATGATCTACAATGCCCAGTTGTTAAGGGAGCTCTCAAGTTGAGATGTCTGGATAATATAACTTCTGGAAATTATACTGGCATGTGTGGCCTATTTGACAAAAACTTATAGCTCTATGATCATGGGGATCTAAGCGGCAGAGTTGAAAATGGTAATTGCTGTTGCTTGTTATTATCACAACTAGGAATTCGAAAATAACTCAATAATTAACATTCGCCGAGGAGATGGAGATTCAACTAATTATATGGGGAAGTAACCAGCAAAAGAACTAGGGAAGATCAATTTGCTGTGAAATGAAACTAGCAACATCCACTGAAACGAGTAAAAATGTTTGTCCTATAAGTTGCCGGATTTTTTCATGGCTTTAATTGTATACTATGTTTTTCTGTTTGGCTTATGCATATGTGTTTTGATTTTGACTTGCCATGATATGACAGACGGATCTCTCCACCAGCTGCGGACAACTCCTCCCCTCTGATGATCGAATGGAGTCTTCTCTTGTTTAATATTAAAAACAAAATAATGATCTTTCAAGGAATAAAAAACATAAGGAAAAATAAACTTTGATGTTATCTATGATATCTCAAAGTGACAAAAAAGCTTTGACCATGCTTTGATTTTTTCTTCGTCTATTTGGCTTCTAAAGGTGTTTTTTTCTTCTTGATTGCAGAAGGAGAATAACCTATTCAGGTAGAACAATGACTTTCGGATTCAAAGAAATGGCTATTACAGTGAGCGTGTTTGGCATTAAGTCTTTCATACTTGGGATTATTGCAGAAAATAAAAAGGTTTTATTGCTACAAGCTCCTTCGATTTATTCATATCTATGACTAAGCAAACCAAAACTGCATGAAACATTAAATTTCTTTTGAGTTCAAGCATTGCAAGCTTGGGCATATCAGAATTCCTTTTTTCTTGTTTTGAAGTCATTTTGAACCTCATTATTTCTTTGTTATTATGATATATATTTGCAGCCTGCATCTGGATTTCCATCATCTTCAGGAGGAGTTGTTACATGCAAGTATCCATCAGATCCAGCAGTCCTTTTAGGATTCTTATCCATCTTAGCACTCACCGCATCTGTCGTAGTTGGTTTTTATGCTGTATTTTATCCTTACAAGGGGAAATCTGTTCCTCGCAGTGTTTTCTTCAGGGACACTAGATTCTTTGTGTTTTTCAGCATAACACTGTAAGTGCACATAAATTCTCCCATCCCTTCCCACATACATGCACGGATTTAAATGCTGTAGATCACTTTGACTTTATTCATTTTTAAGTTGTTCCATTAAACTGTTCCTTTCACTGGGTGATGTTGTGAGATCAGGTTGTTGTCCTTGTTGGCTGAAGTGATGTTGTTATGGCCAACAATCACAGAGTTCATTCACTTGAAACGCGATGTACACCACAACATGAACACCAAGTGTCCCACAGCTAAGACTGGTCTCTTTGGTGGCGCTGCCTTCATGGCCCTAAACGCATCCCTCTTCTGGTTGATTTGCCTAATGCTTGCAGATAATGCCAGAGAAGACTACTTTGATGGAGAAGACGAGAACCGTAAGGGTGAATATGGTCAGGTTCTTACAGTAGATTATGACCCAACGGGGCCGGTGATATTTGAAAATGTTTCCAGAAAATGAAAGGAAAAAAGAACAGACTTGGAAGAGAATGATTTTCAGATAGTTGTTTGTAATACCCTATGAAGTCATCTTCTATACTTGGCTTGAAGTAATAAAGAGAATAGTAGCCAATCTTTGATCTGCTGTGATTCACCCCTTAATCCTTCTGTCCATGTCAATTTCAGGACGCTCAAACAGAGTACTTTATTTTGAATGTCATTGGCCGAGCGAGGGCATAATTCTTCAACATTTTACGTCCACACTCAAGCACTTGTAACAGACTATATACTGCCTATTAGTTTCCACTTCCTGGAAATCCATACAGCTCCTGATTTGACAGAGTTATCTCATGGATTTACCTCCTTGAGGGCAAAACATTTGAAAACAAAATTGACTACCATGCCGATATTCCCTCTTTATTAGGGGAAAAAGTTGGGGAATACTCTTGCATCAGAACATTTTATACCCAAGTGTTGCAAGCTGATGCACAATTACAGGGGTAACATGGCATAAGGATTATGAACTCCGTCTTCCAAAAATAATAGTATTTCTTCGGAAAAACTCGTACGAGACGTAACTATGGACATCCTTGTCAGATTTATGGTCAGGAAAGCATTCGGTCTTCATTAGAAAGCCACAAGCAAGGGAAGGTTAGCATAGCCCCGGTATTATTAATCGATTTCATGATGAATGATAGAGAATTCATCACAGCACGACAGAGTACCTTACATTCATCTCCTTACAAGAGTATTTTCATTTGACATGTAGCAGAGAGGTCAAAAGAGATTTCCTTGAAGACTAGCAGTTTGTGCTCAGCGCTGTCTTTTCAAGAACAAGTAAAATATGGATACAATGAATTTCTCCAGTCTTGGATTGCAATGACCAGCATGCATACCTCATCAATAATTTTTCTTTTTGGCAAGGATTCCTTCATCATCACGAATGAATAGTAGATGTGGATGTAGCTTGTCTTCTGCATTCTTCTGTGGATCAAATCTGAAGAAAAAAAGGGCTAACCCCATTTGCTATGGTCTATTCAATCTATGCATTGTCCGGTTTTGAACTAGACACGCTATCACTCAATTCACGGCCCTTGGTTTCAAATGGGAAGAGCAATACAGAGATTCCAGAGACAAGAAGAACAATTTCGAACAGAATTAAGGCTGCAGTTTGATGACATCCATGAACTAGAGCCACTGCCACAAGAGGACATACCATTCCACCAATTCTTCCCATTGAGCTTGCGGTTCCAACACCAGTTGTTCTGACAGAGGTTGGGTATATCTGCAGTTTAAATACATGAAAAATGTTTTCTACTCAGCTCTAATTGAAACTGGATTCAAGAGGATGCTATGTTAGACATACAAACAAAATGATATAAAATATTAAGAATCTACATACATAACTTCAACTAAACATGAATTATATTCTTGCATAAAATGAAAATTCAGGGTGACTTGACAACTATTTCACAACAATAAGTCTATTGGGACCTATACTAGGGAGAGCAACCATTTAAAGGATTATTAAATAATTCAACAAGCAATATATAATTGGTGAACAAGGGAATTTTATGATATCTAATGCAATCTATTTGTTAATGAGTCAATCAAAGCAATATAAATGAATCATAAGTGTTCCAATCAAATTTCCTTCAGGTCAATAATTTGGAAATTTCCCAAAGAGAGCCCAATCTGGCCTAGTTGTTATGTGCATAAAATGGTAGTTTATAGCATATACAAAGGGTCCCAATGCAAAGGATTGCAACAACTTAAGCAGTTTGCTCCTGTTCATTCTCTGTATAAAAGGCTTCTGATAGACAGAGAAGTCCTACTTCAGATTAAAATCCACGAATTGGAGGATCTAAAACAAAATATTAAGAAAAAGAAACTCATGGATAATCTAGTTGCTACATGAAGAATGGAAATAACGAAATTTGATTGTGCATTGAACTTCTTTCAAGCGAACATGTAATAAATAATAAGATAGAACAAAGGACAATATGAAGATTTGTTCCCTTTGAAGATAAGAAATACACTACTGTGATTTACCTCTGGCGCATATATATAAACAACTGTGAAGGTCACAGTGATGCATATACGAGCTCCAAAGAGAAGAGCTGTTGTTACACCTTGAGGTTGATTGAACAGCAAAGGAAATAGGAATATACAACAGCAGAAGAACAATGCTGACATCGAAAGCTTACGACCAAGTTTATCGACTATGGCAGCTGATAAGAGGAGCTCAGGAAACTCTTGAAGCAAGACAATTAAATGTCAAAAAGCAGCCTTCCAAGAGTTCAAAAAAAAAAATCGATACATAAAGAAAAGATTTTCTAAAACAAGTAGAAAGTCGTACCTGCAAAACCAGTAATGAAAACATCTCCATAGTTAATATCCGGGGATTTTTCAGAATGCATTTCCTTTGACCCACACTTGTGTTGTCCATTGTTCAACTCAGTTGTCAGCAGCACGAGCCCATAATAAGAAAATGCATTGCCAAAGAATACTACCCATAAGAGCAAGGTTGATTTGATTAATCCCGGTGAAAGAAGCATTACCAGTGCAGAAACGCCACCCATTTTAGAATCTGTACATTTGGAGGTTGAATCTTCATTTTTTGCTTTCATTGGTCGGGGAGTTGAATCTCCATCCCCTTCCATTCCCTGGAGAGTTGTACTGTCCGCATCACTACTTGATGATAAGAGACTTTGATTTTCTAGCTCGCGTTCCCAATCAGAAGCAAGATTGCCAGAAGGCAGTTCTGTTCCATTAATTTTTGCTATTTTCTCCAAAACATTGCGTGCCTCAGCTGTTCTACCTTTCAAGCATAAATACCGAGGTGATTCAGGTGTCACTGAATAGAATAAAAGAAGAAGCAAAGAAGGAAGAGCAGACAGTCCAAGTAGCCACCTCCAACCCAATCTTGGCATGATAAACTACAAAGCATACATAATAAGTATGAGAGTTCCTTCCAAATGAATTTTCTATCAGGAATATTAGCATAATAATTTTAAACTAGATCTTGTCATGTAAACTTTGAGAAAATTGTATTTTCTCTTAGGCAAGTTAAATTGTGAAAGACTAGATAAAAGTTAAAACAGTGCTGCATTTTTCAACACATGGCACAAGTACCAAATACAATCTTGGAACCAACCAGCAAGTCAAGGGATTGATTCCCCCACGGACCAAACTTGGAGGGGAATTTCTTCAATTTGTGCTTGTGCATGGGGTGAAGTCAACGGTGCTGAATGATATTTGGACTTTTATAAGTCTCACTACATTCCATAAGAGCAGAATATAAAAGAGAAACAAACAAAACCAGGAATAATACTGGAGATCACCGGAAATGGGAATGATGAAACAAAAGCAAAGATTGAGGAAGGGAAAAAAAATGTATAAAAACAACCAATGTTAAGGAAAAGGGAATGAATTTTACATGGTTTGAAAAGAATGATGGCACAGATAACAAGGTAATTAAGCACCTCAGGAAACCAATCATCTCTGACTTCATTTACAAGTTGAACAGATAAAAAGTTAACAGGAAAATAAAGATTAGGCCAATCAAGAAAGTTAAAGCTCCTATGAAACCCCATTAAGAAATGGAAAATGACTACAAAATGTTAAGCATACCCATGCAAGTGCAGCCTCAAAGATTGTCCCAACAGTCCAGAAAGCTGAAAAAATAACCATCCAAAAGCCTCTGTTTGGAGAAGGAATGAACTCTAGAAACCAGGAAGCGAGTACAGGGCCGCCTCCCAAACCAAGACCAACCAAACAACGAAAAATTATTAAAAAATAATAATTTGGGGCAAAGGCACTCAGAAAACCAGCTGTAGAAGTGACGATGGCTGTAATGAGGAATCCTTTCCTAAAGGAATACAAGTAAATGACCAAACAGGGAAAGAGAAAAGCAGAGTGATCAGGTTCAGACAAATGAAAATTGAGAATTGTAGTCAGCACTGCAAGAAATAACTGCATCAAAAATTGCAATATCACACAAGAGCATTGGAAAAGCAAAAAATGAAAAACTAAAACATGGTAATGCAATGTCCAGCTTGTCTCTTTTTTCATAATAATTGTCCAGATTCAACTAGATATTAAATATGAATCTCCTTTTCTTTTTATACGTTAAGATTGAACATGGAAAACATTTTTCCTTGAAATGTTGCCTCACCTTACTCTGTACAATCTAGTACCTAAACGTTCACAAATTCCTTGATCAAACCAGGAAGAGTAGGGACCAATCCCATTCAGAGTTCCCCTTCGATTCTATTTCAATAGAATCTGTCCTGAAATATTTGTCAAGACCTACCTCTAAGCATATTCTATTGCTCATTTTCCAGTTGAAAAAGGTAGGAATCAGTTCCACATTTCTCATTCAGGAATAAAGAGGAAAAATGAATTCAGAAGTCAAAATTTAATCGCAGAATTTCCATCAAGCATTGCTAAGCCAAGTAACCATGAAGTGACTAAAAGATTCTTTTACTAGTTTCATTTGTCATAGACAGATAAATATGCAGCAACTAGAATTAGGATGGTGCCAGAGCATGAATATTAAAAAATTCCACAAAACAGGGATGACAGATTCAAGAGAAGCAAATATTGAATGCTGGTTTGGGAAACAAGAACTGTAGACAAACAATAACAAAATGATAAAAAGCCAACCTTCTTCCATAATTGTCTGAAATGACGCCCCATGTGTAGGCCCCAACTAGCATTCCAGCAAAAACCACACTAGTTATTAGACTCTCTTGATTAGGAGAAAGATCCCATAGAGACTGAACTGCTGGTCCTACAAATGAGAGAAGCATCATCTCCATTGCTTCTGAAATCCAACCCATGCCAGCATAAGCAAGCACAAAAGCTTGGAACTTTCCAAATCCCATTTTCATAAGAGCTTCATCCACCGTGTATGTCAGGTTTTCTAAATCACTTTCAATTCCCATCTAAAGATCAAAGGCACAACATAATATTAGTCAAATATCAGTATTGTACCAAGAGATTACTTAAATTTTACAAAATTGCTGTGGATAAATTCCCAAGAGAAACTGCTAAGAGATTTATAGTTAAAACAGAGGTTCTATTTTATGAAAGAATCAACAAGCTTTATACAATACTCCTGTTAGAATTTCAGTCCCTCCCATGCAGTCTTGTTCCAGTTTCATACTCTATGTAATTAATAGCAAGTATAAAAGGAGTAATCAGGTATATTTCAAATATTTAACTGTCTCACCAGAAACAACTCAATGCCTTTTCACTTACTTTTGAGAGGTTGTGCGCATTAAACATTACTTGCCTTTTACCACTGCCCATACATCATTTTGGGAAGTGTAGAGTAGCAAAACATAGCAATAAATTATCCTTACCTTGACACCGCTGAATTTCAAGTTAAGTGTGATAAAATGTTTAACTATTATGAACTCGCAATCTATAGAGAGTTCCTTTTTTTTCTGGGATTAATGTAATTTCTTGTTAATTTACATCAAATGCCATTTAATTTGATTTACTTCTCAACTGCAACATGTTTTCTAATTGCAAGTCATGCTGTCAAATCATAATTTTCACACATATCATAAATACGTAGATAAATATATACATACAGAAACAAAACGAAGATGAGAACCTGTTCTTGAAATCAGCAAACCGTAAGGAAATGACAAAAATTAATGATAGTACGATATCAAACATTAAAAGATAAAAACTGGATTTAATCAAGAAAACAGACTTAAACAAAACTATAACATGAAAACAACGTCGAGATTGATCCCAACAAAGTAAGGGACCCATAGTCAAAGAATCAATACATTAAACACGAAAGCAGCACAAAAATTTTACGCATTAATGTCAAAAAAGAAAACGAATAACCGGGTATTAACGAAAATAGACAAGGAACAAACCTTGATATAAGTCGACCAACGAAAGAGATATGTAGATCTCGTTCTTGTTCCCTTCTCTTCTCGTTCTTTTGGTTTACTTTTATGTCCCAAGGACGACAGAGTCGATATAGTGTCCTTGTTCTGTGTTTTTTCTTTTTCCATGTTTTTTTTTATTGGGCAATATTGAAGTTGATTGGTTGATAAGTCTACGTCAGTTGGCTTTGCTGGCAATTGATGCTGTGTTTTATACATGTTCCTTTCATTAACCAACTTAGGAAGATCTCGGGGAAGTATCCACAGCTGTATGTTTTTCTGCGCTCATCTCTGCTGATTATACATCAATGTTATGAAATCTATGTATCATTTATTTATAAATCTCACATCCTAAGTTAAAATGCATAGGTGGGTTTATTTGTGAGGTCTAGTTCATATAGGCTGTCATTTTTCAGTAGGTAAAAGTTTTGGACAAGTATATCTTCTTGTAAAATTCAGCATTGAATTGCAGTAATTTACGGCTAAATAGCTTAAGAAAATATACAAGTCCGCATTCTTCAAGAAATATGAACGTAAATTTATAGCATTAGCAAAGGCAATGAATTTGCAGGGCTGAAAATGTTTCCTAAACACCACCTGTTATCAAGATCACAGAGATTAACATCTTAATCGAAAGAGCATTTACACAGACTACAGAAAGATAAAACATCAACATCTAAATAGCATTTGCACTAGAGCAGAGGATAAAATATCTAGCCTCAGATGTATCCTATTTCCTTGGTCTAAACTGGGTTCTTCTTCAATTGAAATGGGGAGGGTTCTTCAATTTTTGTGGCCCCTTGAGTGGAGATTAAATCCGTCCAAGCAGAGTCAGCATTGTCAGGCACAACTGCAGATGTTTCATCCACAATCCGTTCGTCCATTGGATCAATTTCATTAGCCACAATGTCACCTTTTATGACTCGCCGAGAGTTCTTCAATTGCAAATTACAGTGAACAAATGTCAAATCACTAAATGGCTATTGCTCAATAGGGTTCCTGCCATTTGTGAAAAGCTTTTCAGGCAGACTCCTCTTGAAACTATATTTTGAAGCACCATCACAAGTCCGGCTCAAAATTCTAACGGCAAATCTCGGCAACTCGAGGTGTTGCTCCCCATAATGAGACGACCAATCAGCTGCAATGAAACAGTAGGGGAACATAGTTCAGGATACAGTTTTTGACATGTTTTATTATGACCAAACCATATGCAATTAAGAAAATGCTAAATTTTCTCCCTCAACTAAAAGCTCCTTTCGCATGTCTATACTCATCCTGTTGAACAGGTATCAAATCTTGAGTGCACTGTACTCATACTATCAGAACAATACAGCATAACAGCCCAAAGGAAACATCAGGATCACTATAGAAATCACTTGAATAAAAGAGACTCGAGTTTAAGTAATAACCAGCACCATGGAGAGGGCTATGAAGATAGTAGTCCCAAATCTCATCGATAACTTTCCAAATGGGAAAATATTGAATTTTATTGTTTTCAAATTCCTCTTTTATTGTCTCTTTTGCTAGATCCATAGTCTCATATATATACACCCCGTTTGTGGTTTATTGGCCGCATAGATCAGACACAGTACACACACAAGGGGTATAGTTGCCTTGAGAAACATCCTGGCCCCAGTCCAAAAAGAATGGTAATACACTAAATTAGTAATCCTCTTGCCCTCTGTGCTAGAAGCCCATTTAGAGGTGTTCCACGCAGATGAGGCAAACATGGCCTTCAGGTATTTCTTTTCTAACACAATATTCTCTGAAGTCAAAAAAGGCATTGCCAATCTTACCTTTGAGGATTTAATAAGGCTGCAGTAACCAGTAAAATCTCTCAAGAGCTTCAAGACTGTAGCATGGCCATGAATGAACCTTGTAACCATCTTGGCCTTATCTAATATCCCCCTAACAGAATCAATCATACCAATCTGCTCCAAGCATAAGCTTGATGCAATGGGATGCACTCATGGTCCAAAACACTGTCCTTCACCTTTCCACAAACTGATTGCCTACATCCCCCCATCCAGTCTGAGGTAGAGCATGTGACAATTTGAACAACATTATCAATTCCAACCTCCCCAATAACTTCATCCAACATCACTGACAATGGCCGAAACATCTGATGAATACAGATAAATCTGTCCCAGGGGAGAATCCACATTAAAACTGTCCAAGTTTCAACCATTTTCATCAATTCATCCATCCAACAAGATGCTGCATCCCGTACTTCCCCATGAATGTCTTGTCCGCCCCATGATTGTCTTGTCCGCCCCATGATTGTCTTATCCCCTTCACAGACTTGCATTTCTTTCACTTCTTCATGAAGGATCCACCCCTTGAAATCCTCACAGCACTTATCATGTCCTGAAAGCTTGGAGAACAGGCAACACTGAGATCAATACTCATTTCCTAGAAAAATCTACAGATCCATTTTCTAGCTTGCCATGCTAATGAGTCCTTCTCAGCATTGATACTTGTTTGTGAATTTATTCTTCTATTGAGAAACGAAACACATTGTGTGACACCCTCTTCTTGATCTGATTCTGTCTCTGTATGGCTTCCACTCTTATAACTGGCATCTTGAGTGGCTTCACCTCTAAAATGCTTGGCACAACCATTTGAACTGGACAGGAATTCCTTTTACAGGGAAGATCTGGGCACCACACTTTCCAACTTTCTTGGTCAGAATTCCTCTTTTTGTCTCTGGTAATTTGGTTCTCAGTAGTTCTTTCACGTCTTCAGGAACCTTTTCACAAGGAGTCATGTCTCCATGTATACCTCCTATGTGGCACATGAGACAAGAGAAGCCACTCACAATCTTACCACAATAATTGCATTGCACTCTCTGCTTCTTCCTATCCAGAGTTATTACATGATCCCAAATACTGAAGGAGCCATCATCTGCGGCCATTTTTATGGACTTACAAGAAATGAGAAACCCTAATAGCACTCAATGTATAAGTCAAGAACCTAAACACGCCCAATGTGTAAGTCAAGTTCTTTTAGCAAATTTTGGCAGCAAATCTTCTACATGATGCAGGAAAGACAAAAAATTAGAATGACAAATTTTTATAGCGTAATTATTGTATAGCTTACAGCTAAAAATGAACGAGAGTAACAGGTGGTCTTGTCTTCACTTCAACATCAAATATAAGGGAAAGAAATAACTAAGTTGTTAGGGTTGCTAGTTAGTTCAACAAGGAAAATTTCTTAGGGTCATACAAGAAATGAAGTGTTCAAACCCTGCTCACACTGGGTTGGAGAGAGGTTAGATTTATTTCAGGTAATATTTAAAAAAAATTAAAATGAAAAAAAAAATATGTTGTCTATATAATGGAAGCAACATAAATCTTAATTACACTCTTTCATTTAGTAGTGCATGCTTATCATTCAAGTCTCAATAATCGAATTCAAAATTGCAATTCAAGAACACATATGAAGCTAACAGACAGGGAGTATCAAATACTCTAAAATACTAGTACCAACATGCTGAAAGAAAAGACCTACTCCACAGAAAAAGGATGTCTATTAAACGGGAAATGGTTTGTGCTTAAAAGATGAGTTATTGCAGGAAGAACAAAGTCAGCACCAAAAGAAAAATTAAATCAAGCCCATTACAAATTTAAATGTATAAACCACCACAGTGATCAGGACTCAGAGAAACATTCAGTCATTTCCTAATTTCTTACACATTATTCAAGTGGATTTTACATAATCATCAATTCCTTTCACTTTTTCACAAACGAATCTATTTACCGTCCATTTTCCCACCAAACTAAGTCTTCATCTGGTATTGAGGTGGTGTCACATTGAAAGCAAGACCATGACGGGAAAATGAAAGCACTAGATGTCAAATGGAAAAATGGGCAGGTCCCACTAAGAGTTAGTCTTACCCAATATTTTTTTTAGTTTTATTTACAAAGCACAACAGAAACATCGCAATCTCAAACGAAATCTAAGATTAAGTGGGGGATCATTTCCCCCTGCAAGAGGTAAGTCTTGGGAATCATGTCCCCATTCAAGAGTTAAGTCTTTTACATTATCCCTAATGTCAAATAGCAGGGTAAAAAACTCGTGCTGACCAAACATGAACTATTGACCAATTCCTAAAGTCACTAAACCTGAGTGAGTGGCATCTCATAAAATACATAGTTGTTCTGATGTAAATAGATTTTGAATTATAAAAAAAAAAAAAAAAAAAAGATGTCCAAGTTGACCGAATTAAAGAAATCCTCTTATGGGTATGCTAATATTCTGCCTTAACCAAAACAAAAGAAGAGCCAGTGGCAGTCTGGGATCATATATCTATACTAATATAAGATATGGATATGAAGTATCAGATAATGAAACATTGACCTGCAACAGCAGTAGTGCACATTCAAAGAGTAAAGGGAAAGAGAAAATTGCAGAAAGCAAAATACCTTTTTGGTTTTGGATGCTGGAGAAGGAGAATGAAAGAACAAACTGAACATCGAAAGACTTTGTCTTTACTCGCATGCATTATCACTATCACCTTACCAACAGTGAGTGAGTAACCGAGTGAGCGAGCGAACGGGTGATCGTTTCACTGTCACCAATTGATCCCGCACGGGGCCCCTCGAGGAGTGCAGTCAATGGCCAGTTCTTCTCTCGCGTCAGTCGTGAGTACGGTCATTTTTATTTTTATAGGCAAAGAATAAGAAATATGTAAAATTGAGGAATTATCATCTTGATCCCTGAAGTCTTATGTTTTCTGAGATAAGAATATGAATTGTTAATTTATAACAAATAGGTTCCTAATCCGGGAAATGATAAAAAAAAATAAACCTGGGCACGTGCAGTTATGGACAGGACAACCGTAAGAAATATTTACTATGGTGAAATATTCTGTAAGCTTGGGTGGTTCTTCATTTTTGTTAGTCAATGAGTTTTCTTGGGACCAACCAATGCCTTAGAATTGAAGCTTAAGCATATTCGCTATGCTAAAATGTGGACTGAATGGATTGATATTCTCCTTCAGTTCATACAGGCTGCTAAAATGTCAAATGTCAGAGAGATACAAATCATGAAAATCCCAAAATCCAATCACTACTTTGGCAAGGAATGAGCTAATGCAATATTTAAGATGATGCAAACAATAAACATGAGAACCATTTATGGGTCCCGAAGCCGTCATTGCACGGGATTTTCAACCACAGCTCCATCTGAAGTTGGTTCTAGCTTGCTTTCAAGACGGATTCTCTTCGGACACGCATCTGGCTTCGAATCACTACTGTCAGTGGCTTTATGCTTTGATTGCGGAGATGATGATGATGATTCAGTTTTGGACTCAGCTGGTTGATCTTGGTCAGACAATGCATTAACTACATCTGATGAGGAACAAGGCTGCAGCTCCGAAACTTTGCTTGCATAAGTGAGCGTTGATAAGCTTTGAGTTTGAGGAGAAATCAAGGCACTACCAGCTTTCTGCTGTTCCTCCAAAATCTTTTGCAAGTACCTGGCGTGTTCCTCTATGCGTAACTGAAGGGCTCTTTGCACCTGAGCATAGGATTTGCAAACAACGGAACAATTTAAACAATGCCAACGATCACAATCACACATGGACATGGGGAAAGAGATGAGTCAACTCAAACCAAGGTGTTATTTGCAGTGACCTAAGGCAAAGACTTAAATCTAGCATGGATGATGATGAATTCATCTCCATCCCTCTTCCCACACCAAAAACAAGAAAATCAAGGGTTAACAAAACAATGATGAAGAAATAAGAAGGAAGTAGGCATCATGGTACAGTAAGCAAACATGCACATGCATATGCTTGTGTGCGCATGAGAAACAGAGAGAGGTGCAAGTAAGAACTAAATATAAAATATATTGTAGTTAAATAGCCATTTAAAATTTCAGTATGATGGCTCTAGGAATAAGCAGTTAAAATACCTCAAGCTGTTCATGCAGCTGTTTCTGAACTTTAATTTGCATGTGCAGAGCCTCAGTGAGTTGTATACTCCTATGAAAAGAAAAAAAAACAATTACACATACAGTGTGGTGCCACCAAACAGAAAAATGTTTACTGAATTGATTCTAAATAGGAAATAACATTGACCCTTTCTTCTGGCCATTGCTA
This sequence comes from Swietenia macrophylla, assembly GCA_032401905.1. Taxonomy (NCBI): domain Eukaryota; kingdom Viridiplantae; phylum Streptophyta; class Magnoliopsida; order Sapindales; family Meliaceae; genus Swietenia; species Swietenia macrophylla. The sequence continues at coordinate 3,399,690 of CP135566.1, read as the reverse complement.
TCAATGTTACTAGTAGCTGTCTTTTTTTCTTCAGAGCTACAAGGCTTCTTTTCTGTAGAGCAAAAAGGAAAAAAAAACATGTAAGTGACTTGCAAATGGCAATCAATTAACAAACCTGAAAGCACAACTAATTTTAAATGAATCTAACATTAAGAAAAGAATGCGAGAGAAATGAAACATCAAAAAATGCAAGTAAAATGAAACATCAAAGAATCTCTGAAATCATTGCCTATGGTCAACAAAGGTGAAAGGTATCACATCATGAGGTACAAAATTATGCCAGCATGCCAAAGAAAATGTTTTGGAAGTACAACGATGCCACATATGTCAAGCTAACTTTATTTAATGGTTAAATACACATTCAAATAGATCGTACAAGCAAAAAAAATTGTCAAAATTGAATTACTGAGAAGCTAACATTTGCAGATACAATGATCTCAATTAGTGCACTGACAATGATAATGACTACGTATGACACTTGTATGTATCACTTTTCTTTCATAGTGTGTTCATTACCTTCTTTTTTCTCCGGCATATATTTAGCAAGTCGGTATTTCTGCAGAATACATATAAATCAAGGTTTTGACTCAAGCAGCTAACAGCTAAATCATTTTATACTTGATTCACCAATAAACTCAATTGGTTACCTGTAAATGGCTTTTCACATGATAGATGGTCAAACCTTCTATGTTCATAAGCTTCAATACACCTTTTGGAGTAGCCTCTACATTTCAAAGTGAATAAATGAGTGTTCTCTGTTACAACTACTGTCAAAACTATAATTAATGCACTGCTATGGGCTTTACAGAACTTGGCTCTTAACAGAAAAATTGGTAATCAAAACTTTACTAGTTGGTTCAGTTAGCAACTAACTTTCGGCCCCATCAAGCTTCTTGACAGCCTCTACAAAACGCTCATGGAGCTCAGGGGTCCATCTCATTCTTGGCTTGTGTGCAGTGGATCGTCCAGGAGAAGGGTGGCTCAAAACAGCATCAACTGGTGGTAATGAAGAGCCATAGTTCTGATTGCATGCCAATCCTTTGGGTGGTTTTAATGAAGATTGGGGTGCCTCGTATATTTCCTAGACAAACATCAGCATTCAAAGCAACATATTAGTCGGTATGCAGCAGTGCTCATGTAGGCATGTAACACAAGAAAATAATAATTAAATAACCATTGTTATTTGCTCCCCCATCTTTCTATTCAAGATTTGACTCAAAAAATATGTAAAGAAAAAGAATCATATCCCATTTATCTCATTCTGCTGGATACTTCAAGAGGTACATATGCACTAGAAAGATTTATGGAATTTGGATTACCCAGTTGTGGTCTAGGAAACATGATATTGCCATCCTTAAACTCTGTTTTTCTGTAGTAAAACTTTTCCAGGAGATTATTTGTTATTATAATGTAAGTGGTAGCAGCTACAAAGTACTTACATCAAGCCGGGGATTCTCTTCGTGGTCATTTATAGCTATGTCAAGTTCGTCAGAAAAAAACTGCAGCTCCAACTGCTCATTAAAACTGTCACTTGCGCACGTTATGGCATGGAAGTTACCATTAGATGCATCTCCAGGCAAATTAAGAAAGTCTTTCATAAGAGACTCCGATTGCTCATCCACATATAAATTCCCAATATCCTCACTGAAAAGCAATGGAGATTTTGTTGAGTCGACTGCAGAAACAGACTGGTTGTGTGTGGGAGGATGTGGAAGAAATGGCAAATTCCCAAGTTGCCGGTGGGTTTCAGAGCTTGATGAAGATGATAGGTATAAACTGGTACAAAATCCAGAAGAGAGTGAAAATGTTCCCTTTGAATGTTGAAGCGAACCAGGGGACATAGGACTGTCTGGTCTACATATTAAACAATTCTTTTGGGGCAGGGCTGTAGGCACTCGCATATGATTGGGAGAATTTGGATATTCTTTCTGTATAAAAGGTGACAGGCATGGAGAGGAACATTCACCAGTAGATAGACAATGCTCTTCTGTTTCAACACTCAAACAATTATTAATAGGGAAGGCATTGCAACAGGACTGTGAGACACCTTTGTCAGACTCACTTTGTGTTACAGAAATGATACTATGATTATTCATGGTCCTAAATGACAGTGATTCCTGACCAATACAAAATGCCACAATTTTGTGAAGGACCTTCAAAATGTAAATCATAAAACCCAAAATTGAGATGTAGGAAACAGAACTCAAGGTTCCAATGAGTTGAGTAGACAGGATATTAGTTCAGGTTCATAACATAGAGACATGCATCAGAATTTTAAGGTTTTATTAAGTTCATAACCCACAAATTCTCAAACACAGTCTTGTCCATGAAAGAGAACTTTTCCTTTTTCTCATCTTTCTTTCAGGGATCAGCAACAAGGTTTCACATTTCAACCAAAAACCCTCCTTCAGCAATTCTTTCTTCAGAATAAACAAGTATTACCATGACCTTCACGCATTCAGTAACAATAACACTCAATCAGTAATCTCCTTGATTTAAAAGGGGAGAGACAACCCACTGTCTTGGAGACCAGAGGAAATAAATCATCAGATGGGCATAAAAAGATTTGACCAAATCATCTTTTCTGGTAGAAAACCTGTAAACCAGACCATTTGTTATGTGATCAGCATGGTGTCATCACACAACATCAAGAAATTCGTATAAAGTTAACAACATCCTAGTACTTGAAATAGCACGAGAAATTTAGTTTTCTGCCCAAGCAAAAAAAAATTCAGCACACCCACTAATTAACTGATAAGCACCTATTAGTAAATAGACCAAAAAACCTGACTGTAGACCAATTGATAAAAGCATTTGATTTGAATTTTCCTACACTGCATAATAAAAAGAGCTACAAGCACAGTTTTCTCACAAAATGATGTGAGTTCCCTTACTGGCTGAACCACAGCAGGCACTAGCCCTTCTCAGCAGCCCCATTCTAAGCCCCCAGACTGTCTAAAAGGTCCAGTTGCACACTGTTATGCAATGTTTGATCTTTATGAGCCAAGATCAAGACAGATTGCTCAACAAAATCTCAAAGCTGAATGAAATTAGAAGAAGAAAAACCATAGAAACAAAGACAAGAAAGTAATTTACATGGTTCAGCAGTGGTGCCTACATCCAAGGAAAAAGTGACCAACTAAAATTCTTTTATCACTTGAAACAAAGTACAAAGATATCAATCAATAGAGAGGATTAAAGAACCAAGTCTCACTACTTTATCTCTCAAAATCAGAACGCAAATTTTTGCTTCTAAGCTACAAAATTTAGCTTGTATATTCTTTTTCTGATGAACTGAAAATCCCAACTAACTGATTATGTCCAACCTGGCAGCCAAGTCATCTCCCTCCAACTGCCAATAACAGTATTTCAAACCACCTCTTAGTAGACACTGTAGAATCCCATACCTCTAACCAGGTTAAATGAAACAGCATTCATGAAATAACATAACGCCTTGGGACTTGCTGATTTCAGCAAAAAATGCATTTGGTGTATTCATAAGACAATGGATACTTTTGGGTCACTATCTCAATTATCCTTACCTTGTCGAACATTAAGTTGGGTTCATTGAAAAATTAGAGAATACCTATGTCATCAGCAGTCACCATAACTTAAGCCAGCTTAACATTGAAGTGAGAGACTATAAGAGATTTGAGTAATCACAAATATGCCCGGTACTTAGTCCACATGCCCCTCCTTTATCACTTCGAATCGTTAGTCCACTGAAACCATCCATTTTGTTTCTTTTTCTCCTAGCTGTTTCCACTAGCTGTCTCACAATTTCTCAAGTCATCAAACCTTGATATGTCATTACTTTCAGCATTTAACGCCATCACCACTGTTAAGACAAAACATAGTAATACCCAACTGTCCTAATACTTCAACCACAGCTTATGGCAAAGTATTGTTATACCTTAAAACACACATCCAGCAAAAGAGGGGGAAAAAGAAAACCCGAATTCCACCTCAATCACACAAGTTACACACAAAAACAATTCTGTATTAAAAAAACTTGAATAAAGAAATTGACAGTCATAGTACAAGTTTACATCAGACAGCAATTAGAAATTCTTCCAGGAAATAAAGGTAGGAAGATAATCACCGTCAAGGTAATGTATTAGCTCCCCTCCCAACAACGCCACCCAAACAAAGAAGGACTGGTAGTTTCATCAAAATAAACATGAAGTGCCAGTGTTATATTGCCACAACATAAAATAAAACCTCAAAGTAAAAGAATCCCTTGTACAATTCGAAAACGTTTTCCGAAGATTCGAATCGCAAACTCGTTAACCCGCATGGAAACAATTTAAAAACAAAAATAAAGAAAGAAAATTTGCTAAACCCGAAGCCGTATCGGAGAAAAACATAAAGTCAAACATGTAAAAACCACTCATAATTTTCAATATAAAAACCAAGAGAAACGTAGAGAAAAAGAAAGGAGAGAAACCTGAGATGAGATAAGATAAGATGTAGAGATCTTCTAGTTGAGTTTCAGCAGAGAAAATGCCGTAGTTCCAATGAACGATTCATCGTCAAAAGAACAAAAATGCTTTGAAACCAACGTTCTAGCAGCTGTAGTCGCAAAAACTAAGTAGGAAATCTAGTGCTAAAAATTATTACCAGCTCCGCTTCAGTTGTTATGTTGCGTAAACATGGCAAATTGGCAAGTACAGATGCATACCGCCTGTCGGATTATGATTTTGGCTGCGCAACTGATAGACTTATTACAACCGTGCTAATAACAACGAGATAATTGATTGATGCCGGTTCACGCGTTTTCCAAGTGCGTGTCGCACACGTACCAATTGGAATATTAATTGGATTAGATCTCTCTCAATTGGTCAAAGCAATAATAGCACGTGCAAATTGGGCATTCGGCTTTGATGATGTCATTCACTCTATTGATTTGATTTTAATTATTAATGATTATGACCACCATTAGTGATTATAATAATAAATTTTCTTCCCAAAATTGGTTTAATGGTCCAAACATTAACAGAACGTTTTAATTACTATTAATATTATTAATTATGATTTAATTAATATTATTTTATCTTATAAAATACAATTTTAAATAATACTACTATATTATATAAATTTATTAATATAATAAAATTACTTAATTAATAATTATATTAATAATAAATTATAAATTAATAAAAAAATTTATTTTTTATTAATTAAATAATTTAATTATATTAGTACTATTTTACCTATCATTTATATATTTTTTGACAAAAAAAATTTAATTAAAAAAGTCTTATTATTATGTTAATATATTTAATTTAATAAAATTATATTAATTAATAAAATAAAAATTATTTATTAATAATAAATATTAAAAAATTATATAATTTTTTATTATTTTTATTTTATTAATTAAATAATTTTATTTTTTATTTTTTCTCTTTTAATATTGACTTTAATTAATTTACGTTGGCGCCTGAGACAATGAAGTGGGGATCTCGGGCAATTGATTTCTCTAAGCTCAATTATTGTGCAACTTTCGAAAGGCTCTCAACGTTTTGATAGCCTAATACCCCCACCTTTTTTTTATAAAATTTTTAATTTTAATTATTTATTATCATTTCATCGGCTTGTGTCGACGGGTGTGATTTCCCAGGTACCACCCACCTTTTTTTATAACTATTCTATTTGATTGAGCGTCGACACACAAGTGCAATTTGTCGTCTAAGCAATCTACGTCTGCAATGTGAACCGCTGAAACAGCATCTTACGTGTATTTTATTATTTTGTTCGTGTAATTGAGAAGAAGAAGACCAGGCGTCTTCGTACGAAGACTCTTGTGAGCCGCGTCATCTTAATTTATGTGTATATTGGAATTGATCACAATATATTTTTTAATTTTTATATTAATTATTTACGCTTTAATTTTATTATTAAATAATTTATTAATTATTTATTATAAATTTTAATTTTTACACTAAATTAAAAAAAAAAACGTGTATTACCAATTGACAAGAAACAGGGAGAATGACACGTGTGACAGAACCCACTTTCGTTTTTCTTCTTTTCACTTGAGATGGAAAGGGAGGAAACGCCAATACAGAAAATATCAACCACTAAGCATTGCCGTAATTGGTCGATTGAGATTCCCAGGTGGCAATTAATTAAGCAGTAAGCTAGCTGGCGAGCTATTATTAGCTAATGCAGTAATGTAACTAATTAGCAGTTTTTTAAAAAAAAAAACAAGAAGAAATTATTAATTACGTAATTAAGAAGAGTTTGGCTTAGTATATAACGACGGATGCATGAACAATTTGCTGCATTTTGGCTCTTATAATTGGTGTGCCGCAAGCGGCTGGCAGTCCCCACTTCCATCTCCTGTGAATTCATGGCGACATGGATGGTACTAAGATTTTCAAAGAACATCAAGCAACTTGCTATATATTATAGTGATACCAATTATTTTTTGTCTGGCTTTTCTCATCGATAGCAACCTTGAAAACAAATGAAAAGATACGAATTGATAGATTCCAAAGGGTAGTCACAGAAATGGTACATAAAATAAAAAGACCATTAAACAATGAGATGGGGCAAGTTAATCATGAGAAAAGGAAATTCGTTTAAAAGCAGGAAGGTCGCTCATGGATAAAGGAAATAGCTAGCTATGTTACACCCTTTATTGTTAACAAGGGTGAGTAAGTTATTGATTATATAATTTTGGATCCTTAATAATATGAATCATTCTAATTTAATAAATATTTTTTAAATTATAAAATTTAAAAATAAATTTATATTTTAATTTATAAAATTTATATATAAATTTGTAACCAATTATGTACCTAAAACATTCAATATCTACTATAGTAAAATTAAAAAAAAAAAACAAAAGTTAAAATAAATTACGTTATTAATTTTTCATTTTCGGGGAATGGAATTATTAATAGTTAAATAATTATTATTTAATTGCTATATTTACATGCAACTTTCTTTATTAATTTTTTTTTTTTTACACAACTTTCATCAAATTAATGTTTATTATTCCATTTAGATGATAATCATACGAAATCAATATTAAACAAATATATAATGCCTATTTTTATCATTATTTTACTCCATTGTTGAAGGATATTGAGGGTGAAAATGTTGAAGTTTCTGAACCTGGAAAAAGGTCAAAAAAGACATCTATTAGTGGGGAAGATAGCAGGACTGGGAAAGATTTGCTTTCCAACAGAGGATTAAGGTCCAACTGTATGGAGTCTTTCAGAAGCAGTACGGCTCAAGCTAGCTTTTAATCCTCAAGTTCCATTGCCAAGGAATTCCAACAGCCTATTAGACAATATACATATATATATATATATATATTTTTTTTTTTTTTTTGAGACAGGAATTGATTTTAGGATTATCAACAGTTTCAGTTTCTGTCAGATGAGCAATATTTACCATAAGCAAAGCAAGGTAGTGTATAAATCTTTTATGGAACTTAGAAGGTCAATGCTTAAAGAAGAAGTAAAATCGATCAAGGAATACCTGAAGAAAGTTAGAGGTCCTTAAGAGTGGGTTGACATAAGAGGAAGAGATTTAATGAATTTTTTAGTAGATTGCCGCTCTAACAGAAGCCAAATGTGGCCTGTAACAGACAAATCGTGGAACAAGACAAGGATATATCTAGGACAGGGGATGCATCTTGCTATATTGGGATTATATTAGAGCAAATGGGAAAGCCAGACACTTTCAGAGTAGTAGTAAATAAGGTCAAGACATTGACTAGGTTCATTCATGGCAATTCAACAGTGTTAAAGCTATTCATCAGATGTTATTCTTGTGGACATGATTTAGCTAAACCACATAAGATTAGGTCAGTAATGTTTTACTTGACTTTGGGCAACATTGTATAACAGAAGACGAAGATGAGGAGGAGCTGTGTTGCATCACCTGAATGCACCAACTCCTTTTGGGCTTCTTCAATGGAAGGAAAGTGCGCGGCTGATTTGCCCTGACATGTCTTCTGGACAGGAGCCAAGATGTTATTGGTGGCAGTTACATATTTTGTCCCGAGTTAAAAAAATTTGCCTTTTCTGTACTGAGTCAAACCTGCGAAGGTGCTTTAAATACAGTCTCCTAAGAAGATTGGGTGAGAAACTGCCCCTACACGGAAGGAATTCTTTTGAGCAGCAACAGTTAACTTTAAGAGAGTGGGACAGGGCCGGTGCTACAGTATTAACATTATCCGCGGTTAAAATTATTAATTAACGAAGTAAAAAAAATATATTAATTAATTAACGAGAATAAAAAAAAATAAAAAAATTACATAAATTTTTTTCATTAATGATAGAATTTTTTATTAACTTTTTTCGTTCATACTAATTAATATATTTTTCTCGATTTATTAATTAAATTATTTTATCACATCAAATTAACTTTTTATTCCTTACAATACACCGTTACAGAATTTAAATTTTGGTGAATGCAGTGATGTTAAGCTATGGAATAAAGAATTAAAATATATGCAATTAATACACCACAATTTTAGAAACTTAACACAAAAGCCCCTTCCCATTGCTTAGCCATTATGTAACCACCACCACCTCTCTTGCAGCGAATTGAAAGAATGGAGAAATCCTCTCAACTAAAATTGGCTTGCTTGCTTGGTTGTGATAATTCTTTCTTCTGGTTATGTCTGTCTTACAAATTGAAAAAAAAAACATATATTTGCTTTTTCATACAACTTCAATTATAACAAAATTTGCATGATAAGTTAAAATTACTTTAATTATATATTTTTTTTTTCAAGATGTTTGGTTATTTATTTAACATTTAAAATAAAGGCACAAATGAAAAAGTATTGATTTTCGAATTTTTTTATTGGAAAAGATAAAACTTTATTTAAATTTTAGATAAGAAACAAAATAAATATACAAACAAGCGCTGCCTAAGTCTTTATTTATCTTTTACGCAAGCTCAATCTATATATAGAATTGTTGGATAAGAAAGTTCTTATTCATTTGGGTATATTAGTTAGTTCAATTATAAGATCTTTTTATTGTACAAGATATTTAGATTTAAATCTCGGATGATGAAGTTTTTGTTTATATTTATGTATGCAAATGTTCTATATTTTTCTTATCTTGAAAATAAAAATTGGGGATCTTGTATCCTTAAATGGATAATAATCTCTCAAAAATGGCAAAGCTAAAATTAAAAATTTAGATAGTTAAAATATCAAATGATTAAATTGAAGAGGTCAAATTATAAAAATATTTTATAAATCTATGGGTAAATGATTAATTTATTAAAAGCAAAGGGATTAAAGTATAAATATAACTTAATTTTTAGTCAAAATTATAAATATTTTCTATAAAAAAAAAAAGTGAGATCTAGATAGATTATGTTAGAACTCCGCCGTCTCTGTGTTTGGTTGATAATATCTTCTCCATCTTTCGAGCCCAAAAAAGTACAGTAAAAATATTTAATTGTTGTTTATTTTTACATTTTTCGTTTGATCTTAAGTTCTGACTCATTTTAAGTGATAAAATATTGCAGCGACATTCTTGATTTTAAGATCTTCAGATTCTCATTATATTTGCGTTGCTCAAACCGATACACTCGATCGATAATACAAAAAATCATCAACAACAACAATTATTAAGGTTAAGTATACAATTGTAATTTATTTGTAGTAATATTTGTAGTCAAATAACAACAATATTTTATATTTAATAATTTATATATAAGATTGTGTGTGTTTATATATATAATTTTTGATAAATATATTGATTAAAATTTTGTATCAAGAATTAATTGTACCTTTGTATCGGTTACTGTTACCAATATTTATCTAATTATTTGTAAGTTTATGTGTTGTAATTTTACTTTTATTTGAATAATAATAATAATAATATTTTTATCGAATAAATTATATACAAATTTTTTTTAAAATAAATGAATATTTTTTATTGATAAAAAATAATATTTTTTTCATCAAGAATTAATAGTATTATATTTGTAATTGTTATATTAATATCTTTTATTTCCGTGTATGAGTATTTTTAGGTTACTTAACTGCATGAGGGACAATTGTCAAAGGAAAAATAAGGATATTAGCATTGAGTTTAATCCCTAATTCAAGTAAACACACTGAAAGGTCAGAGTTTTGCTCATCTACTTTCTCAGTCTCAGTGCAAAGCTACAAGGTATCAACTATTCTCTCTTTAACCTTTATTTTTCAGTAATTGATTAATACTATATAAATATTAAATAAAAAATATAAAAATTTATTTTGAAAACGTTTATAAAATTTAAATAATTAGTATTAGATAATTTTTTAAATTAATGCATGATTAGATGCAAATTAAAATAGCATTGGCAGTGTGTAGAAGTGACACCAAGTATTTTAGTAACTTAAAATGCCTGAATGTTTGTAGTTATGCACTTATGCTATTGCTTTTAGTCGTTCTAATTCACATTGAAATTATGTTATCTTGTTACTGGCTAGTTCTCTTCTCTTTGAAGCAATAATTCTGTCCACAGGTGAGTTTGATTTCCTGTTATCTTATGCCAATAGTGTCAACAAGATTACAGTACTTTTGAGTATTTGCTTATCAGCAGTTGTTGTCCATTAAACATTTGACTGTATTCTTGGCGTACAATTTCGAGTTTAAATCTTTCTTCCTATCAGGAATGGCGGCAGGAGACATGTCCATGGTTGTTGTTGATCCGGATGTTACTCAATCCGCGATAGGCGTCAGTCATGAAGGAATGACTGCATCATCAAGAGAAGCCCACAAATGTATAGGGAGATTCTTTTACGAAAATGGAATTGACTTTGAGTTTGTTCAGTGTCCCAGTTTCAAGAACATGATTAACTCCCTGGGAGAAGGTCGGGTGGACTATGGTATCCCGACTAGTCAAGATCTAAAAGGGTGGATTCTTGAAGAAGTGTTGAGAGAGATGCAGCAATACGTTGAGGAAATTAGAAATTCGTGGGCTAGAACAGGTTGCAGCATTCTGTTGGATGAATGGACTGACGAAGTTAGTGGTCAAAACTTAATTAATTTTCTTGTTGATTGTCCCCAAGGTCAAGTTTACCTTCGATCAGCCAATATTTCAGATTGTGGTGGTGATGTGGAGGCCTTGCAGTCACTATTTGATCAAGTGATTGAGGAGGTTGGAGCAGGAAATGTGGTTCAAGTCCTTGCAGGTTCTACAACTGGCTGGACCAAAGCTTTTTGTGATCAGTTTGAAGAACGACACAGGAACGTGTTTTGGTCAGTTAGTGCGTCTCACTGCATGGCGCTCATGTTAGATAATATTGGGATGATGGTGCAGTTCAGAGAAACATTAGACAAGGCCAAGACTATTACAAAGTTCGTCTATAGCCTCGCGACAGTTTTAAAGCTTTTGAGGTCTTATACTCATGGCAATGACATCTTTAAACCTTCCAAGATCAAGTCTGCTACACCCTTCTTGACCTTAGAGAATATGGTATTACAGAAACAGAATTTGGAAGAAATGTTTGCTTCGGCTGCATGGAATGATTCAGTCTGGGCTTCTACATCGGAGGGGAAAAAGGTAGCTGATTTGGTCCGGGATCAATCCTTTTGGAGTGGAGCCACGACGGTGTTAAAGGCAACTATGCCGCTTGTCAATGCTCTTTCTTTGATCAATAAATCTGATAAACCAACAGTGGGATACATCTATGAGACCATGGATCAAGTAAAGGAGACAATTAGAGACGAAGAATTTGGAAACAATGAATCCCAATATATGCCAATTTGGGATACAATTGATGAAATATGGAACACATATCTACATAGTGATCTCCATGTTGCGGGTTATTATCTGAATCCAAGTTTCTTCTACGCTGATGAATTTCATTGTGATGCAGAGGTTAGCAATGGTCAACTGTCTTGTACCGTTCGTATGGTAGAAGACCAAGGAATTCAACATTTAATAGCTAAGCAGCTCAAAAATTATGAGCAAGCTAAAGGTGCTTTTAAGAAGGGAAGTGTCGCTGACTCAAGAAATAATACCCCTCCAGGTAACACCTACAAATATGAATCAAGAACTTAGATTAAAACTCATATTCATATTATTAATTAAGTTAATTGGGTTGGGGTGCATGCATGCAGCTGAATGGTGGTTAAACTATGGAAGGCACTGTCCAGAGTTGCAGAGTTTTGCCATTAGAGTTTTAAGCCAAACGTGTAACGGCGCTTCAAGATATGGGCTCAAGAGGGGCGTGGCCGAGAGGCTGCTGCTAACGCAGAGGAGGAGTCCTAGTGAACAACAAATTCTGAAAGACCTTGCATTTGTTCATTATAACCTGCAGTTAAAAAACTTTGAGCCCACCAGGAACGGTGACATTGTGGCTGAAGATATTGACCCAATGGATGAGTGGATCGTATACGATGGACCCGAGTTGTTGACCCAACAAGATGAGTTGACATGGATGGACTTGTGCTGACTGCACTCAACCCCACTCATCGATTGCCATTTATTTTTACTATCATACATATACCATGCAATGCAACTAGTGCACACTCTTCTGTTTCTGAAAGTTAAAAGCATTTTATTTATATCTTTTTTTCAGAAAAAAATATAGTTCATAATTAGTAAGACTCTGAATTATATATATATATACACACACACACATACATACACTCCAATTCTAGTGTCATGTAAGCTAAAGAGAAGAGAGATCGTAATGATGAATAAGCGAAGCATGGCTTTCCGGCAAATGGGTATTTCTCGTTATTTCAAATTTGAAACACAGTTCTATAAAAGAAATGTGGACGTTTATGTTTGTCTTTTAAGCATATCCCACTCAAAGCTTCACTAGGCTCTTGCATCCATAAACCCAGAAAAAAAAGTTACCGTTTTTTATATGTCATTTATGAGGAGTTAGTCCAAAAACAGATACCAGTATTTAAGTTATTGATTCTCTTATTATTTTATGTGTCTTTCTCTTTCCATTTGAAATCTCTCTTACCAAATACCATGTCTTTTGCGTCTAAGTTGCTCAACTGTTGCTTTGTCATTTTCTCTCTTTTCCTAGCATTTTGAATTTAGGGAGAAAACTGTTTAACACTGTACCCATCTGAAGAAGAACAAGTGCAGCATTTTGGGTGTTCTCTACTTTTTTCTTACTATCTCAGCAACGCCGGGGATCTTTCTATTAAGGTTGTATTTTGAATTTTCTGGAGTTTCACATATGCTTTGGCATTCAAGTTTCTCTCCGTTTTGACTCTGCATTTGAAGTTTTGTAGGGGTTTGTTTATGCTGTTTTCTTCTGTTTGTTTTTGGCGTCAAATGAGGAGCAGGAAAATAAAGGAGCGTTGTATTATCATGTATTATTTTTTGTTGAAGGGTCAGATTCTTATCAGTGTGAAAAAATGGTTGTTTTGAGGAAAAGGGACCACTGAGATCTGTCCTATGGATTGATCTTTTGCTTCTTTTTTCTCTTAGCTATTCACTGCACCATTGTCCTATAAATTGTAAGCTTCTTACAAAGCATATGCCCACTTACTCACTATTGCATTTTCTCTTTTGACTCTCTGTTTACCCACGGTTTTGAAAAGAGAGATTTTTTATATGAGAAATTCTTAGCAGCTGCGTGAAGCTGAAAGGTTGAAAAAAAAGGGGGCAAAAGAAATCAATTTTCTCTTCAGTGGCTAAAATTTGAAACTTTTTGTGAGTATGTTTATAGAATTCTGTCTTTTTTTGACTCCCAATGGAAATGACTTTTGTCTTCAATGTCATGAACGCAAAGACTCGGGGGTACCCCACTTTTTTCTACTTTTCGATCTGCGCCCTATCATCAACAATAGTGAAAAACAAGTCTTTCCTCAACTTAAGACTTTTTGAAGACAATCATATGATCATAATACTTAATTTCACTGTTTTCTTCCCACAGCTCTAACTTCCATGAAAATAGATATGCAATGGATTATTGTGAGAAGTGTATTGCTCATATCGCATGAATAATGTTATTTTTAGTTTCCTTTTCTCTTATTGTGACTTTTCTTTCAACTTCCGTTTCTTTAAAAGTTTAACTTGAAACAGATGTTCGATTTAAGCTCCACCATTTGTCTTAATTTGTATTTGTATGGTTGTCTTGAAAAAGACTGGTAGCTGTGCGCATTCATGAGGTTTTTATTGTCCTTATTTCCTGGTCACAGGGGGTACAGTGTTTTCTTTTCTTCTTTCTGAATACCATTGTGTCCTTTCCTTCACGTTATCCTGAGTACGGATGATAAACTTTTGTTAGATTTCACGTTTAATATACTTTCAGAAACAGTTATTTGATGCTTGTAATGAATCTGTAGTATTTATGATTCTTGTTTGCATTTGTACATAGGCACCAAGAAGTCGAGGTTTTTGGGAAATTCCAGAATGTGTATTTGTGATAAATGACAAAGCTTATGATCACAAGATGTTTGTGCAATCCGCCTTTAGCTTGTAAGTGTCCATTCCCGCTTTCTTTTCTTTCATTTTTTCTTCTGGTCTTTGTTATTTTCCCTTTTTCTTTTTCTCCTTTCGTTAGGGACGGAGCTCTGAGTTCTATCCCTTGTATGCTCCCCTGTCTTCAATAATACTGATATTTTATACAGAGATGATTCGATCTCCAAAGTTTATCATACCAGAGCCAGTTCCTATAATTCAAACTCCCAGTTAGAAACTGTGGGTGACCTTCACGGTGATAATTCATCTTTAGAGGTTAGTCTGCTAGGCATGTCTGTTTAATGGATCATAATTATTATTATTTTTTTAATTAATGTTTGAAAAAATTGAGGCAGAAATGATGGACCAAGCTGTAGGGTGCATCGATTTGTTTTACTCAATCATTCTTGCTGTTTCTACTTCTCTTCTTCTGATATCTGCCCCATAATTGGAGTCAATTGGCTTATTCTCATGTTTTACCATTCATTTGGGTTCCACTTTCGGATAATTTCCTGAATTTGAATTCTTAATATTATAATGTACTCTTTTAATTAAATTCCTCAAAATATGGACAACAATTTTGAGTTTTGAGCTACAGTATACTGATAAAGAAGAGGAACTTTGACTTTTAGGACATTGAATATTAATGTCTTATTAGTTGTTTTTAACTTGATCGATCTGAAAAATCTTGTTAACATTGTATTAGTTATTAAATATAATTGTCTTTCATTGCTTTTTCTTGTGTTCAAATTAAGTCTTCTGTTGACAGTAATTTTGGTGATTGGATTAGGTGTGGAACTGTGGTGAACAGGCTGATGGCCTTCGAAGTGCTAAGAGCGGTGATTCTTACCCTTATAAACTTCAACTTGAGCAGGATGTAAGCTTCAACATTGCTCCTCTGTTCTGTTGTGTTATACTGTGTACTTTGCATTATTGTGCTTTTACACATGACAGGTTCTAGACATGGGATGGCTTGAAATAATGATTTAGTGGCATTTATGGCTCTATTTGTAACATGCGTAGATTGGCTGTAATACACGAGACTTTGTGGCTGCATACAATCATTGAACCCCTAAGTTCAAATTATGTGTTAGTGGCTAATAATGTAAAACTATCAAAACTTGCTTTAGAGAGACCATGCTAGAGACTACTGCTGAGTACTTTTGGTGGATCATATAATGCTAGATTGTTGAAGGAGCTTTTACACAACTTTCATCCTCTATAGCGCTTATCTTGTTCGATGGATTTCTGATCTATTAGTTACCATATAGTGGCTATGTAATCATCTGTACATGCCTTGTAAAGAGTGAACCAGATATTGTCTCCTGTCCTGTTTGGTTAATAAAGGTTTTATGTAGAGAGGGAATTACAGTTAGCTCCTTGTTGCTTTGTATCGGTAAATAGCAGTAGCTTGCAAGAGCTGGGAGCATTCAATTAATGCTTGGAAAAATGTTACAACATTGAACTGAAGGTGGCTGTAAAGCCTGTAATGAAGGTTTTCTCAAACAATTCAACAGAGATTGTGTTGCCCACTTGTAAGAATATTCTCTATGGGATGACGAGGACATATAAAAGCGTCCATGTTGATAATTTAGAAGATAGTTGCCAATAAGTTTTAGGTAACCCATTTCCAAACTGTTGAAGGCATGGTCTCCAAATGTTAAGGTTACTGTTGTCTGGAAGGCATAGCTCAAACTAGCGTTGTTGCAAATATCATGCATCCTTATGCAGAAGATGGGTTTTTTTATGTGTAATTTTGTATTTTCTGATTCCATATAACATCCAAGTGTTGAATAGCAGTGGCATTTAGTTTGTCTGGGAGGAACCTTTATAAATAGTGTGGAAACTTACTGATCAAATTTTGGAGAGAGCTCATGAGCTCCCTGCCCCTGTTTCTCTCAAATTTTGAATTGTGTTTGCTTGCTTTTTCAGAGAATAGGTTTTTCATCTCCGCCGGCTTTTAGATTTTATATGCTTATTAAATTTTCTGCTACAAACCATCATATCTGTTTTAGTCTCCCACGCTTCCATAGAACTAAATGCATAAGCTTATTTAAGTAGCTATAACACAATTACTATGCCCTCGTGATCATATCATTGTAACAGGTACATAAATTACAACAAAAGCTGCAAGAAGAGACAGAACTGCATGCTACTCTGGAAAATGCTATTAAGAAAAATACTGTGAAGTTATCTAGTACATCATGCCTCCCACAGCATGTATGTTCCCTTTTCTTCAATATTTTCCTTGACCAATCTCACTTATTAAAAGTGATTTGATGAATATTATTCCTGCTGTGCTTGTAAAAGATAATATTTCTGTGTTTACATTTTAATTCTTTTGATGATGTGGACAACAGTTCCCCTATATGGATGTCTATGTTACAATCTTTTTCAGTAAATTAGGATTATTGAGTGCCAAACATTATTCACATTTCACCGTGCAATAGATAAGGTGTACTTGGGCCAGCTTCATATATTTTCTATTCTTTCATCATGATAAAGTTTGTGGAATCAGGCTTAATGAGGATATAGTTTGTTGAGTTCCATATTCTAATCATTAAAATCACTGCTTGGTTTTCTTTCACAGCAAATTATAGACGATTCAATGAACAGATATTATAGTTATGTGAGTCCGAACAGTACTCAATAAATTCAATTTCACCCATTATTTCTTAATTTTCCTACTATCCCTCTCCATACAAGGCACTAAAACAGGTCAGGTTCAAATTGAATGTGTGCAATTTCCAAGAGGCTTGCACGCATACTGCATCAGAGTAGAATATAAAGATAGACTAAAAGATAAACAAAGTTAACAAACATTTAGTTTCAAATCATTCAGTGAAAGTCTAAAGCTTTGCTAAATATACTATAGCGTAGATATTTTAGTATCATCATTTGCAGATTAGATGGCATCAAAGTTTATGCTTGCAGTTAAGGAAATCCCTTACTATTTTCTTCTGTCATGCCAAACTGAACCTATCGTATTGTAGATTAACTAACTTTCCCTATCTGGGTTGTGGATTCCGTATTCAGTTACGGACAAAGCTTCTGATAGGTTTTTTTTAACATTGTTGTAAAATCTTTATTTTCTTATACTTGTATAGGCTCAGGATCTTCTGTCGAATATTGCACTACTGGAGAATACAGTTTCAAAACTTGAACAAGAGATGGTCTCTTTGCATTTCCAGCTTAGTCAAGAAAGAAATGAACGGAGGCTTGCTGAATACCGTTTAAGGCATTCATCTTCTCTATCATTGTCTGATTGCTCACCTAGCATTACAGAAACACTGGTAATTATTCTGTTTTTCACAAGTAAATACTTCCTGACTATTACAACTTTCTATTATATTTATCTCTATGTTATGAACTTTTCAATTTATGTCCAATGTCTTCAAATAAATAAAATAACCAGATATAATATGGTTTGTTCTCTTTGGAACTCAAGCTTTCATGTACTCTTATACAATCATGGAGCTGCTTCCTCGGCTATTAATCCTAGTGTCTATATATATTACATTTTTGTTCTAAGTGCAAACCAGATTCCAATATTTTTAGATCCTTCTACCTTATGTAAGGTGCCCTTGTAACTTTTTTCTTCATTATACAGCATTCATCTTCTTTGATGTCTTGGACGCATTTGAATGCTCAACTGTGTCATTCCTCAGAAGGTAAATCATGCCAGGAGGGGAGAGACCAACTGTCAGAATCTACCGGCGAATCATCTTGTACAGAGTCTACAGTAGAGGTATGTCTAGATTTTCTCTTCCCCGTTGAGATTTTAACTTTATGACCGGGGCTGGAGCACATACTATTTTCTACTTCTAGAAGTTTAATCCATCTTTAAGCAGATGTATTTGTTCTTTTTTGTTATAGTAATTATTTTGATGCCCCAAACAAATTCCCTACATCAATTGTTCAATGAAAATTAGTGATGTTGGTATTTTGTTATTTTAAGTTTAGAGCTTAATCAAATTTCATCTGTTGTTGTGAATGAAGTGACAATTAAAAGTGTTTAAGCCCCTTAATCCCGTGATATGGTAGGAATCAACTAATTTGAACTGAATCAAATATTTCTTAAGTCAATTTGAAAGACTACGTTGCTTGCTTATTTACAGAAGTTGCAATGGGAAGGTTTCGCATCTCTTAAGGGCATGCATTTAATATATGATACTTTGCTTCAGAATGCAGATGATTCAGTTGTGCATTTCCATGAGAAGAGAATAACCACCAAGACTAACTTCCAATCTAGGCAACCTGTGCAGTTCAGAAAGAATCCTACAGGAATGACACCTAAAGGCTTTTGGGATAATCCTAATCAACTATCAGAAGAGATGGTACGATGTATGAAAAATATATTTATGTCTCTGGCAGATTCAGCTATGCCATCTAAATCTTCTGCATTGGAGAGCCATCGCTCAACTCTGTCACCACGTGGACATCTTTCGAATTCATCGTGGTGGTCATCATCTGACCGCTCAATGATTTCATCATGGATGCAGAGCCCCCAAATTGATGTACAGAGTAACTCTGGAATTTTGGCATTGGAAAATGCTTTTGATCCCTATAGGGTGCGTGGAAAGTTAAGCTGGGCAGACATTGGAAATTATGGATTAGCAACTGAAGTTTCTTGGATGTCAGTTGGTAAGCAACAACTAGAGTATGCTTCAGAGGCACTAAGGAGGTTCAGGTGGGATATCATTTAACTTTTGATGTATTTTTGTTTCTTGCCCGTCACTTCTAAATTTTAGTTGTACTAGGAGTTGAAATTACTCCTTACTATCATAGCATAAAATAAGGAAGAAGGTTAAAATTACCTCCAGTTTGAAAGTGGCTCCCTATAGCAAATGGTGCAACCACTATTATTTTGGTTACAAAGTGATATTTGATATTTTTTTTATATAGTCTTTGTCATTACTTGTATTCCTTTTCATTTTCCTTCTATTGTTTACATTTATCGAATTTCATCATGTTCATTTTTCTTGCTCAAAAAATATTTATTGAATCACAAGGTATACCTGAGGTACTACTTCTAGATTTTTTTGGCTAATTCCTGTGGTGAGAATGGACAATTTTGACTTTTAACTTGTTTATATACGGGTTAGAAGAATGTAAAAGTTTTAGATTACTTTGAAAACTTTGTCTTGTTCTCTTTGTAGTTGAACTTTTCATCTGAAACTAGAGCTGATCAAAACTGTTATTTTGTCGTTTGGATAGCAGAACACTAGTCGAGCAACTGGCCAAAGTGAACCCTATCCACTTGAGCGGCAATGAGAAGCTTGCATTCTGGATAAACCTATATAATGCGTTGATCATGCATGTAAGACTTACTCTTACTAAATTTTAGATTATAGTAATACAACGGGGGAACGTCTAATTTTGCAAAGCATTCCCATTCATTAGAAGTTTTGTGTAAACAACATGCTACACTTTACGTCGTTGTTCTATTACATGTGCTTTGTGGACAGGCTTACCTGGCATATGGAGTCCCAAGAAGTGACTTGAAACTCTTCTCTTTGATGCAAAAGGTTTGATTCCCTAACTTGAATGCGCTTTCTCCTATACTTTCTGCACTTTTCTGTCAAGACTCTTTTAGACCATAATTCTGCTGTTGTTTTCTTCATTTTTTTTTTACCAGGCGGCGTATACTGTTGGGGGGCATTCTTATAATGCCGCTGCTATTGAATATGTGATTCTGAAGATGAAACCCCCACTACATAGGCCTCAAATTGTATGTACATGTTTGATTATATTCTTAGACTGTTAATTATCTTATTATCTCTTATTTCCTGATTAACTTTCTAACGATTATTTTTATCAGGCTTTGCTTCTTGCCCTTCACAAGTTGAAGGTATCAGAGGAGCAAAGAAAGTCTGCAATTGATGCATATGAACCACTTGTAGCTTTTGCTTTGAGCTGTGGAATGTACTCATCACCCGCGGTAATTTCTGTAATTTTTCTTTTTGCTAGTTTTACTTGATATTTTAATTTGTTGTGCATCCTGTATATACAGTCGCGATCAATTGACAGGGTAGTGCATGGAAAATGCAGGTCAGAATCTACACTGCCAAAAATGTAAGAGAGGAACTTCTAGAAGCTCAGCATGATTTCATTCGCGCTTCAGTGGGGGTTAGCAGCAAAGGAAAGCTGTTAGTGCCAAAAATGTTGCATTGCTTTGCTAAAGGCTCTGTAGATGATGCAAATTTGGCTGTATGGATATCTCATTACCTTCCACCGCTTCAAGCTGCTTTTGTTGAGCAATGCATATCCCAAAGGCGGCAAAGCCTTCTTGGGTCTCGCAATTGTGGCATTCTTCCATTTGATTCACGTTTCCGTTACTTATTTCTCCCTGAGAAAATTCCAATCTGATGGTACATGATGCCTCAAAATTAGCTAGCTTGAATTGCATCTGGTGTGAATGTTGGCCTCCTTGAAAATGAAAAGGATGGTCACAGTTTTGGTCCTTTCCCTAACAGACTAGTCACATCCTTCTCGGATGTTGTACATTTTGTGATGAGTAGATGTCAATACGGTTCTTGTTCGAGTTGTTTTGTATTCACATTATTCAGTAAATGTTCAATAAAGGATTAGAGAAAAGTTCGTTCTACCAGATATTGATTGTTCACATGAAAAAAGCTTCTGAATTGAGTGTACCCCGCCAACAAGAATAATGCATGTCAAGTTTATCACTGAAGGGAAAATCGATCGAGCACATTATTACAAAGCAACGCTCTAGTTATTGGTTTCCTCGTGAAACATGGACAGGAAATGGCGTTAGCAGACCCAAGTAAGAAGTCAGAATCTGGAATACTGGGGTGGGGAACACAAATTAATTGAAGAGGATTGCGTATCTGACTAGCAATGCTTGGAGTTGAAAATTCTTCTTCGATTTGAGCATGTGTTTTCCTGCTGAAAATTCTACAACAATGATTTCTTGTTGCGGCTAGCAATCAAAATGCGTGGAGATAGATTGACAGAGAAACCTGGAGAAGTTGATGTAACTGTTGTGATTCTAAATCTGTGGACCGGACTACGGCTGGACGACCCTCGCCTATGAAGGATTTCCAATGAATTGCTCATTCTAGGAAATTTGATTTTTAATTGTACCATTGGACGGAGAAGTGCGCGTTTAACACACTTATAACTGGAGAATTGGATGGACCACTGTACAGAATCGAAAAAAATCTACGCAACAAGACGATAAATCATTCCACACTTGTATAGCTGGAGAATTGGATGGACCACGGTACAGAATCGAAAAAATCTACGCAACAGTTAAAGCAAGACTGTAAATCATTCATTTTGGGATCCAGTTATTTTTGAAGTTTTCGGTCCATTGTTATAAATTTGTTGTGTTCAAATTTTAAGCACTATTTATTTCATTTCATGTTTCAACTTGATTATTCCAATCAAGTTTAAGACTATGAATCATTGGGTTATTTATTAAACAGTGCAAGTGAGTTGTTCCTCTCCGGAGAGTCGGTAGACAGAGACACATGACCGAGAGAGGGTAAACTACAGAAAGACAGCGACACCAGTCATGCATTCATATAATTCGTGTACAAATCGTTCATCACAGTCCTGTCGTTGGTTGTCATTTCCGTTGTTCTATGTAGCAATATAAACTGAAGATTTTTCAGGTCAGCTGGTGGCTGCATGCAAGTGGGCATCAAAGTCTGACGAGGAAATAATGCCATTCTGAAATACTTTTCTCATTCTCAAATGAAATGAAATGTCTCACGTATAGCTTTTTATGTCCAAGTTGTATTGGTGGTTCTCATGAACACCCTACGTTTTAATCGTTGCTTAACTTGTAAATACAAATACATAGCTTTGATGTCTAATTTGGATGGCCAACCCTGACAAGCAACCTAATCTTTGCTTTGTTTGTGTCATGCTGATACACAATTACTATAAATTATGTAACCCTAACCACTCTTATTATCACCAATAATTGAACTTCCTTGTTATGGAAAATTGACAAACGATCTCCATAATTCATTATTAATTGCTCAAAGGACCCAGATGTGGGTTTGTCTGATAATCTAGTAGTGTATCAATTATTTCTGTTAGCCTTTCCCCACCAAATCATAGTCAGCAACCAAACCCAGCTAATCATGATATACAAGTACTCAACTAGTGACATTGCTACAGTCATCAATCCTAATCTGCACAAATTAAATATGGGTTGGTATGAGAAAACGATTTTAACTTGCCTAAATTCATTACATTTTTCAAATAATAACAGTCATTTCATAAAAGAATACAGGGTTTATGGGGAGCTAGTAAACTACATACGACTTGTTTCCTGATTATTTTTACGAAACCAAACCACATTGGCTACGTGGTTAATTGGTTGAATCTAACTAATGCACCCACAAAACAAATTTTAAAATAAATAAATAGAAAGTTGGCGTATTCGAGAACTTTTCTTATCAATATCATCCAGTTTATTCTCATTATCTTTGCCGAATTAATATTATTTATGGTTTGTGCTTCAAATGGAGACAAATGGGTACTTACACTTTGACAAGGAACAGCCCAATTAACTTTAATGAAGTTGTTGATGCTATTGCTGGGTCTTACATCATTTATTAATTTGTTAATACCATGCTTGCATACTCTTGTCATGTATCATAATGTTAAGAGGACAAAATGGCATTTTCAACGTCTTTCTAAATTAAATATTTATCATATTTTGTCTATTTATCGGTGTGCTTAATTTCTTTTGTTTTCTCTTATTGTATTGAAGTGTGAATGTCTCATCTGTTGAATAGGTCTGGAATATTTTGACTGAAAGCCTGTGATAATATATGATATCCAGGTTGAAATTATATAACATCATGAGTTGATTATTTGGTTCAACAAGCAAGAGCCGAATTGATATAATCATGTAGAAAAAGTAACGATTTTGCCCAGGATATTCAACCAGTTGATAATAAATACTGTTTTTACAAGTTTCAACGGGTGGTTAATCAAAAATTAGGCATGAAAAGAAGGATTTTTCTTGAGTAATGGTGGTTGAGCTCTTATTATATTTAACTAAATCAATGAACAATAGAAAGAACATAAGCAGAATCGACCTTATTTTCAAACGGGGATTCTAAAAAAATATGGCACTTTAGGAGTTTGAAGAAACTCTGTTCCTTGCAAGCTTTGGCAACTGACTGATGTATTCCACTTTTTCTTTTGCAAGTTGTAGGCAATATTAGTTTAATATTATATGTGGAGAAATACTGGGAATAGATGAGACTTGTTCGTGGGTTCAGATACTCGAACAAGAAGTGAATTGAACCAAGTATTCTGTGAAATTGAGAAGTGGGTCGTTAGCTTGGGTTGGTGATCTTATAATAAAAAATCACAATGATGTGAAATGAGTGGCCTTTGAATCGCTACAGATACCTCATCGGTCAATAACAATGGCTTGAATGTCAATTTGTTCATTTAACAAATGAGTAACACAAGCTGTTTTCCAAAAGTTGGCAACTATTTTAGAACCAACACAGTGTCAACGTCCATCTCAGATCAAAAGACTTTCCACCCACAAGTTTAAGTATCTAGTCAGAATCAGCCGGACATGTAAATCTGTGTGATGAATTTGGTGCCGAACCACTGCAACCGCTCCATGCAGTGAACCATGTTCAGAAAATGTTAGCGAAATTTCCGAATTTTGTGTATGACACATGCATGACCTGAAAGCGGGCATACATTTAGATCGGTACTGAATTGTTTCGCTTCATTGTAATTTGCATGCGACAACACAAGACATAAATTGACAGTATGTTTCGCACTGTTCTCGTGAGAGAATCCATTAGATGAGATCCCCGTGAGACACAGTTGCCTAGTTTCACGTATATGCGTCGCCCTTTTAAATTATGATCCTAATCGATTCCATTATCTTGTCTATGCACGGCATCTTGTCTGCATCCAAAGGGGGAATTGAGTAATCCATGCATGTGTATTAATTAGTGATTAATTTGTTAAAAAGAAAAAAAGTTTAATGGAATATGTAGCCTTATATAAATAATAGAGAAATGAGGGGGTTGTTGCTCGTAGCTTTCTCTCATAGAACGTATAGTAAAAGCTATACATACAGTAGGACGACCAATTTGTCATGTACAATTACCATTATTGCTCCCGCATTTGCCTATAAATCGACGCCTATCCCCATGCACAAACCCACGGACAAAATTCCATTCTAATCAAGAGAGAGAAAGAGAGAGAAACATGGTTGCTAAGGGAGATTTTACAGTGACAATAAGCAAGGAGGAGGTAGTGGCAGCAGTGCTACCATTACACGAGCATTGGTTACCATTCTCAAACCTCGACTTGCTTCTGCCACCGGTTGATGTTGGTGTGTTCTTTTGTTACAAGAAGCCAGAATTTGGAGACAACATGAGTTTTGGGTCCATGGCTGATATACTTAAGAAGTCCATGGCTGAAGCTCTTGTTTCATTTTACGCGCTCGCCGGTGAGGTTGTTTCCAACTACGTTGGTGAGCCTGAGCTTCTCTGCAACAACCGTGGGGTTGATTTTGTTGAAGCATACGCAAACGTTGAGCTCAGAGACCTCAATTTGTACGATCCTGATGAGAGCATAGAAGGTAAGCTTGTCCCTATGAAGAAGAACGGCGTGCTCTCCGTTCAGGTCAGTCCGATAACGGTTGTTACTGTGATTTTAACACAAAATCTTAACATGATTCCTTTGAAACATCTTATCGTCAAAAGTTGCTCTAAGAAACATCAAAACGTCCAGCCCATGCACGAACAAGCCGAACTATGATATTTTATGAACAGTGCACCAGTATAAGTATTAACACGCACAGTAAAAAAAAATTTCTTTTGAGTTTTTTTTTTTGGGTTTAATCTACCGTATTTGATGAGTACAGACTTGCAAAGGAATAATCTAGGAGACACCTTTGTTGGTGTCTGGGATTAATCGAATGTCAGGCAGCTAGACGGCAGTTGACCCTTTTCCCAGCAATCCATGCGGCATAATGCTGCTTTCAGAATAACTAAACTACCCCGGCACTAGTAATTTACATGACCAGAATACCCCTGGTGTATAGTGGTGGGATTAATACATAGAAATAATATTCATTCCAATTTAATATATTTTTAAATTTTAAAATCATAAAATATTATTAATATATTTAAAATTTAAAAATTTCTTAATTTATTATACATTAAATATAATTTTAATGCCTTGAATCTGTCCATCTATACCCATGATGTGTGGTTACTATTTAAAATGTAAAAAGTCCGGCAGTGATGGGTTGTAAAACGTATGTTTTACAGGCAACTGAGCTGAAATGTGGCGGGATTGTTGTGGGGTGCACGTTTGATCATCGAATAGCAGACGCATACTCAACCAACATGTTTCTTGTTTCGTGGGCTGAGATGGCTCGGTCAAAACCAATTTCTGTGCTGCCGTCTTTTCGCCGATCTCTGCTAAACCCTAGACGGCCAGGGAGGGTTGACCCTGCTCTGGACGAAATGTACGTGCCAATCTCCACACTGCCACCTCCTAAAGAGCCAAGTGAAGCTAGTGATTATCTCATAAGCCGCATATATTATGTTAGAAGTGATGAACTGAATGAGCTTCAAGCACTTGCCAGCTCTAGTGGGTGCAAGAGGTCAAAACTTGTGTCTTTCAGTGCATTCTTATGGAAATTGGTAGCCCAGAGCGGTTCAGCAAACAATGGAAAGATTTCAAAAATGGGCATTGTCGTTGATGGAAGAACTAGATTAAGCAAAGGAGATGGAGATAAATCGACTTTAATGGGTTCATATTTTGGAAATGTACTATCTATTCCATTCGGCGGGCAAAGAGTAAATGAACTCATTGAAAAACCGTTGTCTCGGGTGGCAAACGAAGTCCAAGATTTCTTGGAAAATGCAGTGACGAAAGATCATTTCTTGTGTCTGATTGATTGGGTTGAGGCGCACAGGCCGGAGCCAGCTGTGTCTAAGATATATTGCAGCGGAAGTGACGATGGTCCGGCTTTTGTGGTGTCATCAGGGCAGCAGTTCCCGGTTACAAAGGTGGATTTTGGGTGGGGTAAGCCAACTTTCGGGTCATACCATTTTCCATGGGGCGGTGACTCCGGCTATGTGATGCCAATGCCGAGTCCGGTGGGGAACGGTGACTGGGTGGTGTACATGCACCTGTCGAGGAAACAGTTGGCATTGATTGAGACTGTGGGATCCAATGTGTTCAGGCCCCTAACTTACGATTATCTTAACTTACTTACCTCAAACTAACCAGGTTTGGTCAATCATTGCCTGTCTTATTTGGACACATAATACTGATCGTTGCTGTCTGATGTCTCTGTCTCGACTCGTCCACCTTCCCAACTAATGATATCAACCTGTGTGTTCTTGTCCGTTGTCACCTTTCTATTGGATCATACATCTGTGTTCGTGTCCTGCTAGTATTTGATGGATTTTATAGTTGTAATTATCCTCCCCCAACGCAACCCTACCCCACCCACCTCATGTTATATTCTATTATGTATAATGCCAAATGCCATACGCCTGAAAATCTTCATCACTCGCGACCTTAAAAAGACAAAGGGTTAGTAAACTTGCAAGCGGTGTGTAATCCTAATCCTAGACCATTGCAAACAAATCTTTTGACTAAGCAAATTAACATAGGATGAAATTAAATTATTATTGCGGGTTTGTTTACGATATCGTTATATTTCAAAAAAAAATTTACGATTAATTTTAAATATTATTTATAAAATTTAAAATAAAAAATAAAAATTTAGAACAAAATCACATACCCATTATTTCATATTTTTATTATTTATTTTAAATTTTTATAAAAAAAATTAAAATTAAAAATAATAAAATATTTGAAATGCAAGAGGGCATATAATAATACTGAAGGTAACAAGTGGCCAAAAAGGTATGCTTAAAATATAAATATTTATGTACTAGTCAAATCACACAAATACATTTGGTAGCCAAATTGATGGAATTCAACCAAAATCTTAACGAGCAAAGAGGTTTTGAAGATAACTCAATTCACGTTTTGTTTGTTTAAACTCCAAGGCTCGAAGTACCTTTCAATTTTATATATTGTATAAATTAACATGATAATATAATATTACTGATTGCATATTTTATATTTTTGTGATAAGAAAATAAAAATTTACAATATACATAGATGTATTAATTATTTTATTTGTTCGTACAAATGACACATTAGATTGCTAATGCTTCAAAAAAAAAAAAAACTCCATTTTGTCTTTTTTTCTTTTGCTTGCTTTTGTTTTTATTGATTTGATGCAAAACATCCTCATTCTTAAGACAAAAGAGTGGGGGCAAAAAGGGGGAGAAAGCTCTCCATTCCTAGTTTTCCTGTAGCTGGATTCTCCGAAACTACAAAAAATCCATAGTTAGAATGGGATTTCAAACACACACACACTAAAAAAAATTCTATAAAATTTGTATTCTTAATATTATTTCAGACAGAGACTTAAAACATAAGACTGGTCAGGCCAGGTCAAGCCGGCCTTGTGCCAAAAGCCGGCCGAGCAATCACAGTCCAGGCAGCCTGATCCAGTTAACATCTCCCCTCACCAGTAAGCACCAACAATCCAACCTTTTGATTTTGCTTGAAAACATGTGATCGATCATCAGATTGCTATTATTTGATACAAGCTCTATCTTAACAAGCACAACAGCAGAAGTAACACAGAGAAAATCTAACGGTTTCAAAATTTGCATCATTGCAATTGATCCAAACATAATTCACTCGTCATCTAATGTTTTGTTTCAAACAAACTGTAAATGGCAAGGAGCAGGGTGAGTAATCTTAAGTGCATAATGATTATGCATTGATTGAAATGTCTGCCTTTCTAGGAGGAAACACAACATTTTTGTTTCCGGGGAAGGCACTGCAAGAGATGTCTACAAGGGCCTTGAAACTATAAGGTTCATGCATTGACAGTTCTGACAGAACTTTCCTGTTCAGTTGGATGTTCTCCTTCATCAGTCCATGCATAAAGTTACCATAGTTCACCTGATAACAAAAATAACAAAAAGAAAGATTAGAGAATCAGCATGCTACGCAGAAAGCCTAAATGTGCACTGCAATGTCAGAACACATAGGCAAAATGTTAAATCCTTCAGAATGAAAAGAAGTTACTCATCCACAAGGTTAATTAGACATGGGATACGATGGTTGGCATTTCAACACTAGAGATGATGGCAACACAAAACTGCTAGGGCAGGAACCATGCGGTCTTTGCCCCATGACTATTTGGCTGTTCCAAGGTCATCTTCCTATCATTAACAAAGCCTTCAGCCGGTTACAGGAACGATAAAACCGTGGCAAAAGGAACTAGAACCACACACTATATTTGTTCAGTACAAAGTACACGCCATATTAGTGCACAGCAATTCTTTCAGACAATATTAATGATGTTCATCAATAATTGAAGACATATGTTTCATAAAGCAAGCTGATCAAGTCAACAGCTCTGTATATCACAAATAAAAACTAACATGAAAGGATAAATTCAAGCAGGATCACATAAAAAGCAATAACACAATGCCACTCAAAACCCACATGGGCTGCTACAGCATGAAATAGTATAAACATATAAAGCCTCTTCTGCTCTCTAGCTTATTTTTAATGAATAATAATAATAATAATAATAATAATAACATAAGAATGCCTTACTTGTTCTAGTCATTCAGACCCACAAGTAATTAAACCAACAATGTCAACTCAGCAGTGCACTTCATAAAAACCTCAAACCATTTTGATGTTAGCAACAATAAAAACTTACTGTCATTAGCAGACAAAGTGAGCATCTTTTGGCTATAAGAGGCCACCAGATAATCTAAGCAAACTATGTAAAGGAAACTCCTAGCAGAAAACAACAAGGACTTAGTATCAAATTATCTAACCAGAGCACCCAGGTCATTCCTTTCCTTTTCTGAAATCTAAATACAAGGGCATTCCTGGCACTTAACATAACAGTAGTGATTTGGCTGATTTAGATTTGGGATTACAGGTCAGAATCTTTGGAGTTAAATGAAATGATTGGACAGTAATTAGCACCATATACATTCAAAGGAATATTCTAATCTGATATAAAGTTTTATTCAACTGAATGCCCTGTATCAAGCTTGACTTGAATATATTTCAAACAGCACAGAAGAAACAAATAAATAAGAAGTATGATAAAAGAACAACAAAAATACGAAGGGAAGAAATCATCATCCTAAAGATAATTTGCTAATCATTAATTTATCTAACTAAATGCAAAAAATCCAAAACAGAGCATACAAACTACAAAGATGGGTAAGAGCACATCCATGGATAAATTAAAAGAAAAATAATTGGAAAAAAGTAAAAAAAAAAAAACAAGAACACACAGATTCTTACATAAAAGGCTTGGAAATTTAATTAATGCAAAATAGAAAAACAGCTGACTCTTTATATGCAGTTGGAAATCATCATAAACTAACAGAAAAGAGAAAGCTAAAACAAGAGGATATGAACAAACTACCGAATCCTTAGAGCATATCCATGATGAGAAAGTAAAGGATCAACAAAATCAGAGCGAAAAATGAAAACAAGAAAAACACGTCACTCCAGGGAAGAATAAAGACTTCTCAGAAAAAGAAAGCTTGATCTTTAACAATAGCACCTCATTTCCCAAGATAACAGAGTCAAGCCTATAAAAAACTTCTCATATTTTTTACATTCCAAATGATATACATTTGCACAAGCAATGCAATTTTTGAAGCCAGCAATTCATCTTGTTTCTAAATCTACAACATAAGATGAACATTTTTGGCAATACCAAACACAAGTAAAACTCAACTCCAGTGCTAATTCCTCAAATAAAAGCCATCATGAAAGTTACTCACTGATCTGATACCCTTCCACCATAAGACAAATTCACCTTCATTTCAACTTCTGCTCCTTCAACACCATATTCCACTCACCCGTATCAAAATATGTTAATCTAGATAACAACTCCAAAACAAATTTCCAAACATGCCTAACTAGTACACTAAGTTGCCGCACTTGCAGTCCACCTTGCACAAAAGAACTATGTAATACATTACCTCCTTTAAACAATTAGCAGCCCATTCATCTCTAAGTCACTGAGTAAAAACATTCATCCAAAACATCCACTGTATGAGAACATTTCTGTGACCAAAATGAAAAGAAAAAATAATCCACTTGATCTTCAAAATGCTTGAAATTTCAAGAATACAATAATTAAACCAGCAAGCGAACAAGCACAAAAAGTTCGATACAGTGCGTACTGTATGGGAAAGGAAATTACAAGATGAATCAAGTATGTCAAGCTAAATAAATCGTTGGAATCCTCCTATACGTTAAATTTAAATTGAAATAAAATTTATGCATGGCAAATGGCTAGAGATATACGAGCATAAGAAAAATTCTTAAGAAAAATGGAATACACAGCGCCGAACCAAAAAAAAAAAAAAAAGAAAAGGAAGAAAGACAAACGCCGTGTTGGCGAGCGCCCGCATTGATGCGTTGAATCCAAAGGGAGCGCATGTCACGCTTTTTGTTGCGGCGGTCTCTGTAGGAATACTGTAATGCTTTCTCGACTCTCTCTCTGGCTATTCTAATGCAATTTTTGGCTCTTCCTCTGAACCCCTTTGCCAGCTTTAATATCTCCTTCTTGTTCATCTTTGATTCTTGATTTGATGGGTAATAATGTTTCTTCTCTTCCCTTCTCCTGTGTTTCTGCCTCCGCTGAATCCTTAAACCTTGTTCGCCAATTCTTTGCTGTTGCTGTAAGCTGTGGTTTGCGCGGATATTGGTGGGATAAAGCCCAACCAAGTCTACATCTAACTGGGCTTCATTTAGGTTCATTTCTAATTTTCGGTCCATTATCGCATATATTGGTGGGCTGACGCTGGACAAAGTCCATCATATAACTGGGCCAAACATTAGGTCCATTTCTTATTTTAGTCCATTAAGTGGATATTGGTGGGCTGTGTACGAGGAAGTCCACCATCTAGCTGGGCCACATATTAGGTCCACCCTTTGTTTTCTGTCTATTACCCAGATATTGGTGGACTGACGCCGGATGAAGTCCACCATATAGCTAGGCCACAAATTAGGTCCAATCCTCATTTTAGGTGCTTTACCCAGATATTTGTGGGCTGATGCCCGATGAAGTCCAGCATCTACCTAGGCCACATATTAGGTCCACTCCTTATCAGTAGGCTGCCTCTAGATAAAGTCCACCATTTAGTTGGGCCACATATTAGGTCCACTCCTTATTTGGATCCATTATGCAGATGTTGGTGGGCTGAGTCGCTGAAGTCCACCATACAACTGGGCCAAAAGTAGGTCCACTCCATTTTGCTTAGATGTTGGTGGGCGAATTCCTGGCCAAGTCCAACATCTAACTGGGCCACATGTCAGGTCCACTTCGTATTTTCGATCCATTACGTAGATATTAGTGGGTTGAAGCCCGACTATTTCCATCATCTACCTGGGTCACATATTAAGTCCACTTTGTATTTGCGGCCCATTACATAGATATTGGTGGACTGATGCTCAACGAAGTCCTCCATCTAACTGGGCTACATATTAGGTCCACTTTCAATTTTCGGACCATTACGAAGATATTGGCTGGTTGAAGCCCGACCAAGTCCACCATCTATCTGGGCCACGTCCTATATTCGTTCCATTATGCTACAAATGCTTCACCAAAAGGACAAGGATATGTGCGTGTCTTGGCAAGGCTATCTAACCGGCTATAGATAACGCGACAGACAACCGTACATGCGTCTGAAAATGCCTAGACTAACCTAGGATATATGTAACACGTGTCGAATATGAAGAAGGCTACACAGACTCATCTTCCACCTCTTCTTCGTCTGTCTTAGATGGACGGATTATGACTAACAAGCGCATACATTCATTTATTATTGAGTGGCGCTCGTTCTCCGGGTATACCAAAGAAAGGAAAAGACGAAACACGTTGAACAAGACAACATAAATCTCTATCAAATGGGCGTCATCACAGCCACTAGCTGCAGCGGCAAAGATGATATTGCCGAACAAGGTGTGGGACAAGGGCAGCTATACTCTCCTGACCACGCAATCAAACTCGATGTAAGAAATAAACTATTAGGAGAAGACGAAGAAGAGGAGGAGAACAGAATAGAGAAAATGGTTGTGGGGGTGGCACTTGCAGCAGATATAAGGAGAAGCTTGGGAACGATAAAAGATAAAGTGTTGGAGAAGTTGGCAGCAGCTTCAGTGCCAGCAGATGCTTTGGAGAATGCACGACACTTCATTGAGAGTGCAGTTAGAGATGTAAGTGTCGCTGCTCATGAACTCACCAAGGATGCCTTGCTTCGTATCAAGACTCATCTTGTTGACTTGATTCCTTCCTTGTCCCCAAACATCACTAGAAAGGTTTCTCTTTTGTTTCCTCATCTCCTTTCAATAATTTATTCATTCTTTTGCATATATAAATATCATCAATGTCTTAATCTGTGGGGATGCATGCAAATGTCATGCAGATGGTGGATGATGCAGAGGAGGAGGCTAATGTACAAAGAGAAAGCACCGATGGTGAAGAGGAAAGTGAAGAAAACAATCAGCAAAAGAAAGATGAAAGTGGCAGAAGCAGCAGCAAGGCAGCGCCATATATATCACCAACACCTTCTTTGTTTAGTTCACTAGTCAAGCCACTATCAGCCCGGCTTTAAACTTGCATCCAGAAAACCTTAATTACCTTCTTGCTCTCTGCCCTCTCTTTTTTTTTTTTTTGGTTTAAGAACAAATAAACTTGGGTACTTCGGTATTAATTACCGAGTATATCTATAATAATATTCGACAAATTCATAGGTTATTCAATGCAAAGAGAACTAGAAATATAAGTTGTTGAGCCTCATGATGCTGGTGTGTGTGCTTTTATTCTTATATTTCCAATTCATTGTACCTCTTAAGGGAGATGAAGATTTAATTCTTTCCAACCCATTATTTTCTTCAGCTGAGTTCCCATTTTCAGTCCTGTAATTTGGCAAGGGCAGCAGTTTGACGATTATAATATGTAGTGTAGCCAAGCCAAGCTGAAGTGAAACGTCTATATATGAATCAGTAGTAAAAAATTACTGGGACGGTGGTTGTGTTTTTATTTTTTTTAATTTTCCGGAGAAATTAAGGTTTAGAATTTGAGACAGAGAGTAGGTTACCTCTGGAGTAGAGCAGGGAGTCCCAGTTCCTTCACTTTTAAATGGTTGATTTCTATAAGCAGAGGACGTCTGTCTTTAATCTTTAATGACTAATGAAGTTTCATACGTATTTAATCCTTCTTCGTTTATTTAGAATGTGATGTTTAGTCTGCCAAGAAATTAAATTCAGTGTGCAACTCCAGATACAAAGCTTAAGTTTCATATGAAACTGAAATAATTAAGACGTGCTAAGCATAGATAGCAGCAGTCAACATGCAAAAAGAATTTGTAATTTCATTGAACTTAAACGAAATTAAACACTGTTTGAACTATACTGATAATGCCAAAATCATCTGTATATGCAGTTCAAGGTCCATCATCTCCATCTCCAATCAAATTACATATGTCTGAACACTCCACCAAACTGCAGAGGTGGAAATTCATGTCATTGATAACATAAACCAAACATATTCTTCGTTCCTGTTAATCTGATGGAAACAGATAATCTTTCACTTGTGTATACTATGCATTAAGAGGATCTAAAATCACACACGCACACACACACATGCAGTTCAAGGTCCCTCGAGCCATCGAGCTGTGAGGAAAGCATTGGCTCTTGCACTCGATAACAAATTTAGATTATTAAATTTCCCACAAATGTATATAGTTATGTTAAATCTCAAATTTAGCTGAGGTGAGGAATGCAGCAGCAACTTCTGTTATCTACGAGCAGTGGTAAGAGAGGTTAAGGAGCAAATATTATTTACCAGTATCGACGGCTTCGAAACCCTTCCTTGAAAACCACTATGGGTCTGCAAAATTGCAAAGCAAATTCTCTCTTTCAATTAAGATTTGTTAATGACATTCAGGCTACTACTTCTATTTCTTCTGTTTTAAGAAACAAGATTTCCAGTTAACTTGAATGATGTGTAACAAATTAGAACAAGTTAAACAAGTCTTCTGAACAATAAAAGAGCTCTTCTTTAATTACCTTCTGACATTAAGAGGGCCTTCACCAGGGGATCCATCGCCGCCCCGTATGCAAGTGGTGACACATTTGATAGTGCATGATTCAGCTTTCCTGGACTTGGGTCTTTGGATTCTAGGCTTTTTGCAATCCCTTGCATCAGCACACTCACCTGAAAGCTCCTGGGGAATATTTGAAAGTGTCTCCCCTTGATCTTGTGCCTGTGGTGGTGTCTCTACTCCTGACGCTGCAGCTATTGTTACTACAGCAGCTGCAAACAACCCAGAGGCTTTACTTGCTATACTGCAACACCGACTATTACTTCTCTTCACGATGGTATTTCTACTGTTGTTCTTGCTGCTGCTGTTGATCATATATGCAAAATTATTACAGCAGACTCTGTTAAGAAGAGCTGGAGTTGTTGGGACATAAATTAGCATTATTATTATGTTGGTGGTAGTTTCCTCTCAAAGATTCAGTCTTGTGCTTTCATTTTCAGCCAAATTGATGAAGATACCAGCATCAGCAGCAACAAGGGCTTCCTCTTACATATTTTATCTTATCTCTTAAAAGAAAGAGTAAGATTGTCTCGGCGGTCCTACTGGTACGGTGTCATTGCTCAATAAGCTATGACAGTCCTGTGTCCCAGAGCTGAATTACGTGTCAATTCTTGTGGCCTGGAAACAGTAATGCTGTCCGGAGCTCATTCAGATAGAACATAACTATGTGTGGGTGTGGATGTGAATTCCGTGGCCTGCGACCTATATTATGATGTATGCAACTCCCAGTTACTCCATACATCAGACTAAAAAGAATCTGATGGACTGGTCGAACTACTCCAGTCCATTAATTAAGATATTTATAAGAGGATAAAGAGTGCAGATGAAAGTCACTTTCCATGCAGATTAAGGACTCTTCACAGCTTATTATATGTTTCAGACTTTGTGAGAACAAACCACGAACCTGACCATTTGACCAAATCTATCATGACCCCCCAAAAAAAAAAAAATGAATGATCAAGTAGAAACAGACTCCTGATTTCTCTGGTGGCAGTAACCGCATCACTCTGGCGGACTAATTTCTCTTAACGATATATAAGAGTTTTAGAATTAATTTTTCTATCATCCTATTTGAGTCTGCATAAGAAAAACAGTAAAAGATGAGCATCAGATTCTTAAAATCTGCAAAACAATGGGACACCTTCCTCGGTCAAGGATGAATAATCGATCACAAGATGAGTTACTACCATGCAGAATTTATCTTTTACTTCCGTAACCATAATCCTCAATTATCACTTCCACAAGAAACATTGCATAACATCATGTATTGAGATGGCCTGAATTTTTTCTGCATATTTGTGACTGACTTTTGTGATATTAGATAGTCAACTGAATGCATATATATTCAAATTCTTTCATAGAAGGCGAGTTCATTATTAGAATAATGCTCCTTTCTCGTATCCTTACGCAACATCAATTTACATCAGAAAAAAATTAAATCTGACTCTGACTCTGACCCGTATCACATAAGAGGTTTGCTGTATTACAGGAGAGAAACCTTAAGAACAGAGAGAGGAAAAAGGGGAAAAGAAGATTCATCCTGTTAATAACTTTATATGGCATACTTCCAGCTGGGGGAAAATTTCCAAACAATGGTTAACTAGTGTCGGAATGGTGGGTTAGGTGTTTTTCTTCAAAACTGGAAGTACTGGTGTCAAATAATTATTTGCTTTGTCCGGCAAATGTGCAACCTGCAGAGAGATCAAATGAGAAGAATCAGTTTGAACTCCACAGAACATGCCTAGACAAACTTAATTGTTATATTTTTTAGTGGAAAGTCTACTGATTGATCCTTTTTACCAGTTCTTAGAGCTCCCTCCCTTCCTCAGCTACATATTCGTAACATACCTGCACATAATTGAAGAATATCAGTTCTATCCCATTTAAAACTACACAAAAAAAAACAAAACAAAACAAATGAAGAAGGAAAAACAAACTCTCAAACCAAACAGAATATTACCGACATCAAAGCTTTTGTTTCTAGCAGTTGAATCATGCAATGCCTTCATGCGGATATCGGCCACATCAGCACAGCTGATGCCTGAAATGGAGAGATGACGAACGGTAAGATTTGATTTCAACCATTACATGTACAAATCGAAAGCACCTTATTCTCACCTGAATACTCCTGTTTCCTTGATCAAACATTAGGGCACGCTGACCACCAAGTTCTACCTGCAAGGGCCAACCTTTAATCGTGTTCTTTGTAGTCTTTTAATGTAAACAAGTTAAAAAGTAAGAGAAGATAGTTATACTAATCCTTTCAGGATTTTCATAAACCAGCTATTAATTTCCTATTTTAAGCTAAAAGGTATAAGTCATAAATGGGCAAGCACATTCTGTAATTATCTTTCATATCTTTTCCCCAAAAATAACAATCATTGTCAGCGTTCAATTTACATTTTGTTTTCAGATAATTAGTTTTTTTTTTCTACAAATCACAAACGACCTTGTGAAACAAATAAGTAAATTTTATGAGTTACAAAACAGTGCTAAAGACAAAGACTATAGGCAAGCAAATCGAATGAAACAAAGATTTATGGCTACAACTGACTTGTCTCTTCATCCATAGTGGCTGACATTGTTAAATGAAAACTTTTCAATTGATCCAGTACAAAGGCAATCCAGGTATTACATACTTCGGTCCAAAAACATTCGTGGAACAGAAAATTAAGGCTTCTTTAGGACTTTGAAACATGCCTAGCAAATTGTGACTTGCTATTGTCTTTATTGGGCAATCAATCTTCAATGCAACCAGAGAAAGCCAAATTTGTAAAGCACTACAGACGTAAGTGCAAACACCAACACACGTGTGCATATTCGACCATATATTTGAATAACGAGGCTTTTAGTATCAAGAAACAGCTATAATAGTTCTTGCATGCAAGATTTACCTTAAGGGGACCAGGGTGAATGATTGTATATCCAAGGCCCGATCTTCTCAATGAATCTTCCCCAGCCTAGTGAAGATTTGGTAACATAAACACTTTTACTGAGGAAAAGAAAAAATGAAATTTAACTTTTGACACGGTAAAAGGAACAAAAGTAGTGGAGGGATTAACCATCTTTGGCTTTAATAACCTGCTCCCTCCTGCTAGTTTCCACTTCTAATCCTGCACGAGACACTAAGTCAAAATCCGTTTCTTGCCCAGTCTGCAAAACACCCATTTAACACATTTTTTCAACTCTGACAAGAAGCATGGGAACATGTAGCCACCATACAGATCACAGAAAAGTTGAAGCAGACTTAATATATACATTTTTTATGACAAAAATCACACTCAATTTCTTTCGCTCCATATTTAATTCCAATTTTTTGACACTGTTGGAAAAATTATAAATTAAAATTCCAGCATGACATACAAATAAC
The DNA here is from genome assembly GCA_032401905.1 of Swietenia macrophylla. Taxonomy (NCBI): domain Eukaryota; kingdom Viridiplantae; phylum Streptophyta; class Magnoliopsida; order Sapindales; family Meliaceae; genus Swietenia; species Swietenia macrophylla. The sequence goes on along the minus strand of CP135566.1, from coordinate 3,361,689 downwards.
TATCAGAATCAGCTCTGCATATATCTGTGAATTCACATAGCAAGCTTACTTCCTTGGATCATTTATTCCATAAATTAGGATCTTCTTTTTGGGTTTTATAGTGTTTCTTCTTCCATTACCAGGGAAGATTTTCAATTTGAAGATGTATATAATATTTCAAATCCCGCCTCAATCCTTTATCACCTGTTCTGCTGAAGAAATATATTGACTCATGTAGATTTACTTTAAATATAGATTAAGAGGAATGCAGATTAGAAGATCAATCAGTTATCAATACAACTTGACTCAAATCTGCAACAAGATTGATCTGTTCATATCAGTTCATCAAAGGTAGAATGAGAGGAGGAGGCACAATCAATTATCTGAAATATTCATCTTATGGATTCCTAATCCTAACAGAAAACTAATTAGCCATTCATGTTTTTGATTATTATGATAAGGTTAATAATATCTTAAGTGCGAACCAACATAGATTACACAGATTCTAATATTCTAAAGTTCTAGAAACAAAATAATAAAAATGAAATCCAAATTAAGAAACGGACTAAGATTCTAGGCCATAGAAACCAGTTAATTCAGTAGAAAAAAATTTGTAGGAGTATTACGCTAAATGTTTCACTCAGTTAACCATACAGATGAGCATAACAAGCAATAATAATAGGAGTGAACTTGCAGGAGAGAATGAAAGATAGAGATGGTAGACTTAAACTCTTCTGGCACTAGGAGTTGGTTGTCAGAACCAGAATGCTATGCGCATCTAACTTGGATGAATTAATGACCACCTTACCCTATCATTTACAATAAATGCTCCTGGAAATATTGATTGAGGTGGAGAAAAGTGCAGCATGCACATTTTTGTAATGAGTTTAGGGAATAATACATCACATTATGAAAATAAGAGAAGTCTAGAAAAAAACTGAAGTTTGTCCAGAAATACACTTAAAGCACTTACAGGCAAGGTTTTTATATACTCCGATATCAGCCTAAAGCTTCTAAGGTCTTGCTTTGTTCTGGAAGGTCCTCAACAGGTCTCTATAGCAAGAATAACAAATGTAATCAGCGCATTTAGAACACAATAATTACAGTTTCACCAAATTGCATGAGCAAAAAAGCAGTCATTTTCCAATGCTTCTTATAGGACATTCTACACCATGATTTGTACATATTTGGAGATTTAAATGATGTCTCCTCTTAGCACAACCAACTTGTGGTTCAAAGTGCTTTTTGAAACATCAAATATATTCAACTTTTACGTGCTACTGTCAAATACCTACATGCTTGTGAGGGACTTTGACTCATGATTGATAAATAATGGCTGTTAAGCACTGAATTAACTTTCCTAGGGATGCCTTTGTAAATCAGCTTCAAGTGTCTGCAGCCCAAATGTTGTCACAGACCCATAATATAAATATGTTAACTTAGCAAGAATTTATTGCATTCTGAGTCTGGCGGCCCACCAACAAAATTATCTCTTTCATTTTTATAAACTCATACCACTCTCTTTCCTGTGATGACTATCAATGTCATGGGAAAGCAGTGTCTGCCAATCTAGTAAACAATAGTGGGATCAACAAAAGTGTTTGCAACATGAATGGATCAAAGTAAGCACTCCTGCGACATAAGGTGTAGCAGTATTTACTAGTCAGCAACTTATGACACAGTCCTAGAATATTGATTCATGAGAGATGAAAAATACAACTGCATTGCACATTATAAAACGAATAAAGAAAGAGGAAACGGGAAGGGATAAGATATCAGATTCATTTAATGTCTCAAATTGTCTTATAATATTCAGTTCATTTCTAGCTAGGATCTATATAAACTATATTTCTGGCAATAATATCACACAGTCTCCTAAACATCGACAAGTTTCTGACAAGTTCAATGAAAGATAAAAAGGAAAATTAATAAAAGAGCACAATATATTATGACTCTCAAAAAAATAAAGAATCCTCAATTTCACGATTGAAAGTTAAACTTCATATACTGTTATTGCTTTATGCTAGTAGACTTCATATATCCATTAAGCACAACGCATAAACATATTCGGATGATACCAAAAGAAACAACGTAAGCACTGAGCATATATTTTGTTTCCAGAACAGAAAATTACATGCAAATAGGTAAGGTAGGATTCTCATTCAAGTTAAATAGAAAAGAAAATAAGAGATTACAGGGCAATAAACATGATCTCCAATAATTCAGGGAGAAAAGTCAAGAATAACCCTGTTGTCTGTGCTCGAATTGGATGGTCATTGTATGTGCAAGGTATGGATCCAATGGTGGATCATCTGGTTTCACAGGCGGAAGGATGAAAATGGCACCCTGCCCTGCCATTTTCAGAGAGGTGAAATTATGGGGACTGTGTTCAGACTTATCACAAATGATGGTATAAGAAATGATTGGAAAACAAGAACGGGACATGATTCACAGTTACTAAGAGATAAGAGATCTCATCCTACAAAATCCTACTTTTGTGTTAAATCTTGCAAAATACAATTTACTTTGACTTCTATCTGCTGAAGGACCAGCTTCAAGGATTAAAACAAAAGATCTTCCATTTCCTCCAACAGAGAGAACATGACCTTCATGCCTCACCAGGAAAAAATGATCATGGAGAAATGAGAAGCATTTTGAGGGGTAGATATGTCCAACAAAGATTTTCCAATAGCCAGAAAATAATGAATTACAAAGCCGTCAATGATACAAAGAGCATTACCCATCAAGAGTCTAACCTAAAGGAAGCAAAAGCTTTTTTGACAGTTCAACATACCCTCCCCTGGTGAAAACATGTCCTAGATGTGGCTACAACAAAGAGAGTTTGTAATTTTAAAAAAAATATCATAGCATTTTCATGCCTACTACAGGCTCAAAATGTGATATCAGAATTATGAATGTGCCCATAAATTTTACTTGCTCCAAACAGGGTGTATTAATAGATATTCTTGAACTTCATCAAGTTGACCTGAAAAGACAGCATCTTCAGTTTCAGTAAATTCGAATTTAGCATCCATTCCTGCATCATACTTAAATTCAACCACATCCTGGAAGTAAGTTCCTTGATGAACTTCCCACTCATTCAATGAATCTTCCGATTTGAACTTTGCTCACAGAAGATTGCTTTTGCTTCTTTTTCCTGGCCATAGTTGTGCTAATTTATTATTGTAGTCCGGCAATTAGAACAGAAATTATCTTTGCTGAAACAATTTTGCAGTGATTGAGTTTAACCCCCTTGGATTATTTGTGATTTTGTCATAAAGTATTTGAATAAGCAAATAAAATATAAAAAAAAAGAAGTTTATTTGAAAAGAAGTACAATCAAAAACTTCCGAAACTCAAAGGAACTGCAGTGAACACTGCTTAAATAACATTTGACAGGAGGTTTTCCCACACCCTATAATTCAGAATCAAGAGGCTTCAATACAATGAGACAACATTTCAAGACAAGGGAAAAGGTTCAAGAAGAAGATAAAACTGAAATGCTTTAGTAAGGTCGGTGATCAACTCTATAAAGATTCCCAGTGATGGTAGATTGAGCTGTAGCACAATAAATAATTTTGTTGCAATCCTCCACAGCAGCCTTAAGACTGGCTGGATTCCCCACATCCCCAACTATTATCTCCACTGATCTCGGAAGCATATCCACCACTTCCTGATCTGCTTTCCTTAACAAAGCCTAAAAATAGAATCACCATCAGGAACAATTTATTCATAGATGAGATCTAAAAGAAAAATAAAGTCCAGGAGCAACCTCAAAACCATCATTCAAAAGGATTATTAAATTTTCTATTTTGAACCATTTGGGGGCAGTATTTTAACCATAATTCACCAATTCTACCAATCATGACAAACAAGTAGTAAAGCCAACTTATAAATTTTCTAGATGAATTAAGAGAGGGCGAAATCAAGGAGAAAATATAATCCGAGCACCCACATGAAAACCTTGCAATTCGTCTAACCTACAGTAGTATATTCATACATGTCAAACTGTTATAAGCTAGGGAGCTCAATGTTCATCAGGGGCCCAGAGAAAAAGCTTTGGAGCCACTTACAACTGAATTGGAGACTTTCTTTGACAAACATTCACTCAAATCACCTACTCACCTAATAAGGCTAAGGGTATGGATAGCACCCTCATGCTAAAGCTGTCAAGAAATGCTAATCTAATCACCAAATTCACATAATTTATGACGCATGTCACTAAACAATTACACTCCACAAGTGATCGAGTCAAATCGGGATTTGAGAAATCACTGACCTTAAACTCAAGGGACAAAACAGAATTCCTTAAACACATAAAAGAATTGAAAACACTAAATAGACTATAACAATGAAGAAAGCTTTTATTCATCTTCATCGTCCATGCAAATTGTCTAGCACCAATAAAATTCAAGTTCTAAGCCATGATAATACCAAAAAAAAAAAAAAAATCTGATAGTTAATGGCATAAGCTATTGAAGAGAAGGAAAAAAAACAAACAAAAAGCGTAACCTCTGAGCATGAGCTTCCTCACAACGATCCTGCCAATCCGGCAAGTGGCGTCAACCACAAGAACAGTAGTATTCTGAGCGCCAGGTATAGCGAACTCACATGCGGGACCTTCTCTAATCAAAAGCGCATCCAAAGACTCCTTGTCATCAGCTCGAGTAGTTCTGGAAATCTGTTTTAACCCGGAGAACTTCCACCAAACTTCATCAAATAACTGTCGAGGTTTCCACCCAACCCAACTGGGTTTACGTCATCTAAAGTAATCGACACTTGCTGCTGCTGCTTCTTCTTATCCTCCTGTTCCTGTTTGGTTGACTTATTATTTTCAGTTAAGAGCATCTGGAGTAGTGCTGGTTTTCTAGTTCTTGGTTCTTTTGCAGTTCATTCCGGTATTCCCGGGGCCCGAGGAGGCTTTGGTGACAAAAATCTGGCGTCGACAAGCAGTAATCCATTTGGCTGTGTTCAGTTTGAGTATACACTTTTCAGTGGCCGCTGGGAGTCTGAAAATAATACGAGTCGCTTGCGGTGACAGTCGTGACAGTTGCAGTCACGTTGTTGGACTAAGCGGTCGTATTGCCCTTTTTTTTTTTTTAATTATCATTTTATTTTCAAGCCCAGCTAGCCTGACGGTAGTTGTAATTTGAACGTAACAGACGAACCGTGTTTTATTTTCTTTTTTCAAGTAAGAAAAATAATTTTCTATTTTTAAAAAACAGAAAAATTAGAACAGAAGGAGTTCGGTCAGAGCATAATTTGTTGTGTTTGAAAAATTGACAGCATTAATTAATACTAGGAGAAATCAGCAAATCATCCTCCTCCTCGTCAAAATGACTGGCCATACCTTGGAATTACCGTCGAATAGTCTACTGCTACTACCACTACTAAGAAGAATAAAGCGGGAAGGATCTCTGTATTGGAGAAAGATACTAAAAAATAGAAAAGGAAAGGAAAGGGTACAGTATTGACTAAATGCATTCATTCACTGGGTAACGGGCACAGCCAGACAGGCAGGGCCATTTGATCATTGAATTGCTGGAGTTCCTTACAGAACAAGCTCTGCTCTACTTGCGCTTTTCTTCTTCTTCTTTTTTTTTTTTTTTTTTTCACCCTCCACCTTTTATAGAAGGAAGATGAAGACATTCTATTCTAATACAAAGAGGACGCGTGGGGTGGGGTGGTGGGGTGGGGTTGGAGTTCAACATCCAGAAAGATTTAAAAACAGCAAGAGAAAACCTACCTCCCACATTCCTTTGTAAGAAAAGAAAGACAACTTTCAAACAAAATTAGAACAATTATAGTACACTAGCCATTCGGTGATGGCAATTGGACTGGACAATACAGTAAGTAAAGATGATCAAATCAAAGAATCACCAATCAGACCAACAAAAATTTACTGCCCTCTTTACTCCGACGTTTCACTTTTGACTTGCTTAGCGGCTGTTGACCAAGATGATGACCACCACCAGGGCAGCTCTACACCAAAAGAAAAATAAAATGAATTTTTAACTTCCAAGAGACTTTCGCTTTTCTTCAAGGAGAAAATTGAGTTGAGGATTCTGAAAGATTGGTTTCCAACCAAGTGAGATCGTGAACCATTCTGCTGTGTATGCCCCCCTTCTAACCAACATAGTCCTATCACTTCTCACCTGTCACTAGGCAGTTGCCCTCGCAGGCCAGCACAAACTACTGTCCACCTCCCCTTCGATCTGGTGGTTTCTCACCCAAATAACATATTTACATATACAAATTGGTCACCCAGCATTGCCAGCAACCTCTGCAGCTCTCTGCCTCATCATCTCCATCACAGCAGCCCTTCGCCGTGAATCAGACTGTTGCTGTAGCCGCCTCAAATGTTCTTTAAGATCTCTGAATAAACAACAAACATTTTTGCATTAATAAATGAGGCCGAAAATATTACAGTTACTTCTTGACTATTAAGATAATTAGCATGACATAAACCTGCAGCGTGGTACGTGGCATTCAGACTCTTTACAAGCTCGAGCATGGAGTTGCAAAAGATACCACATTTTCTTACAAAGAACACAACCTCCAGATGCACGTATTTTGCATTGTATCCCATGCCGGAAAAGTCCCTTCACCTTACGGCAATTAGGGTATTGGCAGTGTGGAGAACGACATTGTGATGCGTGCACCAGAAGATCAAGCATTTTTCTAAGCTGAAATGTGAGATATCAATCATGTTAGAACCAACATAGAAAGAAGCCAAGTTTCCACAATGCATAATCATGCCGGCAATGCTAAGTTTGATATAAATGCAATAAAAAAAGGGAGAAGGGTAAAGTTCATGTATTTAATGAATATGGCAGCAAGAAACTCATAGAAGTGATTATAAAAGAATAACCAGTATACCACACCTGTAAGACCCGCATCTGTCTAGCTTCTTTATTTTGTGCATCTCGATCAGCAGTTGATGGATGATTTGTCAATTTATGAGGATGATCAATACCGCCATCCTTCTGATAACAAGCATTGCATACATCATAATCTGGGCAAACTTCACAGCGCCAACCTTGACCAGTTTCTATATCAAGGTGGCATATATTGCATGTTGTTACAAATGCAGGTGCTGTTGGATTATGAAGATGATAAAGGACCATCATTGATGAATGCTTAGCCCGCCTCAAGGTGTCATACTGATAATGATTTCCTTGACAGAGACTCAGAAATGCCTGTCTGGTATCAAAGAATTCACTCTCAAGAATCTCATCTCCATCTTTTGTATCAGCAGGCACATCACTAATTGCAACCTAAAGGATTTCAAGAATACAAATTTCAATTAGAAAAAGAAGATGCAGTTACAGTTAAAAAAAGAACAGGGAATTCATATAGTTGAGTACTTACTTCCTCAAGAACATGTACTTCCCTCGAATTGACGGGATGTCTCTCTCTATCTTCACGTTTCTTCTCCGCTTCAAAACACCTGTAGGTAAAAAGCATAAACATCAAATATAAATAATAATAATAATAATAATAATGCAAGAATAAAATTCAATTTGGAGAGTCATCAATGGCTCAAAATAAATTTAACAGTGCAAATACTTTTTATTTGGCACAGACCAACAAGGGATGCAAAAAAACAGAAGGAAAATAGGTTCCTAAAGCTTGACAGAAAAATTTTATCCCCCGCATAACATTGCCAGGAAGTAATGCCTGTGCAGTGCTCTAGTGTTTACCAAAATGCTAACGCTGGGCCAAAACTAGGAAGTACACCCACATAAATTTCTGATTTTCACTAGGTCATGTCCCCAATTCCAATCCCTGACAAAAGTTTTAACTATTTCCTTGGAAAAAAAAAATATCCACCAATGCCTTGTCACATCATGAATACTAGTTGCTCCAAAAAAGACCAAGGAAACAAAAACTCCAATCACCAAAATCACACATTTGGTACAAATGCTAATACTCTTAAAAGACGTCTCAAAAGTTAATCACCACCTAGTTCCTCATATAGAGGCATAGTTTCAACTGCTTAAATGGCATAGAATCAACTCTCAACCGATCTTTGAGCCATTCATTCCATTTAGAGCTCATTCAAGTATGCCATAATTCTTGTCCAGCCTGCTTTTTATTTTCTCTAATCAGGTAGTCTTGTCTAATTATTGATATTGATATTCCTCATGCTAATCATTGCTAGTTATTCTCAAATTTTCACAATTCTTCCTGAGGTTTCCACACAAACATATCCAGTTATTCAGATACGACTAATGTGCTTCACATGCAATAGAACCCCTATTATTTCTTTCAGAGTAAGGAAAAAATTGTATTGAAGCAGAAATAAAATTGAGAGGTGGAAAGGAACACAAGGGCCAGCTAAAACAAACATATCCCGACATGCATGGAAAGAATATTGGATTCAAGGAGAAAAGACCCTAAAACAGCCCCAAAACAAGGAAACATAAAGATAATCACAAAGCCCCTTCACAAACATATTTACACATATCAAATAATATACAATTTACATCTTTTTAAAATGACAATGTAGGCAAATACAGAAAAAACTTACTTATCACAAAGCTGAAAGTTTTTGCACTGTTTGCATACATGCCGACATCCTGCTACCATTAGAATACAGCAATGATTGCAAGCATGCTGCAGATGAACCATGATAAAATCTTCCTTCATCGGGCAAATGGTCTCACCAAGCTGAAGAAAGAGTACAAAGTTAAACCAGATATTCAGAACAAATTTGTTAACCCCAAAAAAAAATATTTCAGCAAAGTAAAAGAGAAAGATCAATTATCCATCTTTAGATTTCTAAGCAAAGTAGAAATTAAAGATTGGGAGAGTAAAGTTAGAGAAAAAATAAAATAAAAAAGATTGGGAGGATAAAATTACTTTATGCATAAGGAGCAGATCCTTTGACGCGTTACCAGAAAGATCAGTTTGACCAGATGCTTTTAGTGCCCTTTTTGTAATGGTTTTTTTGGTTATCCCCTTCTTATTCTGTTTTTTTCCATCTTCTTCTTGACGAATCTGATATATTAGATCCTCAGCAGCACCAGGCCAATAGTCACCATCAAAATATGGCAGCCTAGCTGCTGTTACCTTAGCTCTACATTCACCGGTGGATACAAAGAAATGGTCGTATAAATTAGTAAGATCAACTACAATGTTTTCCCTGGAGGCCTTTCTTAACATTGCTAAATACCTGGAAAAAAGGCATCGAAGCATGCAAATAGTAAGAGGACAATAGAAACTATAAAGTAAAAAATCACAATGTTTTGTTCCTGAAGGTTACCAAGCTTACCATTCTCGAAGTTTATCAGATTTTGGGGTTTTCTGAATTTCCGGATGACAATATAAAATATAATCTTCACCCTTTAGAGGAGGGCAAGCCCAAATATAGCAGCTTGTAAAACCACGTAGCTTGCAATATTCAAGGTAGCCAATCTGAAAACACAATCAAGAATAGAAACTAATGACTACAGCAAAAATATCCAAATCCAATCAACCACCAATTTTTTTAGAACAATATATATATAAATTACAATTTCAATTTACCAGAATTTCATGATAAACAAATGTGCGAAGAGCCTCTCCAGTAACAGCTTTAATCTCAGGCCTGAAATACTTCACAGAATCCAAATACGATAAATAAACTCGACGCTGATTCGGATATTGGCATTCTGATCCAAATTCTTGAACATACATGCCAAAAAGGCACACTTCTACACCTTCAATCTTCTGGAACAACAAAATTACCTGAAAGAAACAATCATAAGTTGATAGTTGAAGGTGTTTTTTTTGGGGGATAGGTCAAGAGTTGTTACACATCACAATCATCAGCACTATATCACCTTGTCAAAGCAAGATAGTTTACCAAAGTGTGAATATATCTTTTATACCTTGGACTTGTAAGGAAATTCAGTTGGGTAATTCTCCTCTTGAAAAATTTCAAGAAACCGCTGCTTCACTTCCAATTTTTTGTCAACAGATGACACAACTCGAATTACAAGTGCTTCTGCACCAGGAACCTGGAAATAGTAATAAAAGAAGAAATTAGTGAACACTACTAAGCTATTTTGATAATCAGAGTCTAACTCCATGCACTAACTCCATGCACTATTCCCAGTAAAATACATCTATAGATACCAAGGGCCAACTGGGACTTCCAGAAACTAGTTACACTTGAATCGTATTATAAAGGGCAACTATGATCATATTGCTTGTAGGTCACAATTTAAACAACTTCTTGAATAAAACTGTATTATGAAAAGAAGGTATTTAACCAGTTTAACAGTAAACAATAATATGCTCTTTGTTCAGATTAGCCATTTACTCTAAAACTGCTTCACTCACATAAATAGACAATCAACAGAACCTAACCATTAATGCTATATGAGATTATATGTAGTAGGAACTCAATATACTTTGGCCAAGAATATCACTAGAATCCCATATGATCAACCATAATCAGAAAACCACCAAAATAAGGACACAACAGCATAACATTAAATCACCTCATCATGCGATTTTCCTTGCATCCTTGCCCTCTCTTGTCTCTCCTGCTTCAGTCTCCTAATCAAACGGTGCTCTATGTGGTCGCTAAGGATTGTCCTAGGCAAATCTTTGGCCCCCAGCACTGCACTTTGAGGTAAAGGCTTGCGCTCTCCTCTTTCAACCTCCATTATGTAGCAATTAGGGCAAGTATATTCAGCTTGTCCACCATCATTCCTTCTACCATTAAATAAAGCACAAATTTGATGTTGCCAGGCTTCACATTTGTCACATTGAACCCACTGCAAATGATCATTGAAGATAAAATAGATCAGAGTGACAGTATTAGACCATCATGCAATATATAAAACAAATACAAAATGAGAAATATGAAACTGACCCATTCTTCGGTCTCTTCATCATTTTTCTTCTTCTCCAGCCTTGCCTTTGGAATTGAAGTCCCATCAACAACAATAGTGTCTCCACGAGCCTCATTGTAGCATGGAATACAGAAATAATGCCGTGTATCACCAGCTCCCATAGTATAATACATTGCATTTCGCTTAATACGAGCACCACATGGCGTGCAATATATAGGTGGTGGCTCAAAAGTAAGCTTCTCAACTGCACACAGCTGACAAGAGTTCTCACTCATTGAATGCTCCATTGCTTGATTCTTTTCTGCTTTCGCTTTGCTCTGTGAAAAAAGGAGAAAGTATATCAACCAATGGTGCACACAACAAATATAATGCAGAATAGATATTAATTGTTCGTCACATTCCTCAAAACATCATAGAACTAACAACTCAAGAGCAAGAAGCCTACAACATCCAATGCCTTATCAGCAGGTGATTTAGAATATTGAAGATCTCCTATTAACTAGTAGAAAAATGTAATAGCACTTTTCATTAACATAAAGAGAAAGGCAAGTGGGGCACTTAAAGCTTGTATAATATCCTGATATCGGGTAAAGGACTCGTACTATCACAAAATTACCAGCAACAACAAGACATGCCTTTTTTTAACTTCCAAAGATTTAGATGTTTTTAAGGATAAAAATGATTATAAGGTCTCATCAAAAATATAGCAAAGTTCAAGATAGAAATGTAGCATCTTGTAAAAGAATGCACTAAAAACCTGTCACAGAATCCTTGATCTTACCCCCTCCACACATAAAAGCCCATCATCTCACTAATTCAATTCACTGGCAATTTTCTAGCACAACTCAAAGAAAAATAGTTCCAGACACAAAAGTAGCTTTCTATGAGTACTTTCCATAAGAAGATTCATTGGTATACCTGGCCAACCCACTGCCTGAGCCCTGTTATATGTTCCCTAACTTGCTCTGGAGTGAAAAGTTCAGTCAACGATACCCCCTTTATTTTTGGCTTTCCAGACTTAGTTGCAGCAGCATTTTCAGCAGGCTGTGTAACACTTTCTTGCTTAGCCACATCGCTCTCTTTCTCAACTTTAATGTTTTCCGGCTTAGCAAAAGCAGAAGGCTCAGCATACATGACAGGCTCACCATTCGGCCTTTGGTTGCTACTTTCAACAACATTCTCCTTCATCTCACTGTTACGAGGGCTTCCTTGTCCAGAACTTACAGGGACTTCCATCTTTACTTCCATAACCTCAGATTTAATTGCCATTCCTATCTTGCCATGTTGGTGATCTTGGTGGTGGACATCCTGGGATACGTGAGGTTCATTAATTGCAGAAGCTGATACAGCAGAACTTTTGCTCTCAGTAACAAGAGATTGAGAAGATTGCTCTATCTTCATGCGTTTTAGAGAAGGTTGTATATCTTCAGAAGTCTCAACCACTGAAGAAGGTTTAGAGATCATCCCACCCGAGGCATCACCAGTATCATAAGATTTACAAGATTCACTAACTGAGCTCAGCATACGAGAATCAAGGTTTGGACGTGCACGTTCCTTTTGTTGCTGCAGATAGTTCTTGACAGGAACACAAACTGGGCAACTTGGGTCCCTGCAATGCTTGTGATGATGAATCAGAATTTTAGAATGATGGCAACGAGGATATGAGCATTGAGATGAAGAGCAACTGTCCATATGTCTCCACAATTTCTGGACAGTAATGCAATTAACGTCCTGGCATTTCCCTTCAGGAGCTGCACATCGACGAGCATGGCGCAGGAACAAAAGCCACCTCTGTTGGTTTCGAAACTGTCGATCACGGTTTCCATTGCCAGATCTGCAGCTAGCACCCCTTGAATTTGGGTTCTCTGCTATGCTTCTAGGACCAACAGACTGACCAATAACAGATCCTTCTGAAGATAAGTTATTACGCTGAGCCTCACCTTGCGTAGCTATCCTCTGACGGAAATCCTCTTGGATATGCTGCTCATGTGACATGTGAGACTTTTCTTGTGATTGAGAGTGCCATTGAACCTGTGGAACTGATTCTGACTGTGCTCCTACAGAAAAGCAGTTGAAACTATTATGAGATCCTGCAACCAATTGATCTGGATTCAAAATTTGTTGCATAGGTTGTGAAATTTGGGTTAGTGATGAGCAAATATCATGCTGGCCAGATGAAACAGACAGAAGTGGAGCACCCCTAGAATGGTCGTCTGAAGAATTTAGCTGAAATTGGTTTTGTGAGTCGGGCAGCTGGAATTGTTCATTAATTTGCGAGTGCATAACTTCATTATGCTGCTCCATTCCAGGTTCACACTTCACTTGGCTGACCATATCAGACACCACCTGAGAATGACCATAAACATCATTATTCAACAACTGCTGCTGCTGTTGACTTTGTGAGTTCTGCTGGCGTTGATGTTGAACAAATTGTTGCGGTTGTTGAAAATGATGTGGTTGTTGCTGGAATTGTTGCTGTTGATGAGACTGTAGAAGATTGTCCCTTGAAGATAAGGGGGGATGGAAATTCATCTTCTCTGATTGATCCATTGTCGGAGCCTTTACCTGCATGGCCTGTGGTGCACCATGTAAATTCGACTGATTACCTATCAATGAAGCACTGGTTTTAGGCATTGGCATAGACTGCAAGCTCACAGAATTCATATTTTGAGTATTCGTTATTGACCCAACAGGTGTTACAGCACCATAGAAGCTCCCATTCCCGTAAGAATCAGCATTGTTCATTCCATATCCATCACCTGATGAATAAATTTTTTGTTGTGAAATGTCATCATCCAAAGAATAACATGAGCTTTGAAGATGAAGTGTGAGAAATAAACCTCATGTGATAAATCAGACAGGGAAACAGGCAGATGGAGAGAGAGAGAGAGAGAGAGAGAGAGACATTACCCCGCATTAGTGGTCGCTGATGATCAAAGTGCTGTTGTAAGGGTTTGGGAGAATTAGCATAAGGGGTAGTTGTCAAATATCCCTCAGAAGCACCAGATTCATTCGCAAGTGGTAGATTGTTCCCAATCATCCCTAACCCACCATTTAGAGCCCCATTAGAGAACCCATAAGATTTATGTTGCAAGCCAGACCTCACATGGCTGCCAAGGTTGTGCAATATACGGCTGTTTTGACCACCAACATGCTGCTTTGGCTGCTGTGGCTGTGATACCATTGTAGATTCAACAGCCGAAAACCCACTGACATTATTAGAGGATTCCAGATTCATGTAAGGCGGATTACTGCTACTGTTTTTGTTGTTGTTGTTGTTGCTGCTGCCGCCGCCACCGCTGCTGTTAAATCCAGGGGTAGGAATCATTTGACTTGCAATTCTTTGGACACCCATTGATGGCATGTTTCCACCAGAACCAATGGCAAAATTGGCAGGTGGTTGCTGATATCCATTAGAAAGACCTGTAAAAATATGCTATTTAATGCCGGCACAGAAAAAGCAAAGTAATCAGAACCAATGAAGGCGCTATATCAATTATATTACCATCAGATCTATTGAAGGAATTACTCTGCATGCCACCAGTTGACAACAAGCTTCCAGTGTTGATGGTTGCAGGTGGTATGGGGTTACCTCCACTAGCAGCAATCATTGAGCTATCCACAGAAGATGTGACCATTAGAGAGGAATTCCCACTCTGTGACATGCCAGGTGTTGGTATCATCGCACCAATGGTTGAAGAAGAATTTACAAGCTGTTGATGCCGTTGATTATGGCTACTCCCAGGTCTCCTGACAAGGCTACCCAAACGAAGCTCCAAGGTATCCATATTCATATACTCCTCCTAAATAGGAATTGCAGATTTTGAAACAATACATAAAATATATAAGCACTTAAGAACAACCCTAGAACTCTCTGTTCTGTTTCTTCACTTCCAAAGAATATCAAAATTATTGGAAATAAATGTTGCTTTATTATTTGGAAATCTTTGGCAGATTCAAGAAAATAAATAAAAGTTGAGAGAAATATGTGCCTAGAAAGAAGGCAAAAAGATAAAGAAAAAACCTTAGAACGAGCAGCTTTCAATAGACCCTCCTCTAAGCGTTTTGAAATATCTAAAGACCTCATTCTTTGTGTTTCATCAATTGGCTGCGCCTGGCGCTGCATTAAAATTGAAAAGCTGGAAAGCATGGAGGAAAAGTTAGTAAGTCATGGCATAAAATTAATCATATGTTAAGACCATGAGGTTCCTACACAAAAGCACCAAAATGTTAAAGACTAGCTAATCACAAAGTAATTACTAAATAAAATTTTTTATTACTTTAGGAATTCTAAAACTCACATTATGATGACCTCCAAGACATCAGATCTTAATGCCCGCATAAAGCATACAATAGAAGATATTAAAAAATTAAATATCCTCCTTTCAAAAGATCAAAGATGTGACCATTAAATAGCTACAATATCATTGTGCAACAAGAGAATATAAGGACGCATCTTTTTATTAATTTCAAATAATCAAGAGGCTGTCTTATGCTAACATTAGATGTTGATTTTGTATAAGATCTATATTGTAAATGCTTAGCATTAGAGGTACTGTAAACTCAAGGTCCATCTCCCTTTTTATATACCGTTTTGAGAGAAATCAAATATACTTAAGGCAACTATCTTTGTCAACATCTATTTATAAAATTATACCAGTGACTATTGGAAAAACATGATAAAGTTATGTGCATTCTGATAAATTCCCTGGATGCCCAGCATATGAATAAAGCCATTTTCACCATTATTTCACTGACAAATAGTATCTTCCGGCTTCAATTTACTATAAAGCTTCTAAAATTGTTAACATTAATGATACTCTTCCTGCTCATTAAAGCTCAAACCATTAAACAACCCTATTGAAACCAAATACACAGATATATGCAGCATACAAATGCTGTAAGCTTAGCAATTGATGGTTGAGCCTTGAAGGCACACTCACCAACACACATAATCAGGAAAAACCAAAAGTATAAGAAAATAAATAACAATAAGCTCCAATCAAACATTCAACAACATTTAAGGTGAATTAAAGAACAGGTGATATCATCCTCAGACATGATCATTTATCTTTAAGTCCCATAACAACCACGGTCCTCCTTTCCATGCCAATCCAATCTAAATTGCCATTGAATGCAAAAAGTAGAATAGAATATGTGAAAAACTTAAATAAACAATCATAATTGGGTATCTAGTCCGTACAGAAAAAACCAAAAAAAAAAAATCAAAAAGAAAGAACGAACAACTTGACTTACATCCTGTCGCGCATAAGACCCCGTGCTCTGAGTAGCTCAGGGTCCATAAGATTGAACATACTACGCTGCTGAGTAGCCCCACCAACACTGATACCACCACCACCGATACCAGCAGCTGTAGCAACACCACCAACCAAATTTTGCATTTGATTAGGTGGTAGTGCACTCCCATTCTGCTGGGACAGTCCTTGATTTGGAACCTGCCCCGCTGACATATGTGCCTGTACATTCATCTTATAGTACTACTTGCAATAGATAAAAGTAACAACTCTAAATGATACTGCATAATAATTCAATCAACACTTCTTTTTTCATAAAGACACAATCATCCCAGCATCCACTCATTCTTTGTTGCCTCTTTATCCGTCACTGCAGCATAATCGCTTCAAAATATTCACAAAATTTAAGATGCCCAGGTACCTAAAAGTTCAGGCAAACAATTGTGTCAAAATTGACCACAATTTAGGAAAGAAACAACAAAAATTGCACTGATTGAGCAAGCAATACATTTCAATTTCACTAGGGTTTGGAGGTTAGGGAATTGTGGTGTGGATCCTACGTTAATTGCGCAATTAAGAGGATAACAAAAAAATTCATTAAACTAAACCCTAGGTTAGGTCAAGTAGTTTGAACAATAAGAAGAAAAACAAACCCGAATTGGGGAAAGCACAATCGAGAGCAACAGAGATCGGTGGTCGTAACGTGCTAGCGCGCGAAATAAAAGAGTACGACGATGATCGATGATTTCCTATGGGAAAGTATAACAGAGACGAAAGATAAGAGCAATTAAGTCACCACCTGAATCGCACGTGCGGATAGATAAACTCACACGAGTGAAATTCTGTGAGGTAGAAGAAGAAGAAGAAGCAGCAGCAGCTTCTTATATGATTCGTGTCGGAAATCGAGCCAGCGACCGCGAGAGAGACAGAGAATGCAACGACGAAATATTCAGTCAAAACCAGAGCCGAATTAATTTGGGGATTTTGTTCTCTCTTAGGTTATCCTTCGATGCAACGATTAATTTTCATTATTATTATTATTATTATTTCCCTTTAAAATATTTTAATTATTTATCCTATTTGATTTCACATGCCTACTTATTTGCTAATTCTCCTTTTTTTTTTCTTTTAAATATATTTATTTATTTTTATAATTTATTGGATAATGAATATATTAGTTGATAAGCTCGTCATTTAAATTTTTATTCATTAAAAAAAATGACTCATTATCCTAATTTATTATCCAGTAGCATTACTCGAGACAAATTACTTGGGAAGACGTAATATTGCTTGATTAACCAAATTTTGCATTATTTTTCTTTTAATTATTTATTTACACACATGTATGTTAATATGGGGTAATATTTCTTCTCAATTGATTAATGTGTTGAGATCACAGGTTGCATATAATTAGATTAAAAATTTTATTCAAATAATTTTGATTTAATAATTATTAATTTAATTTTTAAATTAAATTTAATTTAAATTGAACAAGTTGACCGAGTTTATTATCTTTTTTACTAATTTAAATTTGAATTAAATGGAACTCATAAATATTGATTCGATTTAATTTAATTTATCTTCTGGGTAGTTGGATTTGAGTTAAATTAAATTTAAAATATTTAATTTAATTTAATTTAAAATCCAACTGAAATTAAACTGAACCGAACCCAACCATGCCCTACTTGCAACAAGGGAAGTGGCCATTCATTGAAGTATGTTGAAGTTCGCAGAGGGTTGCCATCTTTATTCCCTAATTGGATGAAAGAAATTGGGCCAGAATTACAGTGTTTGGGCCTTGATTGAGCCGGATTGAGTGGGCTGGTTGACCCTTGACAAAGCCCACTTGGATTTGGAAGAATTTGGGGCGAGCAATGAAAGCACAGGCACCAAATACAACGGTGCAACAACGATGCCTTTATTTTATTCTATTATTTAATATATGAGAATTAAAAAGGAGGGTTAATCTCACTTCACTCCTTTTATTTACAACAAATTTCAAAATTTTCATAAATCTTTTGTAACCACCACGATATCTTCTAGCTATTTTTCTCGTGGTTTAAAAATTAATTCGTTTAATACGTAAATATATTTTTTTATTAATTATTTTTAAAAATTATTATTGACCGCTATCAACTATTATTAGTGGTTGTTAATTGCTGTTGACTAAATTATTACTGTTTTATCAATTGATTTATTTAATCATACAAATATAAAAATCCTTCAAGCTTTTATTTGTCGGGTAAACAAAATTAAAAAAATTTAACAGAGAATAAAAATTGTGTATTGTATAATTATATAATAATTAATTTTTCTTTTGCTCATTTAACAGTACAAAAGAATCAAAATATTGATAAGTATATTGTTTTACAAGTAATTTTAATTATTGATAATTAATAACAGTTGATAATAATTAATAAAATAAGTTTTATTTTTAAAAATAATAATATAAAATTAAATTTTAGAGTACCATTAAAAATATATATAATAAATCATTTTAAATAGAAAGTTTAATACTAGAGGTGAGAGTATTCTTCAATATGTTCAAAAACTTATTTTAGGAGTATGGGAGAAAGGGTAGACTGACCTCTAAATAGAAAATTGGAGGTGTTTTGATGTTTATTACTAAATAAGGGAGTGGACTGAAATAAACCCTATTCAAAATTATACAGCGTAAAATATATTTTCCAGCGTCCATTGCTGTCAACTGCGTAACTCAGTAGTTTTGTCTCAGTTCTTACATGTCTAGAAAATAAAAGAAGTTGTTGTTTGGTTGTTTTCAATCAAACGTTCAACCCCAAAAGTTTAGACCCGGTTATGTTTGTGTGAGTAAAGATTTCATACTCCCTGTTTGTTTACCTTGATCTCTTATTTTTGAAATTGAATTCCTGCTGATAACAAACTTAAAAGCTTGTGTCTTGCGTCTGCTTCTGCTTCTCCTTTGTTTGGACCCAACCTAACCTACCTAAATCAAATAATTAACATTTACGTGTTTATGGGTATGAAATGAAATGAATTTTCATTTGATCATTTTGGGTATTTGGGTTGAGTAAATTAGTTGGCTGTAGTTTTGTGGTGGTGGTTGTGGTTGTGGCTGTGGCCGCGGCCGCGGATTACACTTGTAGACTAGATGGGATCTTGCTATTCAACGGTAAGAACAGGAAAGGGGAGTACCGATACCGATGATGCAGCAGTTGGCGCTTCAGAGTCCAATTCGTCTTCTACGATAACTCCTGGTACTGACAAGAGGCAGCGTCAGGGTTCTTCGGGAAGGTGGAAGAAGAGCCGAGATGCTCTTCTTCTTAGGAAAAAGTCCGGTGATGATGCCGAGCTTCATCAGATGGCTGGCAGGATGTGTACAAACGCTGCAAGTAAAACTGCTTGCTTGTATACCCAGCAGGGCAAGAAAGGAACAAATCAAGACGCCATGATTGTTTGGGAGGTTCTGTTTTATTTTTCCTAATCATTTCTAGCTTTTCAACCTCGATTACTGCTTTTAATATCTGCACAAGTTATCCGCATGTACCTTAAAATGAGATGGTTCTAGTTCGAGGATAAGGGAGATTCGATTTAATGACAGTGAAGTTCAAGACATATATCTCAAATTAATTATTGTGCCGTGTCACAGTCCATCTTAATGCTGCTAGTTGTCTGTTAGTAAGTAAAACAAAGTGATATTTTGTTTTAGATTTTGATGATTTACATGATGGTGTGATGCTATATATTAGGACTAAAGCAAAACATATGTACAAGACCACTGTTCTTCTCTGAATGCTTTTCTAATTTTACCTGCCTATAAATCCAAAGGGCTTCCAAATAGAATCTAGGGTTGACTAGGCCTGGCCTATCTAGTTTTGAAGCACAAATAGACCTGGCAAGGGAGAAATGATCTTATTAGCTTGATAGACATTCCCTGCATCGAATATAACATAAGTTTAAAGATACAGGAAGACGGTTTTCTTTTTATCAAACCTGGTTGCCCAGGATATAAATGTGGTGTGAGTGGCTTACTGCACACTTGATGCTCATTTCATTTCTGTGCGCATAATAGTTAGATTTAGGCTACTGTGATTCTCAAGTAATTGTCAGGAATGAAGGCACAAAAGAGCATCCATGTAGACATGCCTAATGCTATTTCGGATTTTACGTTTCATTTCATGACAACTTAGTCTCTGGGATAATTATTTTATCATTAATCTTCTTCTCTCTGAAGAAATCTGCATTGACACATCAAGAAATGTTTAGGCTACAGTATTAACTCCATTTTCACTTGCATTGTTGCTCTGCTTTTATATGATATACCAACCCAAGAATGTATGATCATGTCATTGTTTTAGAGGCAAATATTTAGTCTTTTGCTTCATCCTCTGTATGGCAGTTTTATGTGATTACTTGATTGCAATGTTTCTACAATAGAATTTCAGTTCAAGTGGTACGATATTTTGTGGGGTATTTGATGGTCACGGTCCTTATGGTCATATGGTTGCCAAGAAAGTGCGGGATTCTCTGCCAGTTATACTGAGCTCGCAGTGGAAATCTGGCGGTGACCAGAACAGCCTTAGGAATGCTAATGGAAGTACACATTCTGAGGAAACAGCATCAGTAAACATGGATGATGAATGGCTTGAGTCAGCGGATGCTGAGGATGACAAATTTCCTGAGATGTATCTGTCACTTAAGAAATCTATGTTAGAATCTTTTAAGTTAATGGATAAGGAATTAAAGTTGTGTCCAACAATTGATTGTTTCTGCAGCGGGACGACTGCTGTTACCCTGGTAAAACAGGTAATTTTTTGTGCAACATCAAAATTGATTTCTCTTCCAGTTTTAGATGTCAATATTTTCTAATATTTTAGCTTGATTACATGGTGATGTGTATACAACTTGTAAAATTTCTTTTATCTTCTTTGCCATGGAAATTACAAAAGATGAAAGCCTGAGTAAGGTAGTAAAACAAGTGAAAGAGGTGCAGAACTTTAAGTC
Organism: Swietenia macrophylla; assembly: GCA_032401905.1. Classification (NCBI taxonomy): domain Eukaryota; kingdom Viridiplantae; phylum Streptophyta; class Magnoliopsida; order Sapindales; family Meliaceae; genus Swietenia; species Swietenia macrophylla. Next base: position 3,340,625 of record CP135566.1, on the reverse strand, counting down.
TTGTGAATATGATTGTATGTTGATATTAGAGTAGCAAGCCCTCTTCCTCTTCTTCTGTCAAACAAAAAGGTCCAATATGCAAAAGGTTAAAGTAGAAATTTTTTGAGGTGATACTAAATTTTGTCATCTAGGCTAGCCTCAAGAAAGTTTGAGAAATTTTGATGCTTCTGATCATATTTTGAAAATGAAAAAAAAAAAAAAATTGAGGTTCCATTTTTTTTGTAATTTTTTAATATGAGTTTGTTAACTTCTTTGTGATGTATGTCTTTGATGTGAATAACCAAGTTTCTACTTCATTTATGAGAACAACTTAATGTTATGCATCGTTCAAGGCGGTACTATCTGCCAAGGTTTCTATAAATGCTAATCATGGTTTCTTTTTCTTTATTTTCGCACCACCCTTATTCTAACATGGTTTCCAGACATACAATCAATGGATGACTGAATGTTATATATTTTATTTCAAAATCTGGCCAAACATGTCATTAGTCTGCAATATTATTCATTAACTTGTTTCCTTCTCTCCAAACTTTATTCTTTGTTCTATGTTTGCTGTCCATCTTCTGCAACTTCTAGTGGAGGTTACCAAGAAGTTTACTATGATTGGTTGATATACAAATAAAATCCGTTAGTGACAAATGAATGTTGTTTAACATGCACGTGAAACTGAATTTTTTTTTAAAAAAAAAGGCTGCTATTTTTGTGGATTTTTGGTTTAGATACATAATTGGAACATTTATGTTGTGGTTTGGATGTAGATGATGTTGATTGATAATTCCGACAATTTTTTATGTAAACCTTTATGTCTTAGGCAGTTTTATGGATTTGATCAAAATTTGCTAGATTGGGGCAGGGAAGTGTTTCATCATTTATAGCAATGTCACATGTACTGCAGTTCTGATTAGGCTGCATAATGGTGGGCAGTGAGTCTCCTTGTGTTTTATATAGATTTGTTAAAATGACAATTATTCGTTGTGATGATACTACATCATTAATCCAATAGATGAAAATCTTAATTTTACAGGGTCAAGATCTTTTAGTTGCAAATGTTGGTGACTCAAGGGCAGTGCTGGCTACAAGAGAAAAGGACAACTCTTTGGTCGCAACACAATTGACAGTAGACTTGAAGCCTGATCTGCCAAGTCTCTCTCTCTCTCTCTCTCTCTCTCTCTCTCGTTCTCCCCCTCACACACACACACATATGTATCTGATGTGTGTGAGCCTGTTGTTTAGTTGGAAAGAGAAAAAAATTAAGAAAAAAGGGCTTTCTGCAATCCAGTATGCTGCAACAATGACCTTCATGTATCTATGTACTTAAACATCTGTCTTTTTGTTTCCAGGTGAGGCTGCAAGGATCCAACAATGTAAAGGAAGGGTCTTTGCATTACAAGATGAGCCAGAGGTTGCACGTGTATGGTTGCCTAATGATGATTCCCCTGGCTTGGCAATGGCTAGAGCTTTTGGGGACTTCTGTTTGAAGGATTTTGGTTTAATTTCTGTCCCAGATATTTATTATCGTCACCTTTCTGAAAGAGATGAGTTCATTATCCTGGCCACTGATGGGGTATCTTTCTCTTCCTCAATTTTGCAATTTACTTGAAAGGATCTTCTTGTATTGCTGTGAATTCACTGGCTTTCCTATAACCATGTTCAATTTTCTTTTTTGGTAGCCCACAAGTTCGGTGATATGCATTGTTTTTCCACTGAAGTTTAGCATGTTTTCCCGTACTTTGTGTTGCCAATCTGCATGCTATAACTGATCCATGTTGCAATCAGCTATTTACATTTAAGACTGATATGATATGTCCTATTTAAGTTTATTACGTAATGGGTAACCTTTTTTTTTTTTTTCAAAACTACCGTTGTTGCTTTAGAAACTGATATTATGCAAATTCAGGTTTGGGATGTCCTTTCCAATAAGGAAGCTGTGGAGGTTGTGGCTTCAGCCCCTGGTCGTGCTACAGCAGCCAGAGCACTTGTAGACTGTGCAGTTCGGTCATGGAGGCTTAAGTACCCTACCTCCAAGAATGATGATTGTGCTGTTGTATGCCTCTTTCTGGACCATTTATCTGCAGTCAAGGGATCTGTGGAAGAGTACAGTGCAAGAAAAACTCCTTGTGAGGCAGCAGAAATGGTGGCTGTAACTGGCGAAAAAAATGCGACCTCAGAAATAAGTGATGATACCAATGCATTGGCTGCTGAGAATTTGGGAACTTTACAGGATTCTCCTGAGATCGTGCCTGTCTCTGAGTCAAGAGAAAAGTTTTCTAGCAAGAGCCAGGGCCAGTCAAATAGGAGCCTAGCCGAGTGTATATCTGTTGCGGAGGATGAATGGTCAGCTTTAGAAGGTGTTACAAGAGTTAACAGTATGCTAAGCCTTCCTAGGTTCTTATCTGGTGACAAAAGATCAGCAAGTTGGAGAAATTGGTTGTAAAACACCTAAAAGTTGTTTTCCCCTTGTTCTACTCGCAACAAACTGGAGCGTCAGTGATTCCACATTGTGAAAGGATTGAAAAAGGTGATGGCATATATTGAGCGTGAGAAATTCTGTAGGTTTGTGGTCGCCAAATGCACATTACTGGAGCTAAACAAACATGTTATTGAGCCACCATTTGTTAGAGCTGGAAACTTGATGAGACCCGTGCCGAGGAGAGGCTGGCCCTGGCCACGCAAGGCACATTTTGTTGGTGTTACCGTCTGTTTGGAGTAGGGATAATGGAAGATGTATGTGTTGGCTGTTGAGATTGAACTTTTGCTAGACTCGTGTTTTCAACTTTAGCCTCAACATTCATACAAGATGACATTTTGTTTCTTTGTTATTTGTTTATTTATTTAATAGTTGCTAGACCTAGATGGATGGCATTGTGGAAGGTTATATGCTCAATAAATATAATGGGCTTTGGATTGAAATTGTTACTTCCCTGTCCTTTTCTTCAAAGGGACATGACATTAGACATTTATTCTGTTCAGCATCTACAGAAAGAGCAGTCTTGTGAAGTAACTGAACGAGGGGGCTACCTTCTTGGTGCTTGCTGGGACAAGAAGAAATGTCATATACAGTATCTGGGTTCAATTCTCAAACCGTGAAACAAGCATGTAGAGAAGTCCATTAGATTCTGGAAACCCCCCGCTTCTCATTTGCAAAAGTAGTAGCATGGAGTGGTGCGAGTAAAAGAAATATTCCCCAAAACAACCAAAATGATGGTGGACTTTTAGGGATGTCAAATCACACATAATAAATGAGAAAGGGAGGTAAATTTCAAATTCATTGCAGCTTTTTAATGCTTGCACTCCACATTCACGCCACTGTTCTGTCCTCCACTGCATCTGTGCAAGGGCCATTTAAGCTCTTTCATGCATACTTGGCCATCAAAAGCTGAACCCCAAGATATGCTGTCCACTATTTTCTTTTCTCCTTAAATTTATCCATATTCATAATTTAATATATAAAACAATAAACACAAATAATCAACAATATTAACTTTATTTATATTATTTATAAGTATATGATACACAATAGGATTTGATTGGTTAATTCATAATTTTAATTTTATTTATAAGATAATATATAAAATAATTTAAATTATCGTATGATATTTGTGTTGAGTTATAAAAATTTTAATTCAATAAAATCATTAAACAGTTAAATTTGTTGTAATTAAATTATTTATTTAATATTTTTATTTTTATTTTAATATATTTTTATTATAATTATGTAATATTTTTTAAAATATTAATTAATTTTATTATAAATAAAAATAAATATACTATAAAATAAATAAATACAACTAAAAAAGCTTTTAAAATATACAAATCATAAAATAAATTTATTAAATTATAAATAAATTAATATTATATCATTATTTAAGTAGTTAATATATAAAAATATTACATATTTCGAGAATTTTAAATTTAATTTCAATATAATTAATAATTATATTATTTATTTAATAACGTGATATCTATTAAATAACATATCATCTTAAATTAATTTAAATTCACAAATTTTATATTGTGTTAGTTTCCTATTAGAATCCCTAAATCATGTAAAGAATATGTTCACTGAAATAGTTTTGTGCAGCCAAACACCTACAAATTTCTTTTGTTTGTCATTTACAGACTCTTTATTAATTGAGAGTCTGGCAAGTGTTGTGTGTTTCTTCTTGCGGTATTTCTTTTTTGGATGTATCCTTTTTATTCTGTCCTCAATAATTGTATGATGCTGTGCAGAGGAACAGGTTAAAGAGAGAGATTCCTCTGCAGTTCTTTATGTTTATTTATTTATTATTTCCTTGAAGCAAAAAGCAACTCATTTACATTTAGCTATTTACAGTTGCAGTAGTACTACCAGTAATTATTGTGATTTATAACTTAAATAGAAAGTAATAAAACTCAGAACTGAAAAGGTGAAAGCAAAGCAACATGAAATGTCAAATTCTTTCGTTAACTTCAATATTTGATGATTCCTGAGCGAAGCTGCAGTATTCTTGGGTAAATATCAGTCAATTAATGAATGAACGTGGAGTATCTGTTGTCTTGTTGGAGCAGATCATATGGGATCATGGATTTTGTTACAGTACTCATAAATATTGATATCTTTCTTTTATTTTTTTTTTGTCTCTTTTAAAAAAATTTTATAAATATTTTAAATATTATTTATTACATATATTTTTATTTTAAATATTATTTAATATTTATTTTATATATTTTAATTTTATAAAAATTATTTTAAATTTAATACGTATAAATTTTTTTAGTCAGGGTAACAAATTCAAGGTATCATACCCAAGTCCTTCTCTGTGTATAAATATCTAACCTAGTAGGTAAGGTAATAGATGTGCCCTGTCCTCTCATCTGCTTTAATGTCCTCGTAGAGAGAAAGGGTAATGGAGGACAAAACCTGAAGATATATACATATATTCCTGTGTCCGTGTGATCATCATTGTATTTCATCAACCACCAAATATAATAAATGATGGTTTCCCCTTTTTGACATGTCCTAACAATAATATTCTAGTTGTTTGCTACTGATTTGTATTGCATATATGTGACCGAGATGCTCTTTTCTTGTTTGCATATAGATATCTCATCCTATGATGCTATGCTATAAGGGAAACAATCCAGGCGTATAAAATTTGAAGAAGGGATTTTTCTTGGGTCTTTTTTGTTTTCTGATATCCTGACGACTTCACTTGCTTATTGAATTGCTAATAATTATTGCAAGATGCTACTGGTAGGTATGGATGCACACTCATACTTCTGCAGTAGCAGGCTGGTAGCAGTGGGTTTGGTTCATTACTTACTGATTACTTTACTAGTTATGATTCATAGAAATGAGGAAAGCGGCCATTTAACACAGGCACTCACACACGTGCATTGGGGGATTGGAATGGGGGTTTTGCTTGTGTTAATCAACAATTCCATTCTTCTGTATTTCTGTATCTGTGTCTGTGACTGTGCATGTGTCCCAGAACTGCTGACAACGAAAGGACGGAGATGGTTTCCTGCAAGTAACTTCTCGCAGTAGTCATTGCAACACAGCAGATAGCAATTATTTAGTAGCCACCGGCGATGGCTAGCATGTAAAATTAATAAAGTCATGCGGAACTGAATATTGACGAATAAACTTAAAGAGGTAGATGGGTTTTTTTTTTTACTACCAGTCCACGTGGGAAGGAAGAAGTGATATATTTGGCTTGCTGTGTGTCTAATCTAGCGATCAAATCCAGTGAAATGAAAAGCCAGCGGCCAGCTATGGCGAATCCAAGAAAGAGACAAGAAAGGCAAATTCAACATGTGTCAGCTCAGCCCAGCTAGCTGCAGAGTTGAGACAATACACAGTTGGTGATCATGGTGCAGCATGCTGCTTGACCTTCTGTTATATCAGGCTTTGTATAATTTCAATTCTATCATTTAAAGCTTTGCGTGTATTTCTTCCAAAGGTATGAAACTGCTTCCTAGATTAGCTACCTCTTTCGTCTTCTTCATTAGTCCTCTCTTTTTTCCACCTCTCTCTTCCTCGTATTGTACAATTCATTCAAACGATGGTATATATCCTCTGATTTCAACCCCAACTTCCAGTACTCAAACTCTTCCAAGTTCCATGCCAATTTGATCTGGACCATGCATCAATTCCTCACAAACCCTACTTACGGGATCACATAGTAAAGATAAGAAACATATGCATATATAACGAATATGTAACCTCCAATCTAATACTTTGATCAATGGTATGATTAGTAGGTTGTTAGCTAGCTAAGAACACTCTTAATTTGAGGGAGCAAATGCAATGGCAATGCAACTTGGCTTTCTGCGATGCAAATCCCAACTGGGTTTCTAATCAAGCAAGAGAATTAGATTAATAAAAGGTATTCTTGTAAATTTGACAAACCCAGGTTTCAATCCCGTGTGCATCCCGCGTCTCCATAGGCGACCAAGACTTGACTTGTTTTGTCACCTTTGAAAAAAATACTATACTGTTGCTGCTGTCGATACATTTCTTTAATTAATAATCATTAGATCTTCAATACTTCGTTAGTAAACATTTGCAATTAGTACACATACAGAACCCTAACTAATCAAATTAAGTTGGGATCATGATAAATATATCAGGTTAATGCCTGCTGAGTGAGTAATTGGAACGGGTGGTGAGATTCTGTTTGACTTTTCCGATTTGTTTGCACCTACATATCTGAGGTTTCCTATTATTTACAATAAAAAAAAATGATTATTGTTGGGGTGAGGGGAGGGTAGAAGGAAGAAATGAGAAATCTGCTGCTAGTCTAGCTGTTTCGCTAACTACTGTCAGTGCTGTTATCATATCATATCATCTCTTCTTTAATTTCTTCCCTGTTCTTGGCCAGATTGTGAATGTTTGTGTCATAGTACCAACACTACTTCATCTTCTTCATCAATCACCATCACCTCTCGTGTTTCTTTTTATTACAAATGAAAGCTAATTTCGAGGTATGCAAACCTCAAGCTTTCTGTCCAGTACTCAGTCCTCTTACGCATTCACTCTCGAATCATATATAACTAGTCCATTCTCCTCAGCCTAATCCTATTTCACACCTTGTTTGCTGTTAGATGTCTGAGAGAAGATGATGCGTTCTTTGAATACATCTTCTTCTCCCCATGATCAAGAAGAAGAAGATCCCTCAGCATCAGATCTGAAATACCAACAGATTACTACACATCCCCATTCAAGAGGAGGAGGAGGATTAATGAACTCTACGGCAACCCACATGCGCCAGTTACTCATCAGTTGCGCAGAGCTGGTTGCTCAATCAGACTTCTCTGCTGCTCACCGTCTCATCTCCATTTTGTCAGCCAACTCTTCTCCTTACGGTGATTCCATTGAAAGGTTGGTTCATCAATTTATCAGAGCACTTTCTCTTCGCCTCAATCGCCAACATGCCAACGCTACTGTTTTGATGATGAATATAAGAAATGCTAGTACGAGTATTACCGCCACCACTACAGCATTAAATACTGCTGCGACTGCTGCTAGTTTCATCAGTAACGACACCTCTTCTCTTCAAACATGTTACTTATCCCTAAATCAAATAACACCGTTCTTAAGATTCAGCCATCTTACAGCCAATCAGTCGATATTGGAATCAATAGAAGTAGGGCAACAGGCTATCCACATCCTTGACTTTGACATCATGCATGGTGTGCAATGGCCTCCTCTTATGCAGGCTTTAGCCGAGCGTGCCAGCAATACTCTTCACCCTCCTCTTATGCTTCGAATCACAGGAACCGGCCATGATTTAGAAATCCTTCGCAGAACTGGTGACCGTCTTTCGATGTTTGCACAGTCACTCGGCCTCAGATTCCAATTCCACCCGCTTCTCCTCCTCAACGACGACCCTACTTCTGTTGCTCTTTACCTTCCGTCAGCGTTGACGCTTCTCCCAGACGAGACCTTGGTTGTCAACTGCATGTTATATCTGCACAGACTTCTTAAGGATGATACTCGAGACTTGCGACTCTTCCTCCACAAAATCAAGGCCTTAAACCCCAAAGTGGTGACAATCGCGGAGAGAGAAGCCAACCACAATCATCCCCTCTTCTTGCAGAGATTCGTAGAGGCCGTAGATCACTACACGGCTCTTTTTGATTCACTAGAGGCGACCTTGCCGCCGAATAGCCGGGAGAGGCTGGCAGTTGAGCAAATATGGTTTGGAAGAGAAATAGTGGAGATAGTGTCGGCAGAGGGAGAAAGTAGAAGAGAGCGGCATGAGAGGTATCAATCATGGGAGATGATTCTTAGGAGCTCGGGCTTTACTAATGTCCCTTTAAGCCCTTATTCCTTGTCTCAAGCCAAACTCCTTTTAAGACTCCATTATCCTTCAGAAGGTTATCAGCTTCAGATTCTTGACAATTCTTTCTTCCTAGGTTGGCAGAATCGTGCTCTTTTCTCTGTCTCTTGCTGGCACTAATCTATATATCCTTGTTTTCTGTCCATTATTATGCCCTAAATTATGACCAAACCCTCACCCACCCACCCAGCCACTCCACCCAAAAAGAAAAGGCTTAAAATAAATTAAAAAGGGGTATGTTGCCTTTTCTCTCCTCCACTTGCTTCATCTTCCTACGCAATCCAGAAAACTTGAAATTAAAATGAAATGCCATTGGAAGTTCTTCTGTCAAAACTCCAGCTCTTTCTGTTTCTCATCACTGATCTCTATTACTGTAACCTAGTTATGATAAGTAAGCACGCGCATGCGGTTGACAAATGTGTGAATCTCTGTACGTTGCATGGAATATTTTTCGAAGAAAAAGCTAAAGCGCCCCTCATATCCTTCCAAGCTCCCCGTCACCTTTGCTGGCTAGCTTCACCGTGCACCTTCAGTTGGTTCTTTCTCGGGGGAGCTGAACTATATGAACTTTTATTGTTGGGTACGTTGACATATTTGTTTACCTTTATCTTCCAATCAATTCTCTCTCTCTTTTGTGTAGCATTAACATCTTTTTTCCCTTAATCAATTCTATAAACAATTCCTCTTTCAGCCTAGCTACGATAGGTAGAAGTGCATTGTGAGATGTTTCACGATCACTTTAATTAATTAATTTTATATGTATCTGTAATTATAAACTCCATTTAAAGTTTTGGAGCACCATGATCTTATTCAAGACAGTTGTTGGTTTCCTTTGGCGTGTTAGATGTTTTTGTAATATTTTATGTTAGTGATGCTTTCAGTTGCTTGGTTTAATTAATCAGGCGGTCTTATCCTCTTTAATTAATTTATTATCTTTCATATTAAAGAAAAGAAATGAAAGAGTGTGGCCTTCTTGTTTCCCAAAATTCCATTGTCTTCTTCATCAATGGTGTGCTTTCAAGAAGGGATGCATGAGGGTTCTTGTTTTCGGCAATAAGTAGTATTATACCTGTTGCTGTCTTTTATGTTACACCATTTAATACCCTAATTTCTGCACTTTGTCCCCTCAACAAAACCATCAAAGTTCTCAAACTAAGGCTTTTGTGTGTCCACCTTGCCTGCTCTATGACATGCGTTTGGAAAACTCTACCTCATGCTAGGGATCTCTCGTGTTCTGTGGATTTTCAAGGACCACTAGTCTCTCTTACTCGTGTCTGTTTCTCCATAATAATTAAATTTCTTACTAATTAAGGACCCATATGATATCATCGACCATCAGGATACATCAGGGTATAAACAAAATAGGTTTCTGATCGATCAGTGTCTTAGTTTCTTCCTTTACCATAACCTTTCTCTTTCAAAGACTAGAATATGCAAAAAATAGGAGTAAAATTCCAGATGATGAGATGATTGATAGTGAGTGAAGGGAAGGGGGATGTGAGTAGCAAGTAGTGGAACATGTAAATGTAGATGCTAAACAAACAAAACAATGTCATTAATGAATGAATGAATGAAATCTCTTTCTTAGCTTTTATTTTTGTTTTTATTTTTTTGTATTGTGTATCTGACATTGATTGATAAGATGGTCACAAGGCTGAGTGATGGGATTTCCAGTCCCAACTCCCACGCATAGCACAGCAAATTGCAAAGTTTGTATGTGTAGCTTGCGTGTTGGGAGTTAAAAACTGAGGCAGCCAGCAGGACTACCTGGGGTTGGGGCACGCATGAGCATGGGGCAGGAGGAGAGGGCAATGGCATGACACAGAATCCCATTCATTAATATCCATCCATCTGATTCAGACGTAACCTTACCTCTTTTGTCTCTTCCTTGTCTTTGTTTGGACGAGACTCAACTTCAATTTTCTCTCATTAACAGAATACAAAGAAATATATTCATACTCCCACTCCTGAACAACGCAATTATTGCAATGATACATCTGTAGTGATGTATGCATATTAATTAATTAGTGTTGATGATCATCTGCTATTCCTTTTGCTTTCTCTTGACCATATTAACCGATATTCATTTGCTACGATAAGGATACTCCTCCAAAATTATATTAGTTTATTACAGATAGTGGGTATCTTCTCACCTTCACCTCACCTCTCCTCACCTCTTTAATGATTCTCATTACCAAGTCCACTCTTTGTTTTCAGGTTTATTTTGCTTTATTCTGCGCATGTGTTTGATAGAGAATTTGCTTTTACAACTCAAAGCTCGATTGAAGAATCAGTCGGAACGGACCAAGCACAAATAATATACATGTAATTTGATTATATTCTGTACTGGTGCTAACGGGACGAGTGGTATCTCTTCCCTTATTCGTTTTGCGTTTCATATGTGGACGGGGAAAAGTTGTGGGGAGAGTGTGACATTCATTCGGTCAAAAGCTAGAAAGTGATTCCAACCCTAACTAATATAATGATGTAGAATATCAAACAAGCACCAGTAATTATTCCTACTGGCATAAGAATTTGATCAGCATGCTTAATTTGCTACTGATGCTACGAGTACTGTATGCATGTTCTTTCCCATCTTAATTTCTTCCCTCGGTCCAGGCATGCATATGAGATCAGCTGCATCATTAAGGGAGAGTTTTAATTATTCTAAACTTCAAACTAAGACTCGAAATCTAAAGATATATTATGCAGAAATTGCCACTCAACCCTACTCTATCTTTGGCAACTGGTATATTCAATTCATTCATCTGCTGGTGTTAGAAGACAACCACCATAGGAACTGTCCATAGATTGATGGAAATGAAATGCATTATTATTCTCTGCTAAACAAGTGATGTGAGCAATCGTCAAATGCACCTTATATAAGTTGGAACGCAGCAGTGCTTCAGGAAACAGCAAGAATCAACCTCCATACACGTATAAAATATTATATATCTTTCAGTCATTCAATCCCCATACAGCAGCATGTTTAATCTAGACAATACAAAATAATGCAATTGATATTGTTCTAACTTTAGTAAATGGGTTTCGATTGTTAAAAAGTCCAAAAGAAAACCAGCAGGGTAGGAAATTGATACAGAAAGATTTTGTGGGAATTGATGATGTGTGAAAGGGACAAGGTTTTGACATGGACCGTAGATATTCCATTTCATTTACAATTTGGATTCCTTACTCTTGCGCTATGTTGGATTGGATATTGATGCAAATACCATTTAAAATAGAGGAGAGATTCAGACAGACACATGGTATGATAAGATATGCGATAAGAAGTAGAATATTATGGCCAGAGGATTATAGCTAGGGACATGCCAAAGATAGATTGTGGTAGCAGATGGGATGGTGGCCGTGCGCAAGAAGTAAGATGTATATGCAGCAGCCTACTTGTATTTGGTATTATCCTAGAGGTAGCTACCCTATCATATCAACAAAATATTTATTTTACCCAAATCTAACCCGTTTGATATGATTCTCAAAGAGAGACACAGAGAGCAAGATTTCCAATATTTACTCAACAAACAACAGTTTACATATTTATCTTAGACTTTAGATAATTAATAAAAAAATATTTTTCTAAATTTTAATATAAATTTGATTTAATTTAATAAATATAAATAAATTAAGTACTATTTTATTGCACATATCTAGTCCGTTACACAAAAATAAAATACTAAAATTTTGAAAAATTAAATATAAAGAATTATTTTAATTTTTAATATTATTAACTTTTCAAATTAAATTAAATTTGATAAAAAATCATATCTATATCTCTATATATATATATATTAAAATAAATTAAATTAAATATCAAAATTTTAAAAATAATTTTGTGTTAATTTTTTAATTTTTAAAAAATACGTAAAAAAATATTATTAATATATAAAATTTAGACACATAAAATTATTTTAATATTCAATTAATAACTAAATAGTATTGTTATTAAATAATTTTATCTATTAATTCTTATATTTATTTAAATAATTTTATCAAACTTAACGAGAGGTACGTTAAAAAAACACCACCGCGCCTTAAAATCCCCCAGCATGTTCATTGATTATGAACCACAACATGTCCTCTTGATTAAGAGAAGCCATGTCAAAACAGCACTTAGTATCTCCATACGCGAAATGCCAATGTACAGACTGAAATCTATCAAGCCAACAAGGAGAGTTTTTTATTGACTGAACTTATTAGATTCACACAAATGAAACCTTCAATTCTTTTCATGTATCAGTTACACAAGGTCGCCTCCTTGCACAGCTTTAATTTTCCCAGTTCAATTTTTTATCAGGTGCAAGCCCAAGTAATCCCGTCCCATTCACTGAATTGCCCACTATTATTTTGTTCATGATCGATCACTACTGTACCTCATCAAATTGCGTTTGATGATGCATACAATTATTACATTCTTAAAACTACTGCATGACCATGTATCCTCTTCAAGCTCTCTTGGAGCCGCTGTTACCAAAATCAGGACAGCACTTGCTCTGGGCTCCAACTGCATCAAGTACTATAACCGTCATCGACTACTTCACTGCCACGAAACAAATATAGATATTACAATGGAAACTCCTTTTGAAGAAGATCAAGATTCCGTGAATCACAAGCTTCCAGCATGTCATTCCTAGACGCAGAGCTGAAAAAAAGAGAGAACGATGAAATTAGATGCGAGCTCTAGCTAAATGGCATATCAACTTACAACATTATACCTCTACGATGTTTCGGATAAAGACTAACATACCTTAAAGAAATTCTCAAATACTGCCAGGCATTATCGGCCTTGGGATTCATGGCAAGTGCCCGGACATAGTAACGAATAGATTCCTCAAACATACCCTGTATTTGGAAAAAGTGTTTACAGATTTGATTAGGTTAGGTTTTTGATTCCCTCAAAATAATACATCATGCTGCTTTGGATGAATGAAATGCCAGTAACCTGAAGATTTTGAATCATCAATGATAATCACCACGGCTACAAATCTCAAAATAAGTAATTTCAATAACATCAACATACAGCTAAAATGTCCATAGAAAACTAAAATAATTAAAGTTAATTATAATAACTTTCCCAAATCAGCCAGAATTTATTTTGACGTACCAAATGTCAATATTTCTAAAAGTGTCTTTGCTTATTTATATACCAAGAGGACAGCATGGAAGCAGAAGCAGTGGTTAGCAAGCATTTCATCTTAACCTCAATTGAGTAACCAGAAAAGATACCCAATGGTAGTTATATTTTCCACTTAATTGTCTCAATACTAAAGTACAACAGGCACCAAAGTGAAAATACATAGTTGCTTGTGTTCCCTACAGGGGTAAGCATGTAAATTGCCAATTATATTGGAAACTCTTTTATTTATATCATTCCAAACATGTTCATTGGTTTGGAATAGCAGTAAAGAGAATGCATTCTTGCTATTAGGTCACTACATAATCCCAGAAAATGATTTCCTTTGTGTTTTATATGGATTTTATTGAAAATACAGAAATTCTATACAAATTAACCAATATGTGAACTTCAAAGTAACAATAGAGTGTAAATAGTGCTGCATCAAGAGAGCTGCGATGCTTGTATTTGCTGTCTCAACTGCAAATAAAGCCTAAATGGCTTTTAAGGAAAATTACCCTCAGAAGAATCACAAATTAGTCAGAACAGTTTAATATGTTCAGTTCCTACCCAATACATGGCACAGATGACAATTATATAAACAGTCAAGAATAGGAATAGACCTGGTTGGCATAGCTGATACCCATGTTTGCCCATGCACGAACATAGTTAGGCTTCAAATCTAGTGCCTGCAAACACAGATAAACACAGATAAATCCAAATAGAAGTTAATGTGTGTGTGTGTGTGTGTGTGTAAATGTTCAAGTTACAGGGAAATAAACCCCTGCACAGGTGTGGAACTGGAAAGCAGTTTATCACAGAATGATCTGAGTGGCTAGTTGTTTTCTTTACCACTGGTTAACTTCACGACATCCTAGTCTAACGTACTCAGTTTAGAGTTCATGTCAACACTTGTACTTCAATAACCTTTCGGCAATCGGATATTCAGAACTTTTAATTGAAACACAAAGTAAAATGCAATAGCATACTCAAAATTTTGCATGACATATATATTGACAGGCTTAGTGCAGGGTTTACCCGTTGATAAGCCAGTATTGCATCGGCACTTTGAACACTATTGGCTTGTGTTGCACCTAGCTTGTTCCAAAGAGAGTAATCCTGTGGCTTGAGTTTTAAAGCCATCTGGAAGGACTCAATAGCTTTATCGTACTCCCTGGACAAGTTGTACAAGACACCAAGTACTATGTGTACATCAGCATCTTCAGGTGACATTTGGGCAGCTTCAACAAATAATCTAGCAATCTGCGTTCCACAGGAATAAACAGATGATACAAAGAAATCTGAGTGGTATCCGAAAGAATAGACCTTCACTCTCTATATTTGGATATGTTTAGTAATTTAGATGTATTATATGCCAACTATTAACTTAGGCAAGGCACAGATACCTTTGGAATAGAAGTTTGAAACTTGTCTGGTTAGTAACATTTGTTCACCAGACTACACATTAAAATTCTCATGTTTCTTCTCATATTTATAAGGATTCGGGACTTTCACTACACGAGTCCCCAGTTTCAACGTCATTTGATATGCAAAGTACCTTCTAAAGCAATATAATGAATTTTATTTACCATTCTACAAAATTTGTATGGTAAAGACGAGCATAAATTATCTTGAAAGCTCCAGCTATTACAAATGGCACGCTCAGATTTAGAGGAAATCAAAGGTCATTCTTTTCCCAAAAAAATACTTACGTCAGCACAATACAAAGAATCAGAAAGCGCAGGGGTGGCAAGTGACCCATACTTTGGGTGATGACGTAGCCATCCATATAAGTACTTCAGTGCAGCTGCCTGTTCCAACTCTGCAATTATGATAAACAACTAAGTTTGTGATTATTAATCATCCATCACAAATTGAGATTTGATACTTCAACAGATTCTTTTACCAATAAATCTAGGAAACTTAAAGAGTCATACACTTTTTAAGAAAGTCTGCACATAACCATAAGTAACTACATCAACTCATTAGGATTCAAGCATAATGAGCATACAATCTCATCAAGGCTTTAATACAACAAATATTTCCTTCCCTAGAAGCGATATAACTAAATATAACAAATTAGTTGATCTTTTATCTCTTCAGCAAGCAGTAATTATGCAGAGGAATAATCACTAACCATTTGTATGACTCACACCAAGAGCAAGAAGCACTTCCAGATTTGTAGGATCAGCCTCCTGTGCACGCAACATGGCTGCTATAGCCTGCATAAAAGGCAATTCAGTTTCTAATATGCTCACCACAAAGAAATTTTAAGTAACCAAATTTCTTCATACCTAACCATGAAACACAAAAACTTTGCACAAAAACAAAAAGAGCTAACATCAAACTTGAGCCACATCCTCTTGAACAAACATTTAATTGAAGACATGATACAGCAGCCAAAACCTAGGCCAGAACCATTTGAAGCTCCTGGTGCACTTATGAGTCATGAGCCATGAAGTTAATCAACAATTAGCGCTCTTGCATATGGATATATTCTGATGTTAATTAGCGCATAAGATCGGTAGATATAGCTGCAGAAATCCGCTACTACCTTGGAAAGGTAAATAACCAATCTAAAACTCTTTGTAAAATTTCTGAAAATTGGGAGGTGGATTCATTAGATGTTCTATACACAAAGCTATATGGCTAAATATTATCTCTATTAAGGGACAGACTGGAGGACTGGGGCAAAGGATATGGGAAATGAAACTACTCTATATTGAATTTTAACAACCTTCTTTGAATCAGAATGATAATTGCTCTGTTCCCCGAAAGATACAGCGAGTCTGCATTAGGATCACATAGAGGCAATCCCCATGAGGACATGTAAAAGATTTAAATGTGTCATGAAAGTGGGAATGTTAGGTTTCAACAATCTCAAGCTTGATTTTCCTGTGCAACTGAAAAAAAAAAAAAAGGAAACAAGTAATCGACAACTTTACGGGGGTAAAGGAAGTCCAATGGTTTAAAACAAAACCATCATTCTCTGCAACTGCTACTCCAAGTAAAGTGATTCAGAAGCCATCCCAATATGATAGTTTATCGTAAGAAAAGTTGAATAACCTGTTGATCATCATCGTTCTCTGCATGTGCTATTCCAAGCAACCTCCAGCCTTCAGCATTTTCAGGGTTTTTTAAAACTTCTGCCTCCAGAGCAAGCACTGCTTCACTTAAAAGCCCCTTTCGGAACAGATCCTGGCCTTCTTTTAAAGGATTGGGATGACCAACATAAGGATTCATATCTGAAAAGACATAGACCCCCCTTGAAGCATCTGACCGCTGCTTGGCAGCTACTTGCTCATTGAGGAACCTATATATTAAACCCAAAAATGGTTTCAATTAAATACACATGGCAACTAAATCAATGAAGAATAAAAGAAAAAAGGGAAAGATGACAGCTCCAATATTTGAATAGATAGATAAGATCATTAAGTTTGAACCGTTATCATAAGCATTGATCAATACTACCCAAATAAACCTCAGTCCCAAATAAAATGGGTTGGCAATGCAAGGATTGATATTGAGTAAAAAGAAAATCTAACCATGGATCATAAACAAAACATTGTCAATGGGAAAGGAAAAAAGAAGAAGAAGGACAAGAAAAGTCACAAGCTGGCAGCTGCTGGAATTCATGGTGGAGTGGTCTACTATTACACTCATTGGTTATGATACCCTTAAAAGTCATGAAAATCAGAGACATGGAAGGATACAAGAAGTTCTGGCCTAAATGGATTCTACAAGACTTACTCATCATATGCGTTCACCCAATTATCACCCAAAGTCTCCCCAGAAGTCCCTTCACCAACCTGTTGCCCAAATTCTTCTGCCCAGTCATTAACATGTAATTTAGAGAATTCATTGGCCCACTGATCATCAGCTGTACCATGCTGCTCTCGTTCAGTGGTAAACTCATTCACCCATCCAGGTCCACGAGAAAGCTAAGAAACACCAAAAATAGATATCAAAATTTTTGCAGAGCGAGACAAAATTAAGTATATTATATGGTTAAGCACAGTTATTTTTAGTCAACTCAACAAAAACAGACCAGGGTATGTGAACATCCATAACGGCTCATTTCCCGCAAAAACAAAAATAAAAATAAATATATCTGCATCCCATTTGACTTACAAAGCCTAAGTCCCACTTAGAGTTGTAAATCAGGCATATCATATGCTGAGAAAGAGAGATATATATAGAAGAACTACATCTATAGAGGCATGTATATCTTTTGTCTATATTATTTACAAATACGATTAACCACTAAATATACAAATATATGCATACAAATGTGATCAATCTAAAATTTCTTGGAAACCATAGCTGAAGTAAGATGTAAAGGAAAATAGACTTTTCATGCTTCCATTCATTCTTGACTTGCCTGGTCACGTGCAAATTCATCAGCCCAAGCAGGAGCATCGTTATATTGTTGTTGATATTCAGCTGCCCAATCCCCAGGTGCAGATACTGTGGCTGGTTTGACTTGATTATCATCAATAATAAGTTCTCCACGACTCATCTTTGACACAAATTGAAGAAACCTTGAATTCTGCATGCCCCAAGATCCTTAAATATCTAACTTTAAAAATTAAGGAAACAGAGACATCTAAATAGACACACTTAATGTTTGGCTTTATCACATATTACACGGTCAATTGTCCTTATCCAAAGAGGAGGGTAATTAAAGAGTTCTTGCATCCACCATACCTAACTTTAACCTTCTAAAACATTGATAGATTCACTACAAAGACCAGACTGAAAAGTGCCCGAGTATAAATCAACTTTCCATGTATGAAAATGGCTGTGAACAAAAATATGTACAAGCACCATCCCCAGATACACAGTTTCATCATCAGGAGCCAAATTGCTTGTGTTTATTTGTTTATTTTTGCCATACATCCCACCAGATCCCTCCTCCCCACGCACAAAACACAAATTAAACTGACAGTGTTCCCTCCCATCCCCCAAGGTTGGTGATAGAAAGATCAATCCCCGAATTTCTTACCCCATCGAATGAGATCTAACCAACAAGGCTATACCCTAGGGACAAGCTGCTCATGTTTCCTTGTTCACAAAATAATAGTTTATTACGGCCATAAAAGAACATGCAGATTAGGAGATGCAGCTTTTCAGTGGTCTACAGGATACAAAAAGATACCTTATTCACTAATGATGCAAATCAGCAAATTTTAACACTTTAAGTTGTTCCCTGGACGGAGTTCATGTTATAAGATTACACCACACAACACTGTCTAAGAAGCATATATGTGGGTTCCAGATGGACAATGTTTTCTGAGCATCAAGCTTATGTACCATCAATGACTAATAACTAGACCAGCAATAGTTGGCCAGAGAAGAAAGGATGTTACCATAATCAACTTTAATTGAAAAAAAAATATAAAAATATTGAGTATACCCATCATGCAAAGACGTGTAAATCCAGACAATTAATTACATAAGTCAGCTAAGTAATACACTCTCAAGGCAAGAATATTCAAGTGGGAAAATGTAAAAGCACATGCACATCATATAAATATTTCAGGTCAAGGTAGATCATATGAACCTGAAACTTAGGGTCATTATTTTGCGCTAGTGTATGTGCAAGCATACGAGTTTGCTCCATTGCAGCTAAGTTTGGGATATTTCCACTTCTCATTTGATCTGTCAACAGTACTTGTTCCTGCAACCAATTAGGATATTAAGAAAAAACTAGCAATAAAAATAACCAAGGTGATGTCATATGGTTTTTTCATAAAAAATGAAAGATAAAAAGTAGCAATAAGGCCATAGTGTCAATTAGATGCAGGAGTAAACAATAAAGTGTCAACACTAATCAGAAGCTATAGTAAAAAATAGGGAAGTCCAGAAAGGTTTGATATGCTGATTTTAGAAAACACTAGAACAAATTATACCATATATCAATGAACCTAATTGCTGTGACTACATCATTAATGAATCTAATCATCATAAGGTCCAAGGTGAGCCACTAACCATTATAAACCATATTGATGTAACCCATCAGCTTTGGAAAATATTAATACACACGAGTTGTAGTAATTGCTTACTTGCTCGAACTCAGAGGCCCAACCATTGATACCATGTTGTTGTTCAAATGCATGAGCCCAAGCATCAGGATCACCATGTGCTGCTCTATGCTGGCTATATTCTGCAACCCATCTATCAGCAGCATGAGGACCAGGTTTAAGCATGTCTTGGGATTCATTCCAATAACCCTCGAGCTCTTGAAATCTCCTAGGTAGAGGTCCCTTAGCACGAGCATCATTGTCAATTTCCAAAGAAGACAATAATGCATTTACCTGGATCAAAAGATCAGGTTGCTAATTCGAATATAGTCAAAGGAGAATCAACAGAAGAAATTCTGAAGCATTTCTGATATAATCTAGGGTAAAAGAACAGAAATGATCAAATAAAAATGAGTCATTTACTCATTAGAAAAGCATTCATTCTCATTAAATAATGGATAGGAGTGAACCTGAGCATTAATGAAATCCTCATTCTTATCAGCGAAAAAATGTCTTGCCATTATGCTGCTTCGATCATGTATGCATTGTTTGTCACCTTTAGACAAGCCTAATAGTGGAAGAGAAGCAGGACGGAAAGGAATACCAGTGCGGCTGCTCTCAACAAATGAATGAAGAAAGCTTGATAAAACTCTTTGTGGTGGTCCTGCCATAAGGAAAGAAAGAAATACATATGAAAAACTCATTACAACTCAAATGTTGCACATTGCCACAACACTAAAAAGCTTCAATATTTTCAGTACTAATTTAACCTCATCATTCAAAGACTGAGTAATCTTATTTATTGATGTTTTAAGGACTTATTTAAAGATTAAAGAAAAAACTACCGTCGGAAGTTGGTTGAAACTGAGGAGGCCCCTGATCATAGAAGTGGTTGAATGGAGGCGCTTGACTTTGCTGCTGAATCTCATCCCATGCATCCGCAAATCCATTCTGATCAGCAGAACGGAAGCCACGAAGAAATTTTGCGCCCTGAGACAAACAAACAAACAAACAAACAAACAAACAAACGTTATAAAACTAGTAAAATGGAAGTGAAAATCAAAAAGCACCAAAATTAACAAAGAAGAAACCTGGGCATTAGGATGCAGAAGGGACTGATCAAATTCAGAACCCGGGAGTGTTCTGAAACGGTCCCCACTCTCTGCATAGAAATTAGCCTCAGGAGTTGGTGCAGAAGTTGGAATCTCCTTTAACCTTTCCTGTTAATTTTTCATACGTATAAATATCAATTCATAGCAACAAATGGAGCTCAAAAGACCACCACATACAATTTCTGCTCCAAGAAAATTCAAGAATCATTAAATTCATGGAAGCTTGTCAATTTCTAGAAGATATCGAAATTAATCAATCAATCTAATCATAATTCTGCCATGAACAAAGCATGCAACAACTTTTATCGTTTTACATTTATAAATAAAAAAATCAGTCAATTAACGAAAATAAAATTGAAACAAAAGAAGAAAACCTGAGTCTTAGAAGAGGAGCCGATAAGAGAGTTGGCAAGAGCACCCAGTGGATTAGAAGAAGAAGAGCCAGGAACCGCACAAGCAGCTCCACCTGAAACTAACTCACGGATAGCCATCACTCTTACTCCTAAAATGAATTATGACGATAATAAAAACCCGACTGTTCTGGTGCTGGTATATGATTGCGGGAGAGAAACTGCTAGCCTGACAATCGCCCTCACATATATTATTTATTGTTTATTCATATTCTACCATTGCGAGTCGGCTTCTCTATTTTTGTGCCATAGAAAACCGGGTGATGATATCATTAATAATTTACGGCTTGCACAGATAAGATATACCGGGCTGAGAACAGAAAAGAGCGGCCCAATCCAGACCGGCCCAAACAAAATGAGAGAGAGTGACAAAAGGTAGAAGCCACGAAGCAATTCCCAATTCTCTGCGTCTCTGCCCCTCGCCCCTTTTCGCAATTTTGCAGAGCAGCAGAGAAGAAAAAGAAGAAGAAGGAGAAGTTGGAGAGGAATGGCGTCGTCGTCGAGCAGTGGATTGACATTCAAGCTACATCCACTAGTGATAGTAAACATATCGGACCATTACACAAGAGTAAAGTCTCAGACGAATCCTCCGTCCTCCGCCAACGGTACCAACGGCACGCAGCCACGTGTCTACGGTTGTGTCATAGGTATTCAAAGAGGACGAACCGTCGAGATCTTCAACAGCTTCGAGCTTCTCTATGATCCTTCTACTCACTCTCTCGACCGTGCTTTCCTCGAGAAGAAGCAAGAACTCTGTAATTTTTAAATTATATATTTCCCCTTTTTTCAAAAAAAAAAAAACCATTATTTTAATTTTAGAATATATTTCTTTTTAATATATTTATGTGTTTCATTAGATAAGAAGGTCTTCCCACACTTCTATATACTTGGATGGTACTCAACTGGGAGTGATGCCCAGGAATCCGATATGCATATACATAAAGCTGTGCGTTAGTACTTTAATTTTTCTTTTACTTTTATTGTATTTTATTTTCGCTTGGTTTCGCTTGGTTTCGCTTATGGAATTATACATGCTTAACAGTTGATGGATATCAATGAAAGTCCTGTTTATGTTCTCCTCAATCCTTCAATCAATCATGCCCAAAAGGATCTCCCTGTCACTATTTTCGAAAGTGGTAAGATAACTCACTCATTCTTATTTATCTTGCGTTGGAATTATTGTTCAATCCAATTTTAATGTAGTTATTTAACATCACCTTTAAAGGTCATACGGTCTCTGACTTTAGCTATGGCATCTAAATGCTGCTGCAATTATATGTGCTAGACCTGCTTCTTGTATACCTTGTGAGGACATCTTTTAATTTGTCTTTTCACTTGTTAACTTTCTATTTCGTGGTGTTGATTATTGTAATTCCAGAGCTGCATGTCATCGATGGGATTCCGCAGCTTATTTTTGTTCGTTCAAGCTATACTATTGAGGTACAATCTACTTGTTCATCTGCCCCTGTAGCATGTAATTGTTGCATATGGAGTTGGGACTGAGTGAATTACTTTCTTTTATTCTGAATTTGAAGACAGTAGAAGCTGAAAGGATCTCAGTGGATCATGTTGCACATCTCAAACCCTCTGATGGAGGTTCAGCAGCAACTCAGTGTAAGTTTTTCCACTCCTTCTTCCCATTGTCTTATTTGATTTCTTGTGATATGAACTTCCTTGACCTGTTGTGAGGGATAGCTGGAAGTTTGTGGGATGCGATTCTTTCCTTTTGTTATTAATTATGATTTATCTTTCATGGGCAGTGGCTGCTCATCTTACTGGAGTACATAGTGCCATCAAGATGCTTAATAGCAGAATTAGGGTGCTTCATCACTATCTTGTTGCAATGCAGAAAGGTATGGAACTCTTTTGAATTCCATCTTTTCATGTCTCGTGTATGTGTCTGTTTTTAATAAGCTGGATGTCTCCAAAGGCCTCTTTTGAAGAATAAATACCACAGCTCATATTAATTGTTTTTTCTATGTCTAAATGCAGGAGAAATTCCTTGTGAGAATTCTCTGCTAAGACAGGTATCAAGCCTCCTGAGAAGATTGCCAGCCATTGAATCTGAAAAATTTCAAGATGATTTCTTGATGGTGAGTTTGATTTGTTCCTTTTTGGATGTCCGCATAATTTTCTTCCACTAACACGTGAATAAAAGTGGAAACTGCCCCTCGGGGAAGGGACAATTTTCTCCCTCTCTAGATGGTTTTTTTCCCCTAAATAAAGAAAGAAGGGGTGGGGGGCATTGGAAGAAATCTCATTGTAATCATGATTTGATGGAAGAAAAGCACATCGTCAAGATTCATATTCTTGATAATTGGAGAAAAATTTTCTCTCCCAATATGGTTTTACCAGAACCTCTTGCTTCTCAGTTAATCTCACCTCCTTCAAAGTTCTTATTTATCTGTTACGGCATCAACCCCAGTAGTCCAGGGCAACTCATACCCTTCAATGCATGTCCAAACCTGCTATCACCAAACCCATGAACAACCCAACATCACAGCCATCAGCTTTATGAATGAAAATTTTTGCTGACCAATATATTGTGCGACAATTTTAAGTTGATGTTTTAGGTTTAACTTGATGGAATCCTTAGTAAGGTGGAAGTAATGGCACTTGCTGACAGTAATAATTAAGATATTGAATAAGATAGCAAGTATGCTGATCTGCAGCTTTGGCGAAGTAGATGCTAGTTCAGTTTATGGTTCATATTGCAGCTGCTAGATCAGGCAGTGTGGTAACTAATTACAACAGCACTGGAAGACTGAAGGTAGTAATGCTTGGTGGTTATGGAAGACTGTATATTTCATGGTGAAGCTTGATGGTAGCAGTGATGTTAGAAGTGTAATATGGGGATTGAGGTGATGAAAATGATAGCTATTATGAGCTGATTGCCATGAGACTAATGGTAGTCTTGACATGCTGAAGCAGCTTGTATTAGTAGTATTCTACATAATTGTGATATGTATGTCAAAAATCCCTTTTCCCTTATGTTCCTTTGAATTTTTATAGCAAAATCAGTTATTATTAAATTTGAAGTGCTAATAAACGAAAAGATATTGTTGGCATATGTTGTTGGCTTCATTTGGAGCAATGTTCAGCAGTTTCTGATTGTTTGGGACTGTTTTACCCTTAAATTCATTGGATTTTTACTCTTCATTAACTACATAAAAGTTGAAATTATCTTTTCCTGCCTTATGTTCGTTGTTTCTTTTTAATATATCTATATAGTCAGGATATATACATACCGTACTTTGCAATTCTGGGTTACAATAATGATTAATATGTTTTATTGTGCAACTATGTTATTATGCTCATGCTTTTTCTTCGTGTTGTAGGAATACAACGATACATTATTGATTACTTACCTGGCCATGTTCACCAATTGTGCAAGGTATAATATGTTGTCTTCTTGCAAAATTTTGTTTCTTTTTCGTGTGATGAAAAGAACTGAAATTCTAAGATGCTTGATACGTTGAAAAAGAACAACCAGTAAATGGAAGTGGGTTGAGTAAGAGAATTAGGCAATGCTTTGGATTGAGGTGCTATAGCTTTAAATTGATGTGGATTAACATCACTAGAAGTCAAGTATTAAGTGGAAAAGTCTTTAGTTTTGCAGGAGCACAGCAGTCCCAATATGTAAGCCTTAGTCTTGCCTGCTGTGAGTCAAACTTATTCGGTATTAATAACGTGCATGCTTTATTAGTGGTCTAGTTATACCCAAACCCCTTTCAAAATCTTGCTAGTGATGTTTCTTATTTAGGCAGTTGTTTTTATCTTATTTTGAATTTTAGAGAAGTTGTAGTAATTATGCTAAGTGAGAAGATCGCTTATTGAACATGAGACAATAATGTTTACCTAGTAATTATGTTTGAATGGCAGAAAATGTTGAAGGTGATGGTTTTCTTATAAACATTGAGTAATTTATTTATTTTTATTTCCTTTCTTTCTCTTGCATATACATTCTTAACTTGATATTCTTTTTTTTTTTTTTTTAATTTTTGGACAGCACGATGAATGAGCTGGTGGACAAGTTTAACACCGCATATGACAGGCATAGTCGTAGGGGTGGCCGGACCGCTTTTATCTGAAGCTGCTTGCTCTTGTTTGGCAATGTTACTGACTTGTTACCTTGCTTGCTGCAGCTGTTTATTTCGGTGTGCATAGCACATAGAAGCCTAGGAAATTATATTGCGAGTACCATAGACAATTCAGAGAAGAAATAGAAATCTACAAGATCTTTCTCTAAATTTTTTGTTCGTTCCGGATTCGCAATTTGTTCGGTCTGTTCTTATTGGGTGGTGTTGGACTGGAGGGGGAAGAAAAGAGCACTGCTACGTTACATGAGGGTTCATTGATATACTTTTAATTTCTTAAATTCCCAATGGTTTGGGGTCTCACATGCCATATGCATGGCAATTATGTCACAGGATTGCAAGCAAAATAATACTGGTACTTGGGGAATTTGAGAGTCATCTTTCATCCTCAAGTTATTCAATGGATGATTTGGAGTTTCCGATTCTTGCTGAAATAATACACTATTCCCGTATGATAACATGTCGACGATAGAGGGAAATGTATACTAGATACGAACTTTTGTGTTGCATTTGAGCCAAAAGTGAGCGTTCACTCGTTACTGCTAACATTTGTTCAGTTTAAGATTTGACTAAATAGAGATGATCCAAACAGATTCATTTGTTGTGCACAAGTTAAAATGCATTGAATTTGCCTCTGCTGCGTGTAGAGTTCTGACTCAAGGGCAAGGTCCTGTCCATATGCCATGTCAGAAGGTGCCTCGAAAAGGCCTGTAATTGGGGGCTTGTTCCGCTCACTCGGCTTAAAACGGACCGATCACATCCACCACATGCCGTGAATCCGGGGGCAAGCGGCGGTTCCAGACTCGGCTCTAGATCGGTTAAAACGAACCCATGAACAAGGCGTTGCATGCGGCGGTTCCAGACTCGGCTCTAGATCGGTTAAAACGAACCCATGAACAAGGCGTTGCATGCAGCGGCTCCAGAGGCATCATCATAGTGCCAGATTCGGAGAGTTTAGACACTAGCAAGGGACTGCAGTTGCCAGAGCAGGAGGTGTCTGTCGGGAACCAGTCAAATTACTAATGTCAGAAAACCGCTCACTGTGGATTTGATTAGAGAATTTCCAGGCGTTTGAGTCATTTATGTGTAAAGATCAAAGACCTCCTTGTCTATGGAAGTGCCATCCATCATGACATCCCATTTCACAGCCATCCAAGCACAAAGTCAGCCATGGTCGTTCGTTGCAAATTTGTGAAATAACAGCGTCTCCTTGGCTAGCCAAACGAGTTTGCCCAATACCAACCCAATGTAATCCTTGAAATGAAGGCCTTCTCAGCCGTCTCAATGATTCATCAGACAAACCAATGCAGTTACAAAGATCAAGCCTCCGAAGTTTTTTACTCCTGTCTTGGCACAATGTCTTTCCAGCCAATGCTTCCAATGAAGCATCAGTCACATAAAAGCAAGATCTAATACACAAATCAATAATCCCTATACCAGCTGCAGCAATTGTCAGAATTGTGCTATCTGATATTCTCGGCATGTAACCTAAATCTAAGGCTGTCAATGATTGGCTAATGGTCCCTCCACCACAAAGCAAATAAGAAACTCCCTTGTCAGTCACCCTCTTACAGCCTCTAAGGCACAACTTTGCGATGGGCAGATTTCCCTTGCCAAGAACGGATAAACCAGAATCAGTAATATCGGTGCCTGTGAGATTCAACTCAGTTAACTTCTGGAGATGTGAAATAGATTTAAGGCATGAATCTGCAATGCTCTTGCAACCACCTAGGTCAAGAACCTCCAAGCTCCTAGAAGAGGCTAGTTTCTTTACAGTTTCACTAGTTATTAGTCTGCACCATAATAATCTCATCTCAACAAGGGCACATGTAACCCCAGTGAGATCATGGAAGGCCAAGTCTGACAGAAATAAGGCATTACGGACTTCAAACTTTTTTAAGTTCTGGCATGAGTGTAAGATTGAGGCAAAACCAGCATCGCTTACTTTAGAGAATCCACAAAGTCTCACAGACTCTAAGCCTTTGCAGCCTTCAGAAAGTAGAAACATACCCATATCATTTATTCTTTTGAATGTCCCTTGGTGCTTGAGTCTACTTCGTATGAGAGAGAGACCAGTCAAATGAAGGCAAGAACCTAGGGACTGAAGCCCAGTGTTGGTTAAGTCGTGGTCTGGCAATGGTTCCTTGTTTGGTCTGTCTTCAAGATCCAACTCTACCAGATGAGGAAGAGTTTTGGTGATAGTTATTAGTAGCTCATCAGTTATTTGATCTAAAACAAGTGACAAGCTCCGCAAGTTGAAATTGGAGTAATATGAAGTGGTAGGGATGCTGGGATGTTCTATCCCCAAAAATTTTCTACTGACTCTCCTTATGAGAAGGATTGCATGGCGCTCAAGCACTGGCTGCAACTTTAGTGTTTTAATAGTAGTAGGCAGGAAACAATCTATGGAGCGGAAAGCATTTGCATCAACTTCAATTCCTCGAATTTTCACAGAAAGAGACTAATGACAGAAAAGAAACATGCATCAGTTGACAAACATGACTTCTTATCTTCAATTTCCATTTATTCAAAAAATGCTTTCGAAGAATGAATAACAATTGGTTTAGCCATGATAACTTACTTCCAAGTGCAAGCACCCATTAAGCATTATGGTGAGGTTACTTTCAAAAACATCAGGCGATTCCTTGTCTGCCACTTCCAGCATAAGCACCCTGACAACAATATAAACAAAAACTTTGTTCATTGCAGCAAAATGATTCCGGTAAATATACCTTTATCAAAACCGAAATGTGGTTTTCTAATGTAGTTATATAGATGCAAATGAGATATGTACATCAAATAGCAAAAATACAATCTCTTAGTCTAGTCTCTTTTTCTTCTCTTGCTAAACAGATGAAAAACCAACATCGGCACAATGCAAAGTGCAAGAAAATAATAATTAATATCTCAATTAAGGACATGACAACTAGGAATCCGTAGAAGCTAGGGAGCTATTCGCCCAGGCGCCGGCCAAGAAAAGAAACACCACATGAAGAATAAAAATGAAAGTGAAGAAAACGGAAATAAAGTTTCTGACTTAAAGTGCCTAGTTAAATTTTCTATTTCGAATAAAAAAATTAGGACTAGGAGTAGCAATTTGTCCACTCTAGCAATCTATAAGTCCAACTTGTAAACAAATATGTTGGTGATCGTGGCTCACACCTAAGATTGGGACAATTATTCCCAATAGAAGCAAGAATTTGATAAGACAGCGAGGAGCAGCACCACAAATTCAACTCTTGGATACTAGGACTAAGGAAAGGGCAGAGCGAGTAATCCTGGAGACGGAGGCAGTTGAGGGTGAGACTGTACAGGCCCTTGCACCGACCCAGAATGTGAATCAGAGTTCGCCCATCTGGAGAAATCGTCTGCCAATCATTCGATCAAATGTCAGTACACAGAGATATGACAAATGTAAGCAAAAAAAAGTTAATGAATAAACTTACGCAGAGATGGATAGAAGACAACGAAGGAATCGCTTGAGACTCCACTGTTAAGCGAAATGCTCTGTTGACACATGCAAGCGAGCATAGCGCTTCTAAATCCAACCTCCCAAGTATCTCCCTGTTTAACACTGCGTTTGGCACTCTCTCCATCTTCTTCTCGCCTTTGCTTCCCCTGCTCCTAGAATGTACTTTTTATAACTCGTAATCATATTCGGGTTAGGTTGGCTTTGTTTCGTTCTTGTCTGTTTTGTTTTTGGGCCTTCTGTTCTGCCGGCCCTTAAAGAGAGAATAACTTGGGTCTGTGGTCTGCTGCCGGCAACCAACTGTATATTCTTAATTGAAGAGAACTTGGGTCTAGAAGGAAAAATAACAGATGTGCTTTGAACTTCTCTCTGCAATTTCTGCTGCTTCCCTGGGCATTAGCATCCGGACTAGGATTAGGACATGTATGTTCTTGTCAATTACATACTAATTGAAGCATTACAGTATGACAGAGCATGCAAACACTCATTAATTATATACAGGAAGCAAAAACAAAGACTACATAATATAACTTTATTATAACGTAAGGCGGGTGAACAATTTGTTTGCTCGGTAGCTTCAAGAATTAGTCATTCGCCGTTGATCAAACACACCTATATTCAGGTGGAAAAAGTTTCATTAATGTATTGAGAGCAACTGAAATTTAAAGTTCAATTCTTGTTGGTCATGCAAACAAGACTGCCGGCTTCAACTGCTGATCAGATGCTCAGCTCCGATTTTGAGACAAGAATGCCATCACTATCAGCATACAACCACTCCCCATCGCGAATGAAAGTTCCACCAACGTATACAGGGACGTGCTTTTCACCATGGCCCTTTTTGTTCGATTTCAGAGGATGAGATGCCAAGGCTCTCACCCCAATACCACATCCATTAATCTCATCTACATCTCTAATGCATCCATTCACTACAATACCAGACCAACCATTATTATGCGCCAATTGTCCCAAATTCCCTCCCACCAAAGCACACCTCATGCTTCCCCCACCATCTATAAAAAGGACTTTTCCGTCACCTTTGCTTTCAAGAAGCTCTCGAACCAAAACATTGTCCTCGAACACCTTAAGGGTGACAATAGGACCTGAGAATGATCGACATTGTCCATAGATCTTGAACACTGGTTGCAAAACGCGCAAGTCACCACTTTCTAGAAGTGATGCATTTGAATCACAAGCTTCAGCAGTTGCTACCAAAGCCATGTGCTGTCCTGCAATAAAATTATAAAATGTCATAAAGATATGAAACTGTAATTAATTTAAAAGAAGAACCCAATCTATGTCTATTTTTCTGAACGAGACTTCATATTTCTCAATTTTCATCATCCAATGTTTGCTTGTGGCTAAAACAACTATTAGAGAACAACAATCATAATAACAATAACAAAAGAGAAAAGGAGAGTATTTAAGGGATGGTTACACATAAGCTAATGTGGTGACTTTGGCTAAACTGGGCCGACGGCATTATACTTAGCAAATAACTGGGCAGGACAGGTGTTCTAAAGTGAAAGTGGAATAACGGCCAGATTGTCTGCTGAGGATGGACAGGTGTGAGGTAACATATATCTGAAGCACATCAATTGCAACTTTCACTTTACACAAAACTCAAAGAGATGTTAGGTCCAGCATTTTGCACCGGCAGAAACTAATTGCTTGAAGAAGGCTGCACCTTCACCACAACGTTACTACTCATGGTTTTCAGTCTAGCATTTTCTACTGATTTTTCAATATCCAGCCCCATTCTCTACCTTATGAGACTTCAGCAGTCTCCAACACACACATCTCATAAAGATCACAGTAGCCAAGAAGGTTTGATTAGTATCCAACCAAGAGCAATTTTATGCTATGATTAACCATGCTGTTGAGTTTTTATCAGTTCCATCCTTCT
This sequence comes from Swietenia macrophylla, assembly GCA_032401905.1. Classification (NCBI taxonomy): domain Eukaryota; kingdom Viridiplantae; phylum Streptophyta; class Magnoliopsida; order Sapindales; family Meliaceae; genus Swietenia; species Swietenia macrophylla. The sequence goes on along the minus strand of CP135566.1, from coordinate 3,310,162 downwards.
AATTGTTTGAGAAAGTGTTGAATCTAAATTAATGGCAGCTGAGGTAGGTTTGCGATTATTTCAGTAACCCAATAGAAATATAAACCTGAATCTAAATTTAGGCCCCCACATCCTCATGAACCTCAAAAAAAGTTAAAAGAGTTAAAGTACTGAAATCCCATTATTCGAAGCATCTAGCTTTGTACAAAACGACCTGAAATCCCATTACTAACAGAAACCAAGCCAACAAAACCCAGACGATTTGTATTTTGAGTAGCCTGACAAGAATGAAAACCTCAATCTAAGTTCACTAACACTGAAACCGTAAAATGCTTGCAGAATTTCAGGTCACCTACGTTGATTGACTGGAAAGAAGTAGCCAGCCAAGTTTTGAAGAACATAATTCATATAAAGCAACCACGTAACCCAAATTGCAACTTTTTTCCTCTTGATCACATAGCTAAGCCACCATAATTAGCAGATTTCATACTTTTCGCAATGGAAAACGAGTACAACTAACAAAATTCAACTCATAAATTGAAAATAAAGTTGGCAAAGCCAACGATAAAGAGAATTCCCAGAGTTGACAAAGTTCTAACCTGGAGCAAGCTTAAAGAGAATTCCCAGATAGAAAATGAGGAAAAGAAAGTAGAATTAGCAGAATTTGAAGCTTAGCAGGTGACTGAGAATGATGATATCAATTATACAGAAACGAAAACAAAAGATGATGGTATGGATATCCTATCCTATCACGTCAGCCATCGCAAATCGACGGCAGAGACTTACAGAGTATTTATCTCATTGGTTGATGTCCCAGACATAATCTACATATCATGTTGTGTCATCAGAACCACCGCCACAAGTCAAGGCCAACGGTAAACCATTCTTCGTTCAACTGAGCGGTGTGCTAGTCTTAACATACCTTTTTGACTTCTGACTTGCGTTGGTTACCATTCCTGTAGGGTTGGACTGGGCTTGCTCTGCTCTGCTCACTGGACTCGGCCCGTTGGATTGTATCTTGCTTGTCATGGGCTAAATTTTCTCATAATGATACCAAAACACAATTCTCTTGCTAATATATGTCCAACTCTTGAAGATTTGGAATTTTAGCCGAAAATAAATAGAAAGTTGCGCCTCTGGCCCTATTAAACTCTCAAACACTAATTATAATTATTTTATAATAATAATAATAATATTTATAATCCAATCCACCTCAAAACATCAATATCTTTCAGCTAAAACTATTTATGAATATTTTAGACATTTTATTTTTATATTCGAGTTTATAATAATTATATTTTAAAATTATTTTTATTTTAAAATATTAAATTAAATAACTATAACATTTTAAATATCGTAACATAACAACATGCACTTATAAAAAAAATATGAACAATTAATTAATTAATTAATTAATTAATATGTATAAGGAAGCATTCGAGAGAAGTAGGAAATATTATAATTTTTAAATTTATTTATAACATCAATACACTACCTATTTATAATTGAATAAATATTATATTATTTAAGATGATTCAAATTTTAAATGTCTAACATTATCATAAAGCATAAACACAAGAGGGCATGTAATCATCATGTCCTTGTGGATGCATGAAGCTAGATGGAAGATGGTGGATTGCAAATTGAAATTGAAATTGCAATTGCAATTGCTTTCACTCATAATTAGATGGGTTCAAAATGTCAAACACAAATCCCATTCATGGGCTTGTTTGGTTTTTGGTAGGTGTGATCAAAGCAAATAAAAACATTTGAAGAGCCAAAGCCAATGACAAAGACAAAGGGACCTCCAAAAGAGATTTCATATCATACATGGTGACCCACTATTTTTTATTTTTACACAATCCCTTTGCCTTTAATTATTATATTACACTAATAATTACTCTTTTTTTTTTTTTTGGTTAATTGATTGTATATTTTGATTAATTATTACAATTAATGGTAACAAATCTCCACTATTTAGATCTCATTCATCATCATCATCTCCAAATGGTAAAAACAATGGCGTGCTAATTGGGATGTCCTTGTGGGATCTAAGGGAAGAAAATAAGAGGTTTAAGACGTGCATTTGAAGCAAACCAACCCCTTTCCCTTATTATATTCCATGTTCATTCAAATTCAAACACACCCGCAAAACACGTTTTACAATTTAGAAGGAGACAACTCTGTTTCATCCTGCTTATTCTTAATTCCAAAGTCAAATATTTTTGAAACTGTCCACATACCCACATACACGTACACCTTCCACGTAGATTAATTGAAGACTCGAGACCCCCGTTTGAAAGGAACTTGTGATGGGTTCTTTCGTGGCACGATCATTGTTTGTAATTTTCTTACATTCATTCATGTGGCCATCAAAAGATATGAATATATGGTAGGTTGATCATTATATAACATGACAAATTAGCCTAAATATCACAAGATAAAAGAAGAGATAATGATTGAAAAACCATGGGGTTGGGGACTCGTGTGTCAAAACCAAATCTTGTTTTCGTATGCACTTTATTCAATACCCATTTCAAAAAAAAAAAAAAAAAAAAAAGGAAAAAGAAACCCTAACCCTAACCCTAACCCTTATTATTAAATAATCACCGCACTCCCAGTTTCTTTGCGATGATTCCGGGGTTTCTATCATCAAAATAATTTAAGGGGCAAAACCCGAATCTACCGGCAAATAAAAGATTCCTTTTCAGATTAGGATGCGCTCGTGCGCGTTGGAGTACTGACAAAATGTTAACCATATCACCTACTATATTGATATTTTTGTATTCTTCCACTGACCCTAACCCTTGGCCCCCATTTTCCCGAGAAAATTATTGTCTCTTCTTCCATTAGAATAATGAATCCAAGGATTCTCTCTTCTCTCATCTTCTCTTTCGTTTCAATTTTGTATCCTTTCTTTCAATATCAGTGATGCAATAATGAAGCGCATGCTTGTGTATAATGTATACACATATATTGGTTTATATATATGTTTCATGGGCCTAAACTACTACTACTACAACAATATGGCTTGCTATAAAATAAGGGATTTTAGTTGGGGACTATGTTACCGAACATGTTCATATCATTAGGGTTGATGTATGAGTTACCCATTTCTTATTTCTCAATGTTATCATTCACAATTTTTTATTTTCACAATCTTGTATAATAAATGAATAAGAATATATATTAAAATTAAAATGTTACTTCTTAAGTAACACGATCCAACTATGTCGTAGTCGTGTTACTTAATTATTAAATTTTTTTTAATATTTAATATATAATATTATTAGAGAAATTACACATTTTTTTGTTGATATAATTCATTTAAATTTGGTTGTAAAATTTGATAATAATTAAAAATAAATATATAATTTTTTTAATTAATATAATTTTAAGAGTGAAAGAGACAATAATACCCTAATTTCACAACTTGTTCTTTAACCTTTGTTTACTCCATATTGTAATTGGTGGAGACTGTTTAATTAATCAATAAGTAAGAATTGGATCACCTTTTTAGGCAAATTAATGAGCAAACCAAGGTACATTACAAAGTGATATTTGCACTAGTTTAAAAGGGCTAAAAGCCTATTAGATGATTGCTTATTCACATATACCAATTTTGTTTTCTTTGCATAGGATTGAATTGAAAGAAGGAAATGAGTCCCAAGGAAAGACCTTTAAATTAAAGGTATTATGTCGGCATATTATACACAATTAACTAGAAGACATAAATTCAAAATAAATAAATAAATATTAAGAGTTTTCAATAAAATTATTCTATTATATTAACTATAATAATATAATAGTATTATTTAATTAATAAAAAAAATTATCGTAAAAAATTAAAAAAATCAAAATACACTCTATTTAAATAAAAAATTAAACAGCACGATTTATTTGACTATTTTTTTAAATTATTTTATCTCTTTTTCAATTAAATAATTCCACCGTTTAAGACTTTCTTGTTAAGGTGAAGATTAAGTTGCCTCTTCGGCACTCTAAAGACTCGACACAACAACTACATCTACTTTGGGACGGGCTTGTATGCTGGGGAGTAATCTTAATCTTAATTTTAATGGTTATTCGTAGGGAAGAAGTTTAAAGGAAGTGAGGGGGAGGGGAAGGGGAAGGGGAAGGGAAAGGGAGGGGAGAAACGTGCGAGGCGGGTAATTCATCCGAAAAGTAAAGGCAGTTTGACTGGACCCGGGAAATGAGAAAATAATTTTATTGGGGAGCACGAGCATGAGCATGGGACTAAGACTCGCTAGCCACCAACTTGTTATCGCTATTCTATTCCATTCTTTAATTCTTTAATTCTTCCTTTCAGACTCTCCAAGTTTTTCAACTTTTTTTCCTTAGTCTCTCTCTTTCTTTCACTAACAATATTGCGGACCTGTGAAAAAGCTGCAACCCCCAAAGTCTCCCACAAACTTCACAGCACAGGCTTCTTTCTTTCTTCTTTGGCTATAGATTTTCTCGGATGCCAAACAGTTTTTTCTTTTTTTTCTGTGGAGGGTTTACTTTTATGGTAAATTTGTAAAACTAAAACCAAAATAATATCGTAGTACTAAGTTTGGCTGACACCCGACATTTCTGAACCTCGTACTTTTGTTCTGTCTCTGTCACTGCCATGATATCCTCTTTCTTGACTAGCTCTGCTTCTGTATTGTACTTACACTTACCTCCAACCGCCCTCAGGTACTTCCTTCTTCTTCTTTCTTATGCTTTTGTTTCTTCACAAGGATTGATCCTTTTATTTCGTAAATGTACAGATTTAATTTTAAGCTTCTGTTTCTCATTTATTATCTAATATTGCCGTATGATTTTGAATTCTTGTCTACTTTGATTATTACATGTTTGACAGTGATTTGCTTGCACCAACACAACCACCACCTTATTATTATTTTATTTTTTTAGTTTCAGCCACCAAAGCAAGAAAAAGGATTCCTTTTGAAAAATGCAAAGAGACCGAACACAGCTGAAATAGTATTATTACGGATCTGAAAGTGGAGAAGACGATTCATTGCAAGAATTTGAGATTCAGAGATGGAGAGACGTTCTGTGAATCTTGTTTGCTGTTCTTTTCAGCTCTGAAATGCAGTTGAGACGTTTGCAAACAGATTATCACTCTCTCAACCACTTCAAGATTAAAATCCCGAAAAGACGAAAGTAGAAAATTTTGTTTTATGTCAGCTTGTTTGGTCATTTTTTGATGTAAATTTGAAACCGAACATGAAGAGAGAATGGAGGGTATCAATATCATCATCAGAGCAACAAGGGCAAAACATCATGGGAATCTTTAGATTTGTGTTGTTGCTACTCTTTCACCTGCCAATAATGCAATCACATGCCAGGCAGTTATCCTCACGGCAAAGCAGAAATGAAGACTTGCAGAATTTGATGGCTTTCAAGCGCTTTTCTGTTGATTCTGATCCAAAGGGTTTCTTGGCCAACTGGACTTCTGATGCTTCAACTCCATGTTCATGGCAAGGAGTTTCCTGCTCCGCTGACGGCCATGTTACCGCCCTCAGCCTCAACAACGTTGGCCTTATTGGTAGTTTAAATCTCCCTACACTCGCAGCCTTGCCATATCTTCAATATCTAAATTTACAGGGCAATTCTTTCTCTGCTGGTGATCTATCAACATCCAAAACTAGCTCCTGTAACCTAGAAAAAATTGACCTTTCGTTGAACAACATCACGGGCCCTCTTCCGAGTAGATCTTTCTTTTTCTCCTGTGATCGTCTGGCTTATGTTAACCTCTCTCGCAATTCAATATCTGGGGGTAGTCTCCGTTTTGGTCCTTCTCTTCTCCAGCTTGACCTCTCTCGCAATAAGATTTCAGATTCTGCCCTCTTGACTTATAGTCTTTCTAGTTGCCAGAACTTGAATCTGCTCAACTTTTCTGATAACAAGCTGACCGGAAATCTGAGTACTATTCCTTTATCTTGCAAGAGTATCTCAACTATTGACCTTTCGTACAATCTTCTGTCAGGAGAGATACCGCCCAACTTTGTAGCAGACTCAACAGGATCTCTCAAGTATCTTGATCTCTCCCACAACAACTTCACTGCCAAATTTTCCGACCTCGATTTTGGACACTGCAGCAACCTCACTGTGATCAATCTCTCCAAAAACATCCTCTCTGGGGCTGAATTTCCTTCAAGTCTGGAGAACTGTCAGCTTCTGGAGTCACTTAACTTGTCCCATAATGCACTGCAGGGTGAAATTCCTGGGTTGATCTTCGGAAATTTCAAGAATTTGAAGCAGCTTTCTTTAGCGCATAATCAATTTTCTGGTCAGATCCCTCCTGACTTGGGACAGGCTTGTGGGACTCTCCGGGAGCTTGATCTTTCATTCAACCGGCTTACTGGTGAATTGCCCTCAACTTTCACATCGTGCTCTTCTCTGCTTAGCCTCAATCTTGGCAACAATTTGCTCTCAGGAAATTTTCTCAGCACGGTTGTAAGTAAGATTTCGAGTCTGATATATCTCTATGTACCATTCAACAACATAAAGGGTCCTGTGCCGCTGCCTCTGACCAATTGTACTCAACTTCGAGTACTCGACCTCAGCTCTAATCGGTTTACAGGAAATATCCCATCAGGGTTCTGTTCGTCTCCTAATCCTTCAGCTCTGGAAAAGATAGTTTTACCCAACAATTACCTCTCAGGAACTGTGCCCCTGGAGCTAGGAAATTGCAAGAATTTAAAATCAATTGATCTTAGTTTCAACAGCTTGAGTGGTTCAATTCCACCAGCAATTTGGTCCTTGCCAAATCTTTCTGATTTAGTTATTTGGGCAAACAAACTCACAGGTGAAATCCCAGAAAGCATTTGCGTCAATGGAGGAAACCTGGAGACTTTGATTCTTAACAACAATCACCTCACTGGAACCATTCCAAAGTCCATTGCCAGCTGCACAAATTTGATATGGGTTTCACTTTCCAGCAACCAACTTACTGGAGAAATCCCCGCTGGCATTGGGGATCTTGTTAACCTTGCAATACTCCAATTGGGTAACAATTCTCTCAGTGGAGAGATCCCACCTGAGCTTGGCAAGTGCAAGAGTCTCATTTGGCTGGATTTGAACAGCAATGAACTTGGCGGTTCTCTTCCATCTGCACTCGCTGACCAAACTGGCCTAATAATGCCAGGCATTGTTTCAGGAAAGCAGTTTGCATTTGTGAGAAATGAGGGTGGTACAGCTTGTAGGGGTGCTGGAGGACTAGTCGAATTTGAGGGAATCCGACCGGAGACACTGGAAGTCTTTCCCATGGTTCACTCTTGCCCGTCAACTAGAATTTACTCTGGCATGACGATGTATACATTCAACAACGACGGCAGCATGATCTACCTTGATCTCTCCTACAATTTCTTGTCAGGAACTCTTCCTGAGAGTTTTGGTTCAATGAATTATTTGCAAGTCTTGAATTTGGGACACAACAAGTTAACGGGTCATATTCCTGACAGCTTTGGAGGCTTGAAAGCAATAGGAGTTCTGGATCTCTCTCACAATAATTTTCAAGGATATATCCCAGGGTCATTAGGGACTCTCTCTTTTCTCAGTGACCTTGATGTGTCCAACAACAATTTATCTGGTGTCATTCCATCCGGAGGTCAACTGACTACTTTCCCAGCCTCCAGATATGAGAACAATTCTGGCCTCTGCGGGTTGCCCTTGCCACCTTGTGGCTCTGGTAGCCATGTAGCAACTTTTCACCGTAGCGAAAAGAAACAGAATGTGGCAGCAGGTGTGGTCATTGGCATTGCATTCTTCATCTTCTGTATCCTTGGACTCACATTAGCTCTGTATCGAGTGAAGAAAGACCAGAAGAAGAACGAACAGAGAGAGAAATACATTGAAAGCCTTCCAACTTCAGATAGCAGTTGCTGGAAACTTTCCAGTGTTCCTGAGCCATTGAGCATCAATGTTGCCACATTTGAGAAACCTCTGCGGAAGCTGACCTTTGCCGATTTGCTTGAAGCTACTAATGGTTTCAGTGCTGATAGTTTGATAGGGTCTGGAGGGTTTGGTGAGGTTTACAAGGCACAACTGAGAGATGGCAGTGTTGTTGCAATAAAGAAATTGATTCATGTTACAGGTCAGGGAGACAGAGAGTTTATGGCAGAAATGGAAACTATTGGGAAGATTAAACACCGAAACCTGGTTCCTTTGCTGGGATACTGCAAAATTGGTGAGGAGAGGCTTCTTGTGTACGAGTACATGAAATGGGGGAGTCTGGAGTCCGTCCTTCATGAGAGGGCCAAAGGAGGGGGCACAAGGCTTGACTGGGCAGCTAGAAAGAAGATTGTTATAGGTTCAGCACGAGGCCTTGCATTCCTTCACCATAGCTGCATACCTCACATTATTCACCGTGACATGAAGTCTAGCAATGTTCTTCTAGATGAAAACTTTGAGGCCAGGGTTTCAGATTTCGGCATGGCAAGATTGGTGAATGCTCTGGATACTCATCTTAGTGTGAGTACCCTTGCAGGAACTCCCGGTTACGTTCCCCCTGAGTACTACCAGAGTTTCCGCTGCACAACAAAAGGTGATGTCTATAGTTATGGTGTTATATTACTAGAGCTTCTTTCGGGCAAAAGGCCAATAGACCCGTCTGCGTTTGGTGATGATAACAACCTGGTTGGATGGGCAAAGCAGCTTCATAGAGAGAAGAGAAGCAATGAGATATTGGATCCCCAGTTGATAACTGAGATATCTGATGAGACAGAACTGTTCCAGTATCTGAGGATTGCCTTTGAGTGCTTAGATGACAGGCCATTCAAGCGGCCAACCATGATACAGGTAATGGCAATGTTCAAAGAGCTTCAGGTTGATACAGAAGGTGATAGCCTTGATGGTTTCACACTGAAAGACACAGTTATTGAAGAATTGCGAGAGAGAGAAACTAGTTCGGGCTAATCAAATCTCTAGTAAATATTTTGCTCTTGCCCTGCCACGCGGTCACACTGATGCTACCCAGATGCAGTACCAGTGAGTTGAACCTCTGATATTAGACATGAGGTTTATCCTTCCCAGTTTGCCTAGTGTAAATAATAGAACACTAAATGAGACAGAGAAAACATGGAGGAACAAAGTAATGTGGTCCTTCAGCTGCTGTAAGTTGGATAATTTATGTTTTCTTTCATTTGATCATTGTTTCTGTTAGTAAAGACTTGAAAACTTTGTTCCTTTGCCATTGGCTTCTTTTCCTGTCACAATTTTGCTAATTGTTGTTCTACTATTTGTTTGTCACAATCGCCAATTGTTGTTCATAGAATGTCGGAATGTGATCAGTAAGTGCATTTTGTAAAGTTGTAGCAATATCATTATTTGAGAAAGACAAGTCAAAATTGTCATCACATTTACGGTGCAATTGACTGATTCTGTTGATTGTTGAATTTGTGAGGAACATTTATGAATTGATTCAGGAATACAACTGTATGCGTACATCTGTACTGGCTGTGTTTCAGGTATTGTTTTAACCTAGCAATAGCTTATCCTTGCCTAAACCATCAAAGCCATCTTCCAACCTTGTACTCCTGAGGTACTTTCAAACTGCAGCTTAGTTGACAGCTGACAAACTGAATATACAGAATTTGTATGTGTCTGTATGAAAAAAAAAAGGCAGGGATTTCATGAATGTTTTATGTATAATCATTGTTTATTGATGAGCTAGGAGTTTATGTGACAGCGCTTGCAGTGGCTGCCGCCTTCGTTCATCACTTCAGAAGTTCTTGTAACTTGGTTATCAGCACGAGGGGATTGCTTTTCTTTATCATAGAGTTACTCTATTTTTGTAGTTACTATTCTGCATTGACCATCCGGAAGTTGCTGAATCTGCATGAAACCTATGAAATGTAATAGAGCAATAATTTTTTTTTAAAAAATCAATGTTAATTCTGCATATATAAAGTCACGGATGTGCTGACTCATATAATCAGCTTGGAGAATATGTGTCCATCTAACAGATAATAAGATGATCCTGCTAAATAGTTTTACAGTAACTAAACACTATTGCCCTTGATATTTCAACATAATCTAATATGCTTTCCAATGTCAAAGATTTGTTATGTCTCTAATTATGACCCAAGAATTCTGGCTTTTGCCTCGTAGTCAAATTTTGAATTCCAAATTTATGCCATCATTTGCATGTTCTTGCATGATGTTCTCTTCGCTGTTTGATATGAAAGTTTTGTCTGCTTATTCTTTTCCCACTATCACTTTGGACCATCTTGGATCACTCACTCTTCACGAAAATAAGAATTTTGGTATCTTTATTCAGTAATCAAACACTCATTACACTTTTGACTTAATGTCTGAGATTGATAATGAATCAATGATGCCCATTTAAAAGAAAAAGAAAAACGAGTTGTTCGGATTTCTGTACATCCGAATATCCAATGGTTGCTATTATTTCCAGAAGGCCACAGGCAGGTCCAGAACCTCAAGCATTGGTCCAAAATGGGTTAAATGGTCCAAGCCCAGCCCAGCCTTAAACGGGGGTGGGAGCCCCTCTGGCTAAGTTGCAGCAGTTTCTGAAATAAGTAGCCGTGGAATTCAGTCCAGAAAAGACTCCCATTTTGACAGATGATTTGGTTTACTTTACCAGCTGACTGAAAACTCTTAAGTTGTTGCTTGGAATGAGCTCCCAAATTTTCTCTCCATGGACCCCACCCTGAGACCACATTTCTTTCCTGTGTCCTGAATCCTGACATAGAACGGGAGACACATCTTTGAAAATTCATATACATCTAACATGCCACTAGAATTTAAACCCTGGAAGCCATTTTTTTATTTGATAAATTTCTGCTTGTTAAAATTGCCAACTACATAACATCTTTTGCTTTTCTATTCGTGGCTCTCTGCAAAAAGTAAGATGATATATAATCCTGATACTATATTATATTTGCAGTTCTTTGTGATTTCATGAAGATTGCATACAATGTTTTAACCTAAGAACAATGTATCATCCATTCCCTTTATGGGTAGTGATTCCAACCAGACTTTTTGGTTTTGTGTCTGGTTCATTAAAAAACAAAAAATTTAAGAAACAACAGCATTGGCAATAGCACTACTGTGAGAAGAGAAAGTGCAGAGCAGAGAGACAAAGACTTGGTCAAAGTATCTTTTTGACTGGGTGGGGGAAAAATTGCCCATCCATAAAGTACTGCATAAGATTAAAATATTTGTATATCATGTCGTGTGTCACGTTAAAGTAGAAGAAGAAGAAGAAGACTGAAATACTGTTTTTTAGCTGTTGCTGATGTTGATATACATACATTAATACATACATGCATGCATGCATACATTAGTTTTCCAAGCAATGCATCGTCGGTTATCCACCCAGTTGGCATATTCTTTCTGTATCCAAACAATGTTTTTCCTGCTCTTATCTGGTGCCAATTTTTGGTTCCATTCTTCCTTTATTCTGAATTCTTTTGACAGATTCAACTCAAAGATATTCCTTGGCTTGGTTTAAGCATGAAACCGGCATGCTCTGCCAACCTGTACAGACAGGATAAACCTGTTAGTTTTGCAGAAGACATATGTAGCCCAAACAAAATCTCAGACAAATGCCACCTCATGTTCTTGTTTTGAATAAATTAATCTTTGCTGGTGGGTTATTGCTGTTAAGAGAAAGTCATCACAGAATCTAAAAACCAAGCATCATCATGAAGCAGCTTCACTCATCATCCCATAATTATTCATTAACCAAGCAATGACAAATATCTCATGGCCGATTGCAATTGCATTTGCACAAATTGCATAAGGTAGAAGCTCTGTAGGAATGTATGATAACATATTTATAATAAACTAGTGGGCAACTAACCAAAAACAAAAGATCCTAGGAAGATAACGCGGCAAAGATATTAATAGAATTTCATGTGTGTGGCATGAAAGCATTAGGGTTTAGAATCGGATCCTCTTTTTATCTTTTAATTAACAATTCATTATCAAGCAGTCCTTTTCCTTCTGCTATATAATATTATATCATAAACTATTTCCATGAAATTCCAAATACACGTCTTAAATTTGAGAACTGCTCTCCTTTTGTCGTTTTCAATTCATCATATTTCGTGTGTTAATTTTAATTGGCTTCCAAATCCTGAGAATCTATTAGGTGGTGGCATTTGTATTCTCCTACCATATCCTTGGGGGCTCCGACCATCCACTAGGTTAAGATTTGTCTTTTATGATTTATTAATTTGCTTCAATAATCCAGCACTTTTCATGCATATTTTGAGGCTTAATTCTAGCAAGAAGTGCATGCATGATACATGTGTCATTTTGTTTGTTTGAAATATTAAATCAAGTCCATTTATTTACATGGGCTTAATTTGATTTGTTGATGTCAAAGTGATTGGTTTAATATGACACATGGTATCACTTGGATCAATATTTTGATAAGGCACCTAATAAATCAATCATCAAGTGTTGTTATTATGGTTATGATTTGATTCTTTACCATTCAAAAAGATCAATTAGAAGTCACACCCCATCTTAATGTTACTCCATCCAATGAATTTGAATGAATTGATAGAGTACCAAATTGGTTTGATGACTGAATACCCTCAAGATCACACAATACAGAACAAAAGGGGAAATGGGTTGTACTTGCTGAAAACATTATCAGGAGAAATGGACTCACAAATCCAAATTTTGGGTTAAAGATGAAGTCGAAGAAGCAAACGGGGGTTTGGGTTTGGGTGTGGGCAACAGGCGGTTATAACATCTTTCACAATACGAGGGTACAGGTGTTAGGCACCCAAGTCACTTGACACCTTAACGTTACACATATTTACCAATTATATTTTTATTTATTATTACCAACTATACACAAATAATTCACCTACAACTCATCTTTCCGGAAATCTTCCATACAACCAATTAGATCACTACTCTGAGGACAATTATGTCCTTATGAGGTGAACATGGCAGTGCTTTATTGGTTGTGGCCAGTCCAGAAACAAACAAAAAGATGAATGATTAGTTAAAATGAATTAGCAGTACAGCAATCAATGAAACAAGGCAGGGAGGTAAATGTGTGTAGGCTTTGTTGTTGTGTTATTGAGCTTTTCTTTCCTTTCTCTCTTTCTGTTTTTCATTCTTCAGAGATTCCGTTGAAGACATAATATTAAATGATGTATTTCTTCTGGGTTCTGTTATAGCTTCCTGAAATTATTTAAAAATAATTAAAAAAAACATCATCATTTGGTTTCGTTTCATTTTGAGCTATAAAACCAAAACCAGAAGAGAACAAAAGATTCCATTTTTACACTTTGAATATGAAGAGAGAGGGAGCATCTGAGGTGGGTCGGGCCGGGTTTGGTCAGGGTTTCCTCTTGTTGTGAAATTTGCGTGTTGGTGGTGGTGGTGGTGGTGGTGGGTCTTGTTCATTTAGCTTTGACTCTTTAATCAATCAGGTAATCATTTTTAATCGTTCTTTCTCTTTCTCTCTGTTCCTATGGCTTTCCATCTTTGGTTTCCCTTTGCCCCTTTATGTTTGTAACTCTCAATTCTGGAAGATAGTTGTCTATCTATTTGCAAATTTAAGGTACCACTCTCACTCTTATAAACGTTCGAAAGATCTTATGATCTATGTAATTTCTCCTTTTTCATTTTTTAATCTGGATTGTTTTTTATTTTTAACATTTTATTTATTTCTTTTAAAATGTCCATTTGCTTATCATTAGATTCTGATTGATGGGAGCCATGACTTCAATAACTGGTTTTCTATAGACGCGAGGTTCAATGGATTTACATGATTAGATTCCTTCAACTCAACTGATGAAATTTGGAATGTTGTCAATTTGTCTCCATTTGATATTTTCTGTGCTACCCCTTCACCCCACTTAAAGGATAAATTTTTTGGGTTTTGTCCTAAATCTTGAGTCCTTTTTTTTTTTTTTTTCATTTTAAATTTTGGAAACTTACCCTTATGAATTGCTGAGTTGAAGAAGGTAAAGAGATAATGTTGTTGCATTGATGAATTATGACATTTTCTGGATATCTTCCATGTGTGTTCTCTCATCTGTTCTAGCATTTTTTTGCAATTTTGTGATGGTTCTCTTGAGTCTATATCAAATCATTCGATAAACGTCTAGTCAAAATTGCAGCTTTATACTCCTTTTGGTCCCTGAGATGGAGAATCAAAAGCCTACAATGGAACTTTTCGATTTCATGGTATTTTTTTCGGTGGTTTTTAGTTAACACACATCAATTGCATGGTTTTATTTTCATAAATTGAATGATTTTTTTTTTCAAATAAAATCCCACATCTCATCTGCAACTAAAATCTTTTTTTGCCAATCTATTTCTATTTTTTTTTCTCTAACCATTGATCATCTGCTTCCATCATTACTGTGTGAATGAACCTTTCAGGAATTCAATCTTTGTGCAAGACCTTGATTCTACGTTGGCCTGACTTTTGGACAAGTTGGAATTACTATGGCTGGAATTGATGATAACGTTGCAGTTATTGGAGATTGGGTGCCACCTAGTCCAAGTCCAAGAACCTTTTTCGCAGCAATATCAGGGGATAATTCCAGCTCAAGAGAACCACCGAGTGAAAATGGAGCTAATGGGCTCTTCTTGGGTTCTCAAGAGCAGATGACAACAAGAAATACTGACAAAAAAGACATGATGCAAACAGCTGCATCTATTGATTTAGGCCAATTTTCTGAGCAGAAATCAAGGTTGGCTGCCAGAGCTGGGTTTAATGCTCCAAGGCTGAATACAGAAAGCATTAGATCATCTGACCTTTCTCTGAACCCTGATGTTCAATCTCCTTACTTAACGATTCCACCTGGTCTTAGCCCAACAACACTACTGGAGTCTCCAGTTTTCCTTTCAAATTCTCTGGTGAGCTTATTTACTGAAATGTTATGTGTTTATTGATTTCGCATCTTTCTGAGGGTGATTGATTGACGCCTTAGTAGTGTATGGAATTTGGAAAGACAGTGAATAGCAATAGGGCTTTTCAAATAATTGCATATTACATTTAGGATTCCAATAAGATTCCAGTTCTTGGCTTTTTGTGTATGTCACGTTAATGTCTTTGCTTATGCTGAGGTGAAGGTTGTTCTAGTCAATAGCTCCATGAAAAAGTGAATTTAGTTTTATTGAATTTTTGCTGGCTCATGCTAATTAGTGAACCCATGCTACTGCAGGCACAGCCATCTCCGACAACTGGAAAGTTTCCATTTATCCCAAATGGTAGTGGTAAAAGTTCTATGTTTATGTCAGAGTCCCCTGATAAAAGTAAAGATGAGGTTTTTGAGGACATCAATACATCATTTGCATTTAAGCCTGTTGCAGAATCTGGTTCTTTTCCCCTTGGTGCATCAAACAAGGTAAGCATAATACAGGAGGATTTGAAATGCAATGAGTGAAACAATTCATCTGTCTGCTAACATTGTTTGACTCGTACTTACAGATTACTTTTACTCTTCCTCAGCACTCCTTTCCTAGTATTGAGGTTTCTGTTCTGTCTGGGAATTCCCATCAGTCTCAAAATGTAGAAGCAACCAAAGTCCATTCTCAATACAGAAACAGCCTACACCTTCAAACAGACTTCTCCAGAGCATCAACCGAAAAAGATAATGGGTGTAGTACCATTTCAGCTGATCATAGGGTTTTTGATACTGTTGGTGGCAGTACTGAACATTCTCCACCCCTTGATGAGCAACAGGATGAAGAAGGAGATCAAAGAGGCAGCGGAGATTCCTTGTTTGCTGGTGGTGGGGGTGCATCATCTGAGGATGGATATAATTGGAGAAAATATGGGCAAAAACAAGTGAAAGGCAGTGAGTACCCACGTAGTTATTACAAGTGCACACATCCGAACTGTCAGGTCAAGAAGAAAGTGGAGAGATCTCATGAAGGCCACATAACTGAGATCATATATAAAGGAGCACATAACCACCCCAAGCCAACTCCCAATCGCAGATCAGCTATTGGGTCTAACCCACTTTTTGACATGCCACTTGACATCACTGAGCAGGCTGGACTGCAGAGTGGTGCTGATGGTGATCCTGTGTGGGCAAATACACAGAAAGGAACTACTGGTGGAACTCCTGAGTTCAGACATGACAATGTCGAGGTGACATCATCAGCATCTGTGGGTCCTGAATACTGCAGCCATTTTCCGGCCCAAAATGACAATCACTTTGAATCAGGTGATGCGGTGGACGCCTCATCTACCTTTTCTAATGACGAGGATGAAGATGATCGAGCGACACATGGCAGTGTAGGTTATGATGGTGAAGAAGATGAATCCGAGTCAAAGAGAAGGTATCATTTTTTCCATAGCTCTGCTATGATATCTACTACGTAATATTATAAGTTCACTGTGGCAATGTTCTAATTTTACATGATATCCCAGGAAAATTGAAGCTTATGCAACAGAAATGAGTGGAGCCACTAGAGCTATTCGTGAGCCTAGAGTTGTGGTTCAGACAACCAGTGAGGTGGATATCCTTGATGATGGATACCGCTGGCGCAAGTATGGACAGAAAGTTGTGAAGGGAAATCCAAATCCAAGGTTGCGATTGGAATCCTCTAATTTTATTTTCTTTATTCTTCCATCTCTCTCATTCTTTCACAAAACGTACCCCCTGCTTGTCCAAAGCTGAAATCCAATTCTAACAGCAACATTAAATTGAAACTTTTTGATAATTTGTAGGAGTTATTACAAGTGCACTAGTGCAGGCTGCACAGTGAGAAAGCATGTGGAAAGGGCATCACATGACCTAAAGTCGGTGATCACCACGTATGAGGGAAAGCACAACCATGATGTACCTGCTGCTCGCAATAGTAGTCATGTTAATTCTGGCTCCTCTAGTGCTGTCACTGTGCATGCTGCTGCTGGTCAAATCCACCGGCCTGAGCCGTCACAAATTCACAACAGCATGGCAAGATTTGATAGACCTTCATTTGGCTCTTTCAGAGTACCTGGGAGGCAGCAGCTGGGACCTTCTCCTGGCTTCTCATTTGGAATGAATCAACCAGGGCTGGCCAATCTAGCTATGGCAGGATTGGGCCCTGGGCAAGCAGAGTTGCCCGTTTTGCCAGTTCATTCATATTTGGCACAGCAACGCCAGTTGAGTGAAATGGGTTTCACGATGCCAAAAGGAGAACCAAAGGTGGAACCAGTATCTGAACCTGGTCTGAACCTGCCCAATCGTTCGGCAATTTACCAGCAGCTTATGAGTAGGCTACCGCTTGGACCTCAGATGTAAATGCTCATGCTTTTATTTGATTGGATTCTATTCTATAATTACTATGATTATAACTGCTATTATTTTGTTGTTCCGGGGAAAGTAGTAATATTTATATAAATCTATTCATAAAATTTCTGTATCATTGATGATCCATCTTAGGATTGATTCTTTGGTCATTGCAAAAGTTTGGGCTAAATTTTCATGCATTGGAAAATGATGAACCATGCATTAACTTGTAGAAGGCAGTGCTCTGATCAGATGATGCTTGGGGTTTTCTTCATTCCTTGTCTGTCTGTCTGTCTGTCTGTCTATTGACATTCTTAAGAATACCAATACCAAATATGCTTAGCTTCACTCCTTCCTGTAATACCCAAATGGACATAGTTTGGCCTGGTATAACGTTCACCTCGATAATAGCTGAAGATGATGCTTCATCTTCTTGTTTCAGAACTCTCATGGGATTAGTACACACTACCTTTTAGTTTTCAAAATGGAAACAATCTATTCAATTTCACATCTTATAGCAACAATTTGCCCATTTGCTTGTGTCAACGAGAAACATCTACCTGTTTGTTATAATAATAAGAATACAGAGTGCCCAATTTTACTTCCATTTCTTCCACTTTACTTCTGTTTACATTCTGGATTGATATTCACAAATCATTTTTGTGACGACAATAAATAGATGAGAGTCTGATAGTCTATAATAGATTTATTAAATTATTTACTTGGAACCCTGTGTCCTTCTGTATTTTGTAACCAATGAAGGAAAGACTAACTAAGCCGGCAACTGCATATAATCTGGAAAGTCTGTTCAACTATAGACCAGAAATAATAAGATAATTGAGCAAGAGACTACATGCCACCAAACAGATGCAGCAACAAAAGCAATAATACAGTCAGTTTGCTTTGGGAAAAATTTAGATTTGGACTCTTGATTTTTGAATTCCTTTTCTCCACTAGAATTCCACTACTGATGTTGATCTGTAAATAAACATGTACGTTGTGTAATTTTGCTACACTACAGTAGCAAAACCTGAATGGGACTCATAGGCATGTATACTTTGGTGAAAGGACTATGAAGACTAGGAGTTTCAGAATAAACATTTGGCAATCAACTGCATCGTCACATCAATGGATCTCCTCAAGACTTTTGTCTTTTCTTTGCTGATAGACTGATTTTCGGTGATTTATCTCTTCTCTGTAAGACATTAATCAGTAAACTGTAAGGGCGATGGTTCAACAATTTAAAAATTTATTTAGCAGCTAAGATCATTTGGCAATCAAGGGGATGGGAGTATGCTACCAGAACGCTACCATGCTTATTTGCTTTTCTAATATCTGTCCTACCAGTTTGATGACGAATAGATGAAATTATTAGCCTTTCAATGCAGTGAGAATGAGATGAAAACCAGAAAACAGACGTCATCGATGGTGAAAAAAAAAATATTTTAAAAGGAAATAAATAGAAAACATGAGAGCGAAAAGCCAATAAAAACCTGAGACAATTCCAAATCAAATCGTAATGAAGAATAGCAACAATTCTTTGCTTCCTTCGTCTTTGGAGTTCTCTAGCATGCTTAATTACTGGCAACTGCTTGATCCCTTTGGCTTCCATTAACTCCTTGGCAATTGCCAGATCTGTGTCTGGGTAACAGGTTAGAAGTCCACGCTGTCGGCCTTGATAGCTTATGCCTCGAGTACAAATGGAGGAGACAAGACATGTATTCACCTGTAAAAAAGTTTCAACAGCGTATCATCAGTAAGGATGCAGATAAAGCAAAGAAAAAGTTAAAGAGTGCAAAAGTAAGGCAGGAATGTAACTTTTGTAGAAAACATCTTATGCATCACTAAAAATACTCAAAGCTCTTTGGAGGGCTTAATAACTGAAGAGATGTTGTGTGTGAGACAGAAAGAGCATTAAGAACAAACAAAAGAAACAAAGTCATATATTTATAGATAAAATAGAGGGGAACTTGCAATTACATACATCTGAAAATGTTGGATCACCCTTGGAAGCATCACTAAACTTCTTGGACAAAAAACGTTTAATGTCACCATATGTTAGTATTCCCTCCAGAAAATCTTCGTTATCAACAACAAGGACACAATGCTGTTGGCCACCATGCATGCTTTTTATTGCTTCTTTCAAGGTTACAGTGAGTGTAACTTTTATGTAGTTACTTGACATGGCCCTAGAAACCTGACAAGAAGGATGGATAGAGTATTGAAGATTTTTAGTTGCAAGCAAGCATTAAATAATGGAAAAAAGCAGCATGCTAATTGGTGAGAAGATGAGACAATCAAGAAAATACAATCTCGGCCACTTTGATAATCACTTATGACAGGAAATGAAGAAAATTGGACCTTCAGTTCTTCCAAGAGTGTATATTCACTTATTGCTTCATCGTCAGCAGCATTTTCTATGACAGAGAGTTCTAAATCATCTGCGCCATCAATTCTTCTCCACATAACTTCATTTTTATCTTCGGTAGGTGAAAGAGAAGAATAACCTCTCGCCAAAGTCTGTGTATCAGAAGCTTCCGTCTCCTTGGCCTGGTTTGCCACAGAGGGGACCCATATTGCCAATCCAACAGCTCCCTACTCGTAAAATAGGAGAAAGAAATCAAGCATTGAAAAATCTATCATCTTTGGACAACATTTGCAACCAAAATGATGAAAAACTACAACTTAACAATAACAATGCCCTAAGATATGGTAATACAATGTTTTGTTTGTGCTTGCCTTTAGCCCTTTACAAGACACCATGGCTGTGCAATTACAAAATTAAAACAGTACAAGATAATTTACCATTATCTATATATATTTTTAAAGACATTATGTTCATATACATGCATGGCATACACATTTGTGCCAAACATGAGAGATGCAGGAAGATATGTTGTCAAACCACACTAAAGAGAAAATCCTATGCTTTTTCTAGATCCAGCATCCTGAGAATTATGTAGTGCTTGTGATAATACGGAGCCAGTGTTGTTGTCATGTAGTAAAGCCAAAATATATGTTAACCATCTGATAGAAAATTCAGGTCATCCATCCAGGGAGCAAAAGCCCTAAGCAGTTCCTCAACTTGATTTCGTTAGTACTAAGCAGCATAATGCATTTGCATGAAGGAGTGCACCTACACAAGTATCTAGCTCAGTCAAAAGCTTATCAGGTAAAAGACTGATCTTTTGAGGCATTTCACATGCAGCAAGAAATGTTTGAAAAATTATCAAAACAGACAGTGGATCAATTACCATGAGAGGAAGCAATATCCTGTAGTCTCTAGTCAGCTCAAACAGAAGTAGAACTGATGTCAAGGGTACTGAACAATTAGAAGCTAATGCAGCAGCCATCCCGACCTGCATTACAAGTTTGAAATAATTCTAATTAGCCAACAAGATCATCTTCATACCATATCAAGTATAGACATAGTATAGTCCTAGAAGGCAATGTCAAAATAGAAAATTTACCAGAGCATAAGCCTGTGGCTGTGCAATAGCAGCATTCCCTGGAATAGCTGAATTGATAAGTTCTGCAGCTGAACCTCCAAAAACAGCACCAACAGCAGCACCAATCATCAAACTGGGTGCATAAAGGCCACCAACAAGCCCAGACCCCTTGCACAAAGCTGTGGCCACAACTTTAGCAGCAGCTAGTTGAGCTAACAACCAAATTCCAGGAGCTGAGGCAGTTTTCCCTGTATGTAGGATTTCTTCAACATTTGTGAAACCCCAATACAGTATGCCTGGATACCTAAGAGCAATTATCCCAGCTCCTAAACCACCTAAAGCAGGACATACAACAGCAGGAAGGCCAAAATTTTCCCTGATAAACTCAAATACCTTGGTGAACCAAGCAACCAAGCGTCTGAAGGCTACACTTACAACACCACATAACATGCCCAATATCAGGTATAAAGGTAGTTCTGCAAGACAATGTCAAATTAAGTTTACAAAGTTAGAACCATTCCATTGAAATCAAATGTTGACAAATGCCCTCCTAGAAAAGTGGCTATGACTTGTGGAAATATACTGATTTGATATATCCCGTGGTAAAAGATATTTTGATTCACAAACCAGGCCCTTGGGTTACTCTAACATTAGGGCTTGTATTATGCTTGAAAACTTCCTACACTAACATACAATTATATAGCTGCACTCAGCCAGGTTGGGCTCAGTCAACCAGGCCCATAACAACCTCGTCTCATGGCTCAACAGAACCTGAGTTCTGCTAGAGCTACTCAACCCACAAAACAGTTATTAAACTTGGGCTGGCTTAAATTGATTGGGGTTGTAACGGATCCATTGGATTGATTGTACCGAGGTATGTGGCATACCAGAAAATCAAATTGATGAAATAAATCAAGAGAGAGATGAAATACCAGCAACTGATTTCAAATCGTATGAAGGCACAGTGAAAGCTGGTTGCGTCCCAAGCAAAACAGTTGATACAGTAGATGATATGACAGAGGCCAAAATTATCATTGCAGTTGTAAATGGGGGCGAGTTCTCAGCATGTAGAGGCCTTAACACAGTTTCAATAGCAAAGAAGCAACCAGCTACAGCCGCATTAAAACCTGAAGACAAAAATTGAACAAGGAAGATTAACCACTTCAACAATCAAAAAGCAAAAAGGGGATATGTGCAAAATGTTTGATAGTAACTCTCAAAGTACATTTTCAAAAAGAAAACTGAATCTCATGTTCATCTCAAGCAATTATATAAAGTAGCTATATTTAATTACAAAGAGTATCAAAATGAAGAGCAAATGAATTTCACTGAAAGAAAAGGAAATAGAAGTTTTTTTTGAAGTTAAAAAATCTATTCACTGAAGAAGAAATAGATCAAGTGTTTTTCATATTCTAGACAAAGCTAACTAACTAGAAATTATAAAAGTTCACACAGAGCCATGACAAAGTTATGATATGCGTGCAATTGAATACCTGAAGCAATTCCAGAGGCTGCACCAGCTGCAACAAGTGCTATCTTCCTCTCTCTGTTGTTTTCCATCATTAAAGAGAAACCATTGGCACATGATTTTCCAATATCTACACTAGGACCCTCAGGACCCAAAGAACAACCAGTACCTAAAGTAACAGCCGCCTGGATGGCCTTTATTGTAGGGAAGACCACAGCGACCAAATCAATACCTTGCCTATCAGAAGAACTCAACTGCTTTATTTGATTTAATATTTCAAGTAAACCATGCATCATTCCAACAATAACCCCTCCCGTCACTGGTATAAGTAAAATTCGATGCCAAGTGTCAGCTAGTCTCTGTAACCGGAGCCAAGCCGCCCCTTCATTGGGAGTTCCCGCCCAGGCCCATTCATGTATTACGTGAACCTAAATTAAGTCAGCGAAGCAACCTATTTGGATCAATATTTGCAATTATTTGTAGCTTCAAATCACAAAAACGGAACCAAAGTACAAAAAGCTCCAAAGCATACAGCATCAATCACCTATATAGCAACAATAATTACCCTAATATTTTGAACTTTTAAACAAAACCAACATCTCTTAATGTCAGAAACCAACCTGGATACCAGATTATATCAAATTCCGTTAAAACAAAAGGCACATTAGTGAAAAAATAAAAAATAAAAAACTAACCCCGTAATCGAATAAGGCGACGCATAAACCAGAGGCGAGGCCAAGAAGGCATCCGATGAGAAGCAACGCCCATTCAGGAGCCGCACCATCCGCGAGAACATCACGACTGTCCACGTAATGATGATCGATGGACGAGGAACGCGAATTCGAATGCGAGCTAGAATGCTGCGCAGGATCTTTGAAACTGAGACGTCGGCCGGAAAATTCACGATCCAATTCTTTAAAGAGATCCTTGATTGCGCTAGTGGCGGCAGGTATAGTGTTTCTATTCGGCTGATCTCCAACTGCCAATTCCAAGTCTTCAGGATTCGATCTCAAGGGATGCCTCTCGTCGCTTGGCATTTTCTGAATTCCAACGCTTTTATCAATCGGCTTCTTCTTCCATTTTGTATGACCAAAGACTTAACCCTACGCATTGCTTTGTGTATCCATCGTCTCCACCTTCACCACCAGCGTCGTTTTCATTTCTCCATTTTTTTTTTTAAATTCAAAGTCAATGAATTTGGATTTTCGCAATCTAAATCACATAAAATTTAAAAAAAAAATTACATAATTTATTCACTAATAATAATTATAATTTATTATTAAATTGATAATATTATTTTTATAATATTAAATTTCGACAATACCATGTGTTAATTAGCGAGGAAATGATGGATCCATCATTTTTTACGGGAATTGCAAGAATTTTGATTAGAGTAAATAAATGATATTATTATTTTTAAAAAATAAAATATTATAAAAATTTAATACTAATATTTTATCTCTAATTTAAATATCTAGTTGCGTCCGAAAAAATTACTCTCAGTCAAATTTTAACAAAATTTATTACGTCAATATAATTAATATAATAAAATTAAAAAGTATTTATTAATAATAAATAAAAATT